>UESW01003865.1:1144292-1316802 GCA_900491605.1 Calamus simplicifolius | reverse complement strand
TCCTTTGGATTTGATGGTCCTGGAACCAAAACGGTTAAAAACATTGCAGGATCTTTCATGCACTTCCACGGAGGAAGGTTATATACAGTCAGTATCACAGGCCAACATGAATACTGTTGCCCCGCTTGACCAAATGGTTGGAAGCCATCGGTACAAAGACCTAATCTCACATTCCTTATATCTTCAGCGAAATCAGGATGATTTTCATTGAAATGCTTCCAAGCCTTTGAATCTGATGGATGCCGCATTTCATCCTCTTTAGATTCATGTTCGGCATGCCATCTCATATCAGCAGCTGTTGCCTCAGATCTGTAAGAGGAAAGTAATGCATCCTCTTGTAAGGCACACTTTTCCTCCTACTTGTACCGGCTCCTCCTTCGGTGTTTTTGAACCTCGATTGCCCACAAATCTTACACCATCTCAGCTCTGAGTCTTCACCCCAAAATATCATACAATTGTTCAAGCAACAATCGATCTTATTAACTGGAGCCCAAGCCCACGCAACAACTTCTTTGTTGCGTAAAAACTGTCTGCGGCAACATTATCATTTGGCAGAATTTCTTTGATTAACTCAGCTACAGAATTGAACGCCTTTTCTGATAATCGATGTTCTGCCTTAATATTCAACATTCGAGCAGCTGTAGAGACTGGGAATGACCCTCACACCCAGGATACAATTCTTGATTGGCAGCACGCAACATATCGTAAAATTGTTGTGCTTCTGGATTTGGTTCTTCCATAAATGTATTCTGATTGAAGTCATTACCCGATGCATTCATAACCATTTGTTCATATGTGTTTAAATTCACAAATGGTTCATCTACGGGAATTGACTCTTGTTGGCCTATAACAGCTGCTGGAATATCCTCTGGTTCACCATGACAGTACCAAACATAGTAATCAGGAACAAAACCCTTCTTACACAAATGCACCTTAACAGTTTCCACATCTCTGTAGGCTTTATTCTGACACCTGTGGAAGTTGCATGGGCACCTAATCCTAGGCCCATCCATCCATTCAGGTTGGCTACATGCAAATGCGATAAATTCTTCCAATCCATTCAGAAAATCTGGATTCAGCAAGCCATCTTTTATCCTTGCATACATCCATGAGCGAGTCCCGCTCATTTTTGACCGACTTATACAAAGTCTGGTAAATCATTAAATGAAACCAAAAAATAAAACTATATTAGTATTAATAAATATATAACTAAATTATTTCTTGGGCACAACTAATTAAGGTTAATTACAACCAATTAAATCATTTATAAGTACCCAAATTTTTTTTAGGTAAATAAGGACCCTACCATGCAAGGGCGAGCCACGGCTACGATCCTTGGGGTGCTAGCAAGGACCGATGCATAGGTTAATGGCTAAAGAGAGGGCTTGAGTTTGTGTCGGGCCATAAGGCGGTGCGTTTAGTCATTAGACTTCACAAGAATTCAAGTGTCTTAAATAATTCTACCTTCACTCCATGTCTACAAGGTAAGGCCCTATCCCATTCAAGAATATTTTTTGTGATATGTTATTCTGCTATTAATTATCATCGATCGGCAACATTGAAATTTCGGCAGCATTTCCCCATATGTTCTCCTACATGTGTGGTATATAAGCCACACTAGGAGAACGTATGAGCAAATGCAAACCGAAATCTCACCCCACGATGATTACTAGCAGACTAACATGTCACAAGAAATATTCCCAAACTGTCCACCAGGACAATTTGAGAATTTGCAAGACTAAGGCTTACAAATTCTCAAACGGGTCTAAAGGTTAATTAAAGTGCTGTGATTATGGAAGTCCGAAGACAATCGAACTTATGCTTGTTATTCTTAACTTCTTGTGAATTATACATGTAATCACTAACTTTTTTAAGATTATTGTGTCAAATACAAATGTTTGCGAATACTAAAATGTAAATCATTGAAACTAGTAATTTGTTGCTGGAAATTAAATAATATTACAACAAAACATTTTATTTAGCATTTCAAAATGTAATGCATCATTAAGTTTGCAGCAGAATATAAATAATCAAGACATAACAAATGTAAATGAGTATAAATGCACAAATACTATTGTCATAAACATTCTGCTTAAATTAATTATTGCATAAATATTATGTAAATTAAATAAAGCATTACAAATATTATTGCAAGGGGGGGGGGTTTCCCCCTCCCCCTGTTAATTTTTTTTTTTTTTTTCAGTGGCCTGGCCACCGTGGCCACCGTGGCCGGACAAGAAAAGAAAGGGGGGGGGGGGTTCCCCCCTCCCCCCTGTTAAAAATTTTTTTTTTTTTTTCACAGTGGCCTGGCCACCGTGGCCAGGCCACTGCCGGCCACGGCAGCGGCCGTGGCCGGACAAGAAAAGAAAGGGGGGGGGGGGGTTTCCCCCCTCCCCCCTGTTAAAATTTTTTTTTTTTTTACAGTGGCCTGGCCACCGTGGCCAGGCCACTGCCGGCCACGGCAGCGGCCGTGGCCGGACAAGAAAAGAAAGGGGGGGGGGGGGGTTTTCCTCCCCTCCCCCCTGTTAAAAATTTTTTTTTTTTTATTACAGTGGCCTGGCCACCGTGGCCAGGCCACTGCCGGCCACGGCAGCGGCCGTGGCCGGAGAAGACGGCCACGGCAGCGGCCGTGGCCGCCTTGTCCGGCCGGCCACGGCCGTGGCCGGGAAAAAAGGGGGGGCGGGGGGGTTTCCTCCCCTCCCCCCTGTTAAAAAAATTTTTTTTTTTTAACAGTGGCCTGGCCACCGTGGCCAGGCCACTGCCGGCCACGGCAGCGGCCGTGGCCGGAGAAGACGGCCACGGCAGCGGCCGTGGCCGCCTTGTCCGGCCGCGGCCACGGCCGTGGCCGGACAAGAAAACAAAGGGGGGGCGGGGGGGTTTCCTCCCCTCCCCCCTGTTAAAAAAAAAATTTTTTTTTTTTTATCAGTGGCCTGGCCACCGTGGCCAGGCCACTGCCGGCCACGGCAGCGGCCGTGGCCGGAGAAGACGGCCACGGCAGCGGCCGTGGCCGCCTTGTCCGGCCGCGGCCACGGCCGTGGCCGGACAAGAAAACAAAGGGGGGCGGGGGGGTTTCCTCCCCTCCCCCTGTTAAAAAAAAATTTTTTTTTTTTTATTACAGTGGCCTGGCCACCGTGGCCAGGCCACTGCCGGCCACGGCAGCGGCCGTGGCCGGAGAAGACGGCCACGGCAGCGGCCGTGGCCGCCTTGTCCGGCCGCGGCCACGGCCGTGGCCGGGAAAACAAAGGGGGGGCGGGGGGGTTTCCTCCCCTCCCCCCTGTTAAAAAAAAAATTTTTTTTTTTTATTACAGTGGCCTGGCCACCATGGCCAGGCCACTGCCGGCCACGGCAGCGGCCGTGGCCGGAGAAGACGGCCACGGCAGCGGCCGTGGCCGTAGGGAAATAAATAAAAAAAATCATTTTTTTTAGATTATCGGAGCTAACCTTGGTTGAGATGAGATCGCCGGGTTGCCGGAGTCGGATGCGATCGCCGGGTAGCCGGAGGACGGGGATGCGCGGAGATTCGAGCTTTAGCTTCACGGCGGCGGCTAGGTCAAGACGGGAAGGAGGAAAGGAGAAGGGGCCCGGCTTAAATATAGGGAATTAGCGACGCCAAAATTGCGTCGCCATTTTCGTCGCAATTTTTTTTTTTTCTTAGCGACGCACTAGGGCGTCGCTAATCCATCGTTAATACATGTTTATAATAATTTTCTGAAAATATAGCGATGCCACTAAATGCGTCGCTAAGCGTCGCTAAATTGGCGCCATCATCTGGCAGGAAAAATATTTTTATTTTCTAATAATTGCGTCGCTAAGGCGTCGCAATATTTTTTTAATAATTTAAATTGATTAAAATAAAAACTTATTACAATATTGCGATGCAAGAAGTGCGTCGCAATTATTTTTTAAATATTTTTAAATAAAAATATTTAAATTTATTATAATAATTGCGATGACAAATGGCATCGCAATTTATTTGTTAATATTTATAAATAATTATATTTATAATTAATGTTAATAATTGCGACGATAAATGGCGTCGCAATTTATTTTATAAATTTTTAATTACATAAACTTATTTAAAAAGATTGTGACGATCGGCGACGATCCAACGGTTGCGATCGATCCAAGCCCTGATCCCGATCGGCCACGACCGATCTCGGACAGTTGCGATCCGTCCGAGATCGGCAACGATCCGACGGTTGCGATCGATCCAAGCCCTAATCCCGATCGGCGACGACCGATCGCGGACCGCGGCAATCGGTCCGATCGGCGACGATCCGAGGGTTGCGATCGATCCAAGCCGTGATCCCGATCGGCCACGACCGATCTCGGACAGTTGCAATCCGTCCGAGATCGGCGACGATCCGACGGTTGCGATCGATCCAAGCCCTGATCCCGATCGGCCACGATCTCGGACCGTGGCGATCCGTCCGATCGGCAACGATCCGACAGTTGCGATCGATCGAAGCCCTGATTCCGATCGGCGACCACCGATCGCGGACCGCGGCAATCGGTCCGATCGGCAAAGATCCGACGGTTACGATCGATCCAAGCCCTGATCCCGATCGGCCACGACCTATCTCGGACAGTTGCAATCCGTCCGAGATCGGCGACGATCCGACGGTTGCGATCGATCCAAGCCCTAATCCCGATCGGCGATGACCGATCTCAGACCGTGGCGATCCGTCCGAGATCGGCGACGATCCAACGGTTGCGATCGATCTAAGCCCTGATCCCGATCGGCGACGACCGATCGCGGACCACGGCAATCGGTCCGATCGGCAAAGGTCCGATGGTTGCGATCGATCCAAGCCGTGATCCCGATCGGCCACGACCTATCTCGGACAGTTGCAATCGTCCGAGATCGACGACGATCCGACTATTGCGATCGATCCAAGCCGTGATCCCGATCGGCCACGATCGATCTCGGACAGTTGCAATCCATCCGAGATCGCGATGATCCAACGGTTGCGATCGATCCAAGCCCTGATCCCGATCGGCGACGACCGATCACGGACCGCAGCAATCAGTCCGATCGGCAAAGATCCGACGGTTGCGATCGATCCAAGCCCTGATCCCGATCGGCCACGACCTATCTCGGACAGTTGCAATCCGTCCGAGATCGGCGATGATCCGACGGTTGCGATCGATCCAAGCCCTGATCCTGATCGGCCACGACCGATCTCGGACCGTGGCGATCCATCCGAGATCGGCGACGATCCAACGGTTGCGATCGATCCAAGCCCTGATCCCGATCGGCGACGACCGATCGCGGACCGCGGCAATCGGTCCGATCGGCAAAGGTCTGACGGTTGCGATCGATCCAAGCCATGATCCCGATTGGCCACGACCTATCTCAGACAGTTGCAATCCGTCCAAGATCGGCGACGATCCGACGGTTGCGATCGATCCAAGCCCTGATCCCGATCGGCCACGACCGATCTCGGACCGTGGCAATCCGTCCGAGATCGGCGACGATCCAACGGTTGCGATCGATCCAAGCCCTGATCCCGATCGGCGATGACCGATCGCGGACCGCAGCAATCGGTCCGATCGGCAAAGGTCCGACGGTTGCGATCGATCCAAGCCGTGATCCCGATCGCCATGACCTATCTCGGACAGTTGCAATCCGTCCGAGATCGACGACGATCCGACTGTTGCGATCGATCCAAGCCGTGATCCCGATCGGCCACGACCGATCTCGGACAGTTGCAATCCGTCCGAGATCGGCGACGATCCGACGGTTGCGATCGATCCAAGCCCTGATCCCGATCGGCGACGACCGATCGCGGACCACGGCAATCGGTCCAATCGGCGACGATCCGAGGGTTACGATCGATCCAAGCCCTTATTCTGATCGGTCACGATCGATTTTGGACCGATCGCTATTTAACATAATTAATTTTTTAAATATATAACGACGCAAAGGGTTGCGTCATATTTTTTTAATATGATAATTATAATATATAAAAAATTAACTTTAATTCTAATAATTACGATGCAACAAGTACGTCGCTATATTAAAACATAATTTTTTAAATTAATATTTTCACTTATTACATCGCTAATGTGTTGCTATTTAACATAATTAATTTTTTAAAAACATTGCAACTCACTGTGTTACGTCGTAATTATTTTTTCTCATATTTATAATTTATAAAATTTAATTTTATTTAAAATTATTGCGATGCAGTTATTGCGTCGCTAAATTAAAAATAAATTTAATTTATTTTCTGGTTTATTGCGTCGCTATTTAAAATATTTAATTTTTTCCAAAATATTGCGATGCACTGGGTGGCGTCGCAATATTTTTAAAATATTAGTACTGTAAAAAATATAATTCCATTTAAATTATTTGCGATGCAATTGTGTCGTCGCTAAATTAAAAATATTTTTCTATTTTTCTAGTTTATTGCGTCGCTAAGGCGTCGCTATTTAAAATATTTAATTCTTTTCAAAATATTGCGACGCACTGGTTGGCATCGCAATATTTTTTAAAATATTACTACTGTAAAAAATATAATTCCATTTAAATTTTTTGCAACGCAATTGTTGTGTCGCTATAATAAAAATAATTTTTCTATTTTTCAATTTTATTGCGTCGCTAAGGCGTCGCTATTTAAAATATTTAATTCTTTTCAAAACATTGCAACGCACTGTTATGCGTCGCAATATTTTGTAAACTATTTGTACTTTAAACAATATAATTTTATTTAAATTATTTGCGACGCATTTGTTGCGTTGCTAAATTAAAAATATTTTTTCTTATTTTCTAATTTATTGCATCGCTAATGCGTCGCTATTTAATATATTTAATTCTTTTAAAAACATTGCGACGCATTGTGATGCGTCGCAATATTTTTTTCTGATAATTAGATTTATAAAATTTAATTTCATTTCAATTATTTGCGATGCAATTGGTGCATCGCTAAATTAAAAATAATTTTTCTAATTATCTATTTTATTGCGTCGCTAATGCGTCGCTATTTAAAATATTTAATTCTGTTAAAACATTGCGACGCAAATATTGCGTCGCAATATTTTTTGATATTTATATTTCATAAAAAATTAATTTAAAATATTACGATGCAATATTTGCGTCGCAATATTAAAAATTTAATTTTTTTTTGATTTTTTGGTTAATTGAGTCGCTAATGAGTCGCTAATGCGTCGCAATATTTGTTGTCACAAAGGCGTCGCAAAGAGGTCGCAATTTAGCAACGCAATTATGCGTCGCTAAATTTGCATCGCTATTTCAGTATTTTCTTGTAGTGATACATCTAACAACTCCTAAAAACTCAGACGAATCTAAAACTTTTTCATCTCCATCATACTCATCAACTAGATTCACTTCTGCTTTATAAATCACTTACTCCAAATTCTCAATTGATTCATCAACTTCCTCCTCTACTTCTCCTATATGCAAGGCTCTAGTAGGACATTAACTCACATAATGACCCACCTTATGACATTTGAAACAATGTATGTTTTGAGTATTACTCCTTTGGATTTCTGGACTCTTTCCTTTATCAATCTTTTGGACTAAAGGAGTATTTGGTATGGATCGGCTAAAGTGAGTCTGGCTTGGATTAGGCCTCTGGCTTGGGGCACTCATCTTATTGGGTTCAGGTTGATGGACAAATGATACTCTTTGGAATCTTTCGAAGTCCCTAGCTACCTGGTATGCTTGTTCTAAGTCATGGACTTTTCTAAGGAATAGTTCTATCTGAATCTCTTTCCTTAAACCGGCTCTAAATCTGGATAGGGTTACATCCTCTGATTCAACAATACTACATCGCATAACATATTCATCAAACTTAGCAATGTATTCCGACACAGGCCTATTCCCTTGACTTAGACATTGCCATTGGTCCAGTAACCTTTGCTTATAGGAAATAGGTAGGTACTTCTCCCTAAGCTTGATTTTCATGGCTCTCCAAGTACCTATTGGTATGTCTCCTCTTTGCCTACATAGTCGCTCAACATTTTCCCAGTATAACCTAGCTTGTCGGATTAGCCTAAGCTTGACAAATTTAAACTTTCTGTCCTCTAACATTTCATACCATTCGAAATATTAGTCCATATCTCCCTCCCAATCTATGTAGACCTTAGGATCTAGGTCCCCATCAAAAGTGGGTGCATCAAGTTGGATACTCCTAAGGGCTTTTTCATCTTGATCAATGTAGTCATGATGAGGTCTTCTTTGGTAGGGTTCAACAATAGGTTCAGGATATTGGAATCTAGGATTCAGAGGTGTCATTCTGGGTGATTGAGGCTCAGCAGGAGTCATATGAGATTCTTCTAAGGAATCAATCCTTTCTTGCATCTGGTCAAACCTAGTGTTCAATTGATTATACTGCTCAGTCATAGTCCTCATTAAAACTTCTAGATTTGGGTCCATGGCTACACTGGGTTGATCTGAATTGTACTGGTATGGGATCTCTGATCTAGTTGTCATGTAATGTAATTAGGCACACAAGCCGACCATAACGACTAATGGCTCCTAAAACCTAGAGCCCAAACTAGATGCCTAATCAAAGTGGCAAACTAATATGTAGTAACTCAGCACCTAGCCAGGCAGGTGTAACAGCTTAGACACCAATTTTAGATTGGCCAAAAGGCAGACCAGCACACAAGCCCTTGAACCACCATTCTAGACACTAAGCACGGAGCACACACAGAGTAATTGACACAGTGACTCGACACTAGCCTGAACCCGACCAGTGGGTGTCCCTAGCTCACTAGAGCAATTTGGGTCTAATTCTCTTTTTTTTTTAATTAAAAGCTAGGGTCGTTATGTAGGATTATGGTTTTGGGCTAAGGACAGGTGATGAAATCATGCCCCCATGTCATATTGATGCTCTTAACTTGATTTATCATGAGATGTATGCAACATTCATATAAATCCTAAAATTATGTGCAAAATTTTCTGTGTGTTGCAATTCTAAAGTGAGGCAGGGAAGTGTTATGTAACATATTCAGAAAATTTAGAAAAATTTACAGAATACTCTTATCCCAATGATGATACTTCAAGTGAAAGAAAATTAAATTTAAAATTCATTTCTTTGTTGGACAGTTCCTGGAACTTAGTCACATCAGAAAAAAAAAATAGAACAAAACCTGTTCTCAGGCCTTATTTCGACTGGAAAAAAATCCATAGTCCGAGATAATACCTGAGAAAATTTTAAAAAATACTTTGAATTATAAAGAACCTATCAAAATAAAAATTATAAAATTTTAAATTTTTTACACGCTGCAACAATTAAAATATCAGACTATATACTGTAATGTTCAGATAATCCTGTTGGAGAGCGCGGAATACCCCCAAGATCACAGCTATAGCGTATATAAGTAATACAAAAATTTTTTTACCATTCTAATCTATGAGTATAAGACTATACCTTCAGACTTGAACGTTGGAACAGTTTGATTTGATTGCTCGACCTCAACCTTTTAGTCTTCCGCCGTATTTCCGAAAATACCTTCCTTCTCTCACAAGATGGTGGGATCTCTCGACCGACCTAGGGTTTCTTGTTTTTCTTTTTCCTCAAAAACGTTAACCCTAGCAACCAACTGAGAGGGTATTTATAGGGCTACAACAGGGACCAATAGGCAAATATGAAAAGGACTTCCCACATAATTAAATCTCCTAATCCTATCCCGGGTTAGGATTCAATTACGTAAATTACAATTCATTCCACTAAAGAATCATAATTGTACTCCTAATCACATTCGAATTTATATTTTCGAGCCTTCATATTAAATACTTATTATCTCCCCATGTTAAGATAACAGATATCCACCAATTAAATTTAATTACTGACAATATAATTTAATTGGCTATTATTATCCTTGAGACTTATCCACTTAACTTATTTGATGTATCGGATTCAAAATCCACTTGCAAGATTTGATACAATCAAAACTTATAAGCTTTCTCAAGGGGATATCATCAATCTAAATTAACAGGACATGGATTCCTTCAACTATTAATATTCACCATATATATAATGTTATTGCCCAACCCACTGAGTTAATTGACTCATCTAGAATCTCACTCTATATGTAATCAAAGCAATAATCACTATATACACATGTCTAGAAATAGAATTCGGATTAAGAGCATAAGTAATCATAATATTCATGAGTTTTAAATTATTTTATAAAGTCAGTATAAAATAATTAACTCAACTGGGTCCTGTTCAATACACACAAAGTGTACTAGCACAAATAGTTAGAATAAACCATTCCCGTAGTCAAGATAGACCTACTAAAAAATTTGTGCTATAGTTCTACTGATGGTGTGTTCAATTCTATCTAAAACTGTGAACAATAAACTTGTATTCTAAAAGAACCGATGATATAGTCTTCTGTGTGTAAGCCGTACTCTACACACTAGATCAAATACTCTTTGTAAATACTAGACACATGCACATATATATATAGTAAATGGTACACATTGCTCAAAATGAATTCTCATTAAAATGTAAAGACATAACATAAAGCATATCTTTTAGTCTATATCTCTATCAAATCCAACAAGCAAGCAAAAATTAAATTTTGCTCTAACCAACCTGCTTTGATACCAATTTGATGAGGGATGAAGTGGAATGATGCAATTTAGGAGGAGATAGTAATAACTAAATAAAAAATGAAGTGAAGTTAGGCTACATTTTCATGTAAAAGAGCAGAAATTTTTATAAAGGGATTTGCATGTTAAACTAGACTTGGAGAAGAATCCTTCAAAATAGTAAAGAGAAAGGATCTTTGTGGCTAAGAAAACACACAGGCTAGGGCTTAGTTATTCTAATATTTCATATCAGAAAATATTAAAAGAGGGGTATCCGGCCATTAATATATCAGAGATTGAAAGGTTTACACTCAAGGATGAAGTTCTTGGATGACAAGGAGATTCCTCTAGTTGCAGAACTTCTTGTGTCTATTTTTTATCACGGAAGACCTTCTTCTTTAGAACTTGAAATTCCCAAGGATCTTGGTGGATTTGAGGTAGCTTGGTTGGCCTTCTTTGTGGAGTCTTCTTGCACCTTGGAAGATGGGATGGGATGGTAGAATGGAATGGAGAATGGCTAATGGTTCTTGGAGTGGAGATGACTTTTACGGAATAGCTAAGGGCCTCTCATCCACTTTCTCTCGAAGGACATTTGCCAACACAAATGGAAGAAAATAAACAGTAACTAAGGGCCTCTCACCCACTCCCTCTTGGAGGACATTTGCCAATACAAATGAAAAAAAAATAAACTCAACTTTCATTCATCATCAATTGTCTTTACATGAGAGCTTGGAGTAATATTTATAAGCCTCCAAGAAACTTTTGAAAATTTGAATTGCATGGAGCTTTTCATGGGAAGTTGCAACCTAAGCTAGTTATAAGGGTGGGAGGCTGAAACAATTTATAACTAAGCTTAAAAAAAGAAGAGAAAAGTTGGTGGCTCCTTTGAATTTGAATTCTTCTTGGTGACATGGCATGTGGTGATGTGGCTTGATGAGGTGCACATGAAGAGGTTAACATGGCACCCAACAATGCTTGCTGAAGTGGTGTCCACATTGGATTAATTGGTTGGAGTAGTTGAATGCATCCAATCTTCAAGCTCACTTGCTTATCTTGAACCCAATTCCATACCTCTCTTGGACCCAACTACTAAACTCACTAAATACAAACCAATTTGACCCTACTTGGACTCAAGAACCCAAATTGAAATAAACCAACTTTAATTACATGACTCAAATTTAAAGAAGTAAAATTATTACTCTATTTACAGGACACATGAAAGAATTAAAGCCATACTAAATTAGATCGAAACCTCTTTCAAACTTTGGTGTCCGCACCACCAGTCCTCTGGAGATACTCACCCCGTCGACTCCAGAGCTGCTCAACCCTAGAGAGAAGAGAGGAGAGCCAGCTGAGCGCCTGGTGACTTTTTCCCTTGGAGACGACCCAACGAAGATGGTTCAAATCGGTGCACTCCTTCCCACGGAAGCAAAGGACCAGCTTCTCACCTTCCTATGAGCTAACTCAGACATCTTCGCTTGGTCAGCATCAGACATGCCCAATATATCTTTGGAGATAATCACCCACAAACTCAACATTGATCCGAGATACCGACAAGTTCGATATAAAAAGAGGAGTTTTGCCTTTGAGCGACAGAGAGCCATCGACGAGGAGGTTAATAAGCTGCTTGCCGCCGGCTGTATCTGAGAAGCACATTACTCGGATTGGTTGGCTAATGTGGTAATTGTCCTCAAGGTCAATGGGAACTGAAGGATCTGCATCGACTTCACCGACCTCAATAAGGCATGCCCAAAAGATAGCTTCCCATTGCTCAGAATAGACCAGCTAGTCGATACTACATCTGGCCACGAGCTCCTTAGTTTCATGGACGTCTTCTCAGGATATAATCAAATAAGGATGGATCTAGAGGACAAAGAGAATACCTCCTTCGTGATTGAAAAAGGAATCTATTATTATAAGGTAATGCCTTTTGGCTTAAAAAATGCAGGAGCCACATTCCAAAGATTGATGAATAAGATCTTCAAAGATCAAATCGGACGAACATAGAGGTGTACGTAGACGACATAGTGACCAAAAACACCCGCACCACC
Source organism: Calamus simplicifolius (assembly GCA_900491605.1). NCBI lineage: Eukaryota > Viridiplantae > Streptophyta > Magnoliopsida > Arecales > Arecaceae > Calamus > Calamus simplicifolius. The sequence continues at coordinate 1,304,181 of UESW01003865.1, read as the reverse complement.
AATCATGTCGCTGATCTGGAGGAGACCTTCAATAACCTTCATCACTAAAGAATGAAGCGGAACCCCCGCAAGTGTGCATTTGAAGTCACCTCGGAAAAGATCCTGGGATTCTGGTAACCCAATGAGGAATTGAAGCGAACCTAGAAAAGATTCAGGCCATCCTCTATATGAGGCAGCCTACCAATAAGAAAGAGATGCAGCGGCTCATCGAAAGGGTGGCTGCCCTAGGCCGCTTCCTATCAAAGTCAGCCAAAAAGTATCTGCCCTTCTTCAAAGCATTGCACAAAATAAAATAGCTTCGAGTGGATAGAAGAGTGCTAGAAAGCCTTTGAGGGGCTGAAGGAGTTTCTGTCTACCCCACCACTATTATCGAAGCCGATGGAAGGAGAGGACCTCTTCCTCTACCTTGCCGCCTTCCCAGAGGCGGTCAGCTCCATCCTCGTTCGCATCGACCCCGATGGAGTGCAAAGGTCAGTCTACTATACCAATAAAGTGCTTCATGATGTAGAGACTAGGTACTCCAAAACTGAAAAGGTTATTTTTGCACTAATAGTCTCTGCTCAGCATCTTGGGCCTTATTTCCAAGCTCATTCGATCGTGGTGCTCATGGGCCAACCTCTCAAAGTAATCCTATCTTGTCCTAACACCTCCGATCGACTAGCTAAGTAGGCAGTTAAGCTAGGGGAGTTTGACCTTTCATTCCAACTAAGGTTGGTCATAAAGTCCCAAGTCTTGGCAGACTTTCTAGTCGAGTGCACCTGGACTAGAGAGCAGTCAGAAGAACCCCCTACGATGCACCCAAACGTTGAATCTGAAAAAGCAGCGACAACCTAGATTCTCCACATGGATGGTGCCTCAAACTGCCAAGGGAGAAGAGCATACCTCATTCTTGCAAATCAAAAGGGGACAGTGGTGGAATACACCCTCCGATTTCTCTTTGAAGCTAAGAATAATCAAGCCGAGTATAAAGCCTTATTGGCGGGAATAAAGCTTGCGCGAGAGCTCGGAGTAAAGCGCCTCAGAGCCTTCATCGACTCCTAGCTCATCTTCGGACAAATCATTGGAGAATATGAAGCCAAATACCCTATTATGTCTCAATATCTAAGTAAGGTCCAATCACAGACCTCGTCATTTACTTATTTTAACATCAGTTATATTTCAAGAGATGAGAATGCTAGGGCCGATGACCTATCCCGATTGGCTACCTCGGTAGACAACACCCTAGGGAAGAACCTATGTTGAGCACCTGGAGGCCCCAAGCATCAATGCCATGGAAGAGGCTTTGCCAGTTGCCCAGGAACCAACATGGATGGATGCCTACATCCACTACCTCACTGATGATACCCTTCTCGCCGACCGCACGGAAGCCAAATTGCTCAAATGAAGGGCCTCCAAATTTGTGGTGTTAAACGGACAGTTGTATAGGAGATCTTTTTTCTAACCCCTCCTCAAATGCGTTGGCCTTACAGATGTCGACTACATCTTCCAGGAGATTCATGAAGGCATTTGTAAGAACCACCTGGGGGGCAAATCATTGGCATACAAAGCTCTTCGCTAAGGATACTACTGGCTCACCATGCAAAAAGATACCGCTAAGCTAGTTCGAAAGTGCGATAGCTGCAACAACATGCCCATATCCAACGGCAGACCGCTTCTTAGCTAAGCCTACTCTCAGCTCCGTGGCCCTTCGCCCAATGGGGAATTAATATCCTTGGACCATTCCCCCTAGCTTCGGATCAACGGAGGTTCCTGCTCGTCACTATCGACTACTTCACCAAATGGGTCGAGGTCAAGGCACTACCGAGGATCACCGAGAACAAGGTGAATTCTTTCTTCTGGAAGTCCATCATCTGCTGCTTCGAGCTATCTTACACCATCATCACCGACAATGGTCGGTAGTTTGACAATGCTACCTTCAAGGAGTTATGCACCGAGCTAAGCATCTGCCACTGGTTTACCTTTGTCGGTCATCCATAGACCAACGAAGAGGCTGAGGTTATAAACTGGACCATCCTTCAAGGACTCAGGATCCGCTAAATGAATTCAAGGGCATGTGGATGGAGGAGCTCCCGAGCGTGCTATGGGAATATCATACAATTTCAAGGACTCCAACTGGAGAGACTCCCTTCAACATCGTATTTGGATCAGAAACGGTCATTCCCATGGAGATTGGCCTTCCAAGCCCCCCAAGTGGAGTCATACAATGAAGAAGATAATCCCACTCAACTGAGAGATAACCTCGACTTTATTGACGAGGTGCATGACTAGGCATGACTCAGAATGGCTGCATTTCGCTAACAAGCTACAAAATATTACAACATCCATGTTTGCTCCAAGACATTCCATCCCGAAGATATAGTCCTCAAGCGAGCCGAAGTCTTCAAGCTAACGAAGGGGGCAAACTATCTCCAAACTGAGAAGGGCCCTATCGAGTCGTCGAAGCACGTCACCGTGGAGCATACTGGATCGAAGGACTCGATGGGAAGCCAATCCTCTGCACCTGGAATGTGAACAATCTTCGCCAATACTATCAATGAAGTACACATTCAGTTGGTGGAAATAAAAAGGAGTTTCAAATACTTCGCCTCTTCGCCCAACTAGCTTTGCAATCTGGTTCAAAAAGGCTCTCGAGCTTGGTCTCAGCGACTCTTGAGTCAACCCACGGGCAGGCCCAAGCAACCCCCGAGATGGTTCAAAAAGGCTTTCAAGCTTGGTCTCAGCGACTCTCAAGTCAACCCCGAGCAAGCCCAAGCAATCCTCGAGGTGGTTCAAAAAGGCTCTCGAGCTTGGTCTCAGTGACTCTCGAGTCACTCCTGGGCTGACGTAAGAAACCCCTGAGGCAGTTCAGAAAGGCTCTCGAGCTTGGTCTCAGCGACTCTCGAGTTACTGCTTTGGCAGACCCAAGAAACCCCCAAGGTAGTTTAAAAAGGCTCTCATCGGTCTTAGTGACCCTCGAGTCAACTACTAAATTAGCTTCAACAAGCCCACCTCAGTGGCCCCGAGTTGGCCTCGGCAGCCACCCAAGCAATGTCTCTGCAGCCGTTGGGTAGAGTCACAACAGTTAAGCAAGTAAGGCTCAAGCTAATCTTTCTTGCATAGTGCTGGCTCTCAAAGGCCTCTCATCAGGAAATGAACAATCCCACTCACTACCTCACCTTCCTTGGTGAGCCAAAAGACTTATCCCCGTTGCAGATTCGCGCAAGTCTCGACCCGTGTCATCGGCTTCGAGTGCAATGTGGGGATACTAAGCGCATCTCGACAAAGTTGACAATCGAGACCATCATGCAAGTACAATGCACAAAGTACACTACAAAAAGCTAAGTATTTTTACACAAAAAATTACTTTCCATTGATATTCAAAAGATTACAAAGTGTCAACCTGAGTCGGATTACAAGATGCTAGATCAAAATAAAGGCAAGAGAAGAAAAAAGAAAAGGCTTCAAGGCTCGGCGGGTGTCGAGTCTTCATTCGTTGGTCCCTCCATGGCTGTCGGTGCCTCCACTGCCATCACTGGCTCCTCCTCTTCATCGGGCCCGAGGTTGTCGAGGCCGATGATGCTGAAGACCTGGGCGACTTTGCTCTTGCAATTGCTGAAGCCTTGTAGGTAGGTGCCGACAAAGGCCTCCGCCACTTCTTCAAAACTGGTGGAGCCTCAAAAGTGCTCCATTGCCACCGCAGCCCTCTTCTTGGCCTTCTGCTTGGTGGCCCGCACCGCCACCTCGGCCTCGGAAGCTCTCACCTAGGCGGCCTGTACATCCGCCTAGGCTTCGACCGCCCTCTCCTTGGTAGCTCGGGCCACCGCCTCCGTGTCGGCGACCTTCCCTTCGGCCTCTTCTGCCTTGAGTTTGGCTCCATCTGCATTGAGTTTAGCAACATCGAGCCGAAGGCTAAAATTTTGCAGCCTCGCCATGGCGTATGCCAGCTTCTCCTCGGCGGCTTGGGCACGATCGAACTCCGCCGCCGCCTTTCTCTCTGCCTCCTCAAACTAAGCCTCCCACTCACGGTTCGAGTCTTGGGCAGCTTGGAGCTCTTTCGCTCATTCGGCTCGGGCCGACTCCAACTCACCCTCGGCCTTCTTGGCCTAGGCTCGGGCAGTGGTAGCCCGATAGCCCGGAGAGTGAGGTCTTGGACAGCGAACACTGCATTTACCGTCTGCATGAAAAGGAAGCCTATCAGTATGTGTGATGGCAAGAAAATCATTTGAAGGAGCGAAGAAGTACTTACCTGAAGCATAGCCACGTATAGGTCGTTGAAGACGTTGACGACCCATTGTCGATGGATTTCCTTCTGGAACTGTGGGAGGCATACCCGACTCAATAGTCGCTCCACCGTGCGACTATGGTTCATTAGGGATGCCCTCGATGGAACCGCCTCGAGTTCATTCGCCTCCGCAGGTATGGAGGCCACCACTGCTATGGAGGTAGGGCCAGAAACGATCGGCGATGCCTTACGCTCAGCGCCCGGGGTGGCAGTCTTCTTCGCTGTCTGTTCTACCACCACCGAGGCCCCTTCTTCCACCAGCCTCCCCATCGGCGGAACTCCCTTCGAGGATACTCCTTCTTCCCTTGACTCTTCTGCCGGGGCTGGCTGGGCAGGTGGCTCAGTCGCTGAAGACGGCTCCTCCCGGTGATTGCATGGGGTGGGAGCCGAGGACTGTGGACGAGGCCTCTTCTTCGGCTTCTCGACGTCGTCGGTGCTTGCCTCCTATTTCTAACTGCTGCCCTCATGGCGCCTGTGGAGATCCTCATTCCTGCACAAGACAGAGAATCAGCGCTGAAAAAAAAAAATTGCGCTCACCAACGCCCAGGTTTACACTGGCCTCCCGAAGGTTCTCCTCCAACAAAAGCTCTCGGCAGGGGGGCACTCAGGAAGACAGCAGCTGGTCATACACTTCTTGGGCACCCTGCTTCACCGCCGAGTTCTTATTTGGCTCTAAGTTTGGGTTTCCCCAACTCAACCTCACCCCCTCGATGTGTGCAAAAAGAAAATAGGATTTCCACCCCTTAATAAGAAAGGAAGATTTAGCTTGATGGCTCGATGGGGTCTGGGTGTGAATATCCACCACGTGGAGTCGAAATGATGGCGAAGGGTATACATGCTTCGAAACAAAGAGACCCGGGCCATTATGCCATGGAAGCTACATAAAACTATAAAGGCATAGATGGTCCGAAAGGAGTTCGGAGCCAACTGCGCCGGGGCTAGGTCATACCTATCAAGAAGGCTGACTATGAAAGGGTGAAGAGGAAGCCGAAGGCTTGCCCTGAAGAACTCCCCGTACAAGGTGACTCCTCTGGCATGGCGGCGGTCACCTTGTCACCCAGTTCAGGGACAGATAGATGGACTTCCCTAGGAATATTATAAGTGACCCTAAGAGACTTTACATCCTCGGGGGTCATGATGGATGTGACCCCCTCCGAACCAACCGAACTAGGGTTAGCAGCCGGAGAAGATGCTCGATGGATCCTAGGAGAAGGACGGGCCACCAAAGGTGGCCGAACTATAGGTGTCGGTTAGGCTATAGTCATCGGGCGATCACGGATTGAAATTCTGCCCGACGCTAAGCCAGGAGAACCTCATCCTCAAAGGAAGATGAGGAGGAAGATGCCCACTATGGGCCTTTTACACTTCCTATCGAAAACCATGGAGAAAAAAGGCAAAGAAGAAAAGGGGATCAAAAGGAACTAACCTGAAGTAAAAGAGAAGACGAAAAAAGGCACACGTTTCAAAAGAAGAAGGCCACAGGGACTCGGGTCTCAGAAGGAAGAAGAGTTAGGAAAGCTTCGGATGCACGAAGAGCCCAGCGAATAGGAAAAAACACCCTTTATACTTGGCTTTCAAATCATCTCGCCCGATTCTCCAGCCACATGGACATCTCCTATTGAAAGCAGCATCTCAACGGCCGCACGATCCCCTTCACTCGAGGCAACGTGCTCTAGCGGTGCACAGAAAGGCGTAATTTGTGGCTAATGATGGGACATTGATGATGCCATCCCAATAATGGTGACTGCTTTTCCTTGATTCCAGGAGAAGTCTCCTTGATTCTGAGGGAGATCTCCTTGATTCTACAATGATAGCTTGCGAAGTGGTTACGTTACGACGCCCCATACCTCCATAAATATGAAAGAGCTGCCTCTTCCCGAAAGCACATGCCCATCTCCATAATCAATAGCATGTGAGGATCAATGACAACAAGGTTCTACGCCCCTTTCGCTTGGTGGAAAACGTAGTCCCACAAGCTTAGGAGCAGGGGAGCATCTAATGTGGCTGATCAAGCCATGTCTAAGTTAATGGACAAAATTAACTGACGGAGCTACAGTCTAGCAGACAATAAGAGCCACTTGCCATGAGCCAACGTGTCATATCTAGCATCGGCATCGATTCCAGAGTCGGTCTCGGCATCGACACCAGAATTAACCTCGGCTTCCAAGGTCGGCATCGACACCAGAGTCGGCCTTGGCCTCTAGAGTCGGCACCGACACCAGGGTCAACCTCGGCCTCCAGAGTCAGCATCAATACCAGATGGTCTCGGCACCGATGCCAGAGTCAGCCTTGGCCTCCAGAGTCAGCCTCGGCCCCCAGAGTTGGCATTGACACCAAAGTTGATCTCGGCACTAACGCTAGAGTCAGCCTTCAGGATCGACAACGACAATAGAGTCGGTCTCGGCATCGATGCCAAAGCCAGTCTCGGCCTCCTCCGATGGGATCCCCAATGAGTACAGTCCATATGGCCCACCAACTATCTGCAGCCACCACGTCTAATAAGACCTAGCCTACCAATCATCTGCAGCTGTCATGTCTGATAAGACCTGGCCCACCAACTTACCGCAGTCACCTATGCCAGACAATGAGTGGTTTGTCAGCCCTGACATGCCATGAGGAGGGCATGCCCCGTTGCTGTTGGCCTAGCTGTTCATTCCCTGCCAGATAGTGGCACCTTGGGACCAACAGTTGTCCATAAAGGGGTAAGAGGGACCCCCAACTAGGTACAAAACAACCACTCATACTCACTCACACAGAACTTTAGACTTCCAAGTTTTTCCTCAACTTTCTCTCAAGTTCACCGCTGTTACCCAATTCACTTTCTTAAACATCAGAGGGTCCCTACCGGAATCACCAGCCATCGGGACTTCTTGCAAGACCTAAGCCGAAGCAGAGCATCGGAGGACTCCAGAAAAAGAGGAGACATTCACCACTCCCTCACAGACGTTCAAGAGAGGTGATTTGGCAACAACATCTATAATACCCTAAAATAATTTCGCACTGAATGAATATATATATATATATATATATATATATATATATATATATATATATATATCAAGTTTTATTTATTATTAATTAATTTTTACTTAAATTTTGAGGTTTTTTACTTAAATTTTGAGGTTCATATGATTTCAACTTACTAGTGGATTAATTAGATCAGGAGATTGGCTTGAGATATTATAAATAGTATCAGAATCGATCTGAGTATGTGCAAGTTAATGGGCATAAGAAAAAGATAACCCATAAAATAGGATAGAATTTTACCATGACGTGGAGCCACCTTTGCAGCATTAATGACCAGGCTCATAGTAGAGTTTCAGCATGAAATGGAGTTATCCTTCCAGCACTAATAATCTGAGTTAGAGTAGATTCTAATTAGTTTATAACATGCAATAAAGACATTGCATTATAAAGTAAAATATTATAATATTTAAAATAATTATGTTTTTATAACTTAAGTTCACGTATTATCAATTAATTTTTACTTGAGTTTTTTAGGATTATGTAATTTTGATCCGCTAATAATTTAAATGGATAGGAGAAGAGCTTGAAGAATTATATTACTACTTCAAGACGAGCCGAGCACTTTTTTGCACGATTTTAATTAGATTGAAAGTTAGAAGGAGTGGTGTGCAAGGGGGGAGCAATGCAACGGTATGATTCGTGGATTTCCAAAATATAGGATTTGGATTTGAAACCTGACGTCGAATCTTATTTGGCGGGCATATCGTGACCTCTGTAGGTCAGCATTTTTTATCCATCTCTCGTTACCTGCCGGGATGGTATCAATGATATATTTTTGGATCTAAGGCACGCTTTAGAAGCTACCAAAGCGACCCTCCCAAAAACCTTAGAATAAGAAATCCACAAAATGACCGCTGTTTTAGGCCATCTTGACGCTACAAAAAAGTATGATATTTGTGACGAATCTACGATAAAATATTTCATCGTTAAAAGTTTATTTATAACGGTGAAATAAAAATTAAATTCGTCATAAAACCTATTTATTACTACGAAATAATTTTTTACCATAATAAAAAGACTTATTACGATAAATTTTAAAATTCATCGTAATAGGTCCCGATCATATTTTAGGATTTTAAATTTTTTATTTTTCTTTATTTTATTACGATGAATTTTTAAATTCGTCGTAATAGGTCCCGATCATATTTTAGGATTTTAAATTTTTTTTATTTTTCTTTCATTTTATTACGGAGAAATAATTTTTCGCCTTAATAAAAAGACTTATTACGATGAATTTTAAAATTCATCGTAATAGGTCCCGGTTATATTTTAATATTTTAATTTTTTTTGTTTTTTTTTCATTTTATTATGGCGAAATAATTTTTATTTGACATGAGTGCCAAATATAACCTGATCAACCTGGCCCAAGTAGGTACATGATGGATTGTCCTCAACAACACTGGTTTACAAACATGAGTGCCAAACTTTTATTTGACAGACCTTTTATAGTAGTTTTACCCATATGAGTACTTTTGTCTTCATCCCTTCAACATTGGACAGCTTCCCCTTCTCTAGATATCCAGTCACAGTGGTGAAGAATCTCAAGATCGAGGAATCCTTGTAACTGAGCTCGCATGCAGAGGGCATAAATACAGTAAGCTTCTTGGTCTCTTCATTGAACTTGTAGTTGGTGGCATCCTCAGGGAAGAGGCCTATTGGCATGTCATATTCTTGCAGTAGATCATGCAATGGTTTCTGCATTTTTCTTGAAGAGACCCTTTTCCCAGTTAGATTTAAAAAAAAAAATTGGATACGAGAAAACTAAATGCTTTGTTGATGAAATTTTTCTGCATCAAGAATACTGAACTCAATGGAAAACTATATTAACATTTGGCTCACATTTTTCTGACTTTTTTATTATCTACAAAGGGAAAGGCAACTGAAGAAAGGCTTGGCAGTGTAGTCATCCACTAGGAACACTTCTATTGAAACTCTTGCTGGAGTTATATTGACTTCCAGTTCTATGAGCATATGGTTTTATATTATAAGCATAATAAAGATTTGAGCTCATGATGCTATGGTTGTCCATGGACAGCCACAAACATGAATGTAGTATGGTCTATGCTGCACCTCTTTTTTCTTTTAATTTCTAGTTCCTTGTTCAGAGAACAGTCATGATCTGGCAGTAGAGATTATCTCACTTGAGCACAAAACTATTGAAGGTCCATCTAGGAACAGAAGAGGCACAGGGAAAACATTTGAACCAATAGATAAGAAGCTATATCATCATATTGGAATTTGTGTTATAAATGCTGAAAATTTATTGATGGGAAAAGAGCTTGTCGACATGGGAACGGTACCTGTTGAGGGGGTAGAATCGTCATTGCATTGATAATCATGCGAGGGGGCTAGGATCAGCCCCATCCCTTCGCCCGCTACGACATGCCCCCGAGGAACAAGCTAAACTAATATGGTCCGGCAGGCCATGCGACCTCTGACTCGTTCTTTCCGAGTTTCCATAGCCCGACCTTTCCGAACTACTCATAACTCAACCTTCTCCAAGCTAGCCGTAACTCGGCCTCTCCGAGCTCCCATAGCTCGGTTTTCCCCGAGCTACCCAGCCTGGCTCGGCTTTCCCCGAGCCTCCCATGGCTCGGCTTCCCCGAGCTTCCATAGCTCGTTTTCCCACGAGCTTCCCATAGCTCGTCTTCCCCGAGCTTCATAGATCGGCTTCCCACGAGCTTCCCATAGCTCGGCTTCCCCGAGCTCCCTATAGCTCGTCTTCCCCGAGCTCCCCATAGCTCGGCTTCCCCCGAGCTTCCATAGCTCGGCTTCCCACAAGCTTCCCATAGCTCGGCTTCCCCGAGCTCCCTGTAGCTTGTCTTCCCCGAGCTTCCCATAGCTCGTCTTCCCCTGAGCTTCCATAGCTCGGCTTCCCATGAGCTTCCCATAGCTCGGCTTCCCCGAGCTTCCTGTAGCTTGTCTTCTCCGAGCTTCATATAGCTCGGCTCCCCCGAGTTTCTATAGCTCGGCCTCCTTGAGCGATCCATGACTCGATACTCACCTCCGTGGAACCTAACGCGGGAGAGCCTAGACCTATCGTAACAGAATCCAAGTAAAGAATCATGTTGGAGAGTGGTCTAGGACCTAATATAACTACCTAGGACCTACGCATCTATCAGATCTCAGGCCATCAAAGAGCTCTCCTAGCCGTCGATCCCTCAACGAACAAGATACAGATCCCACCGGCCTTACAACGGCCTGATTCGATTCATTCCTGTATCCTAACAACCTTCGAACCTTCCAGAAGGCACTCAAGATTCAGATGATTGCCTATAAATATGAGACCCCCAGATTCTCTCAGGTATGCGCTCACTGCCCCTGGCTCACTCTCTCTCTCACTCTCCTCCATTGCTCGTCGGCGCTCCCCTAGAGCTCCCGATCGGCCACCCCTGGAGAGACTTCTCGGAGAGATCCCTCTCCCCATTTTCTGTTGATCACCGATCCCCACTGACTTGAGCGTCGGAGGGTCTTCCGCGGAGGGCCACCCCCAATGCCTCACGCGCGAGAACTTCTGTGCAGGTCCGCCCAGGAGGAAGCCCAGACCAGGAGATCGACCGCGCCCAAGTCAGAGGACAGATCCCGGCGGCAACAGATTGGCGCTAGAGGAAGGGCCTCAAGTCCCATTAAAACTTGAAGAAATGAGACAAGGATCTCGATATGGAGTAGAACCTCTCCAATGGCTAATCGGAGAAGAGCAACCTCTAAAGCCCAGGACCAAGTCGTCACTCAAAGACCTGATCCGATAGGCAACACGGCGCCGCAGCCTCCACCAGTTGAGACCCCATCACCACCAGCCGTCCCGGTGACCCAGGACCAGTTCGCCACGCTGGTCCAGCAGGTCCAAGCCCTGACCCACTTGGTTCAGGAGCGTTTTGCAGCTGCCCCTGCTCCGCACCTTCATAGGGAGGCCGCAGCTCCTTCCTCTCTGGCCACCTCCTCCTCTGGTCCGCATGGAGCCATGGACCCCCCACACCGATCCAAAAGGGACAAACCGATCCCACGAGGCGGCTGTAACCGGGATCCTTCCAGATCCCGATGAGCCCGGACCATTTCCCCGGTGTCCTCCCGCCATGATTCAACGCCGTCCCTGCACTCTCCCTGCCCAGCTCCTCCTCTTATTTCTGAAGAGGAGATCCGTCGATAAATTCGGGAGATGCGTCAGGAGCTGGACGCCGCCAAGCAGGCCCATTCGCCTCAGCCCAAGGTAGAGCAGGGCATCCCTTTTTCCAAAAGGATCATGGAGGAAGTGATTCCCTCCCATGTCAAACTACCCGCCGTTGAGTCCTACCACGGCTCTTCTGACCCGGATGATCGTCTCAGCAGCTTCCGGTCAATAATGATGTTCCACGGAGCATCCGACGCAATCCTCTGCCGCGCCTTCCCCTCCACCCTCAGAGGATCTGCCCGAACCTGGTTCAACGCCTTGAAATCAGGTTCTGTTGATTCATTCGACGAGTTGAGCCATATTTTTATTGGCCAGTTCGTCAGTAGCCGCCGTCACCGGCGGAGATCCGACTCCCTCTCTGAAGTTAAGCAGAGAGAGGGGGAGTCCTTGAGAAACTATCTTGGCCGCTTTAACAAGGCCATGCTAGAGGTAGACCACCTTAATCATGAGGTGGCTATGTCCGCCTTGGCGGGGGGAGTTTCGAAGGAGAGTGACTTCTACCTGGCGATAGAAGTCAGCTACCCCCCAAACCTCTCCGATATGATGGCCCTGGCAGACAAATATGCCAGGATCGAAGAATCACGGAGAGTTGCCCGTGCCGAGCTGGCGAAGATGAAAGAGCCCAAAGGTCTTGACAGGCACCGACCCATCCGTCAGCCAAGTCCACCTCGTCGCCAAAGAGCTCCCCCACCGCCGCCGAGGAATCGCTCCCGGAGCCCGCCCAGGCAATTCGACCGGTACACTCCGCTCACTATACCCAGGGCACAAATTCTCATGAAGATAGAGCGCCAGCTCTCTCAGCCAGCTCCTCTCCGAGAGAACCCAACCTGGAGGGACCCCGCCAAATACTGCTGCTACCATCGGGAGCACGGCCATGACACTGAGGAATGCTGGCAGCTGAAAAATGAGATTGAGAGGCTGATTCAATGGGGCCGGCTGAACCAATTCAGGAGGGCACCCCAGCCAGGACAAGGGGGGATCGCTAGCCCGAGCTTCAACAACCTCCTCCTCCACCAAATCCGCCTGTAATCGGCCACATCAACATGATCAAGGAGGCCGGCGGCTCGAGCTCCAGAAATGATGACGAAGGATCGGCGCCAAAGATAGCGCAGACGGCGAGCTCTCCTTCTCCGAAGATGATCTCCGAGGGATACAGTTTCCCCATGACGATGCACTAGTTGTATCCCTCAATTTAAATGACTATGATGTAAGCCGGATCCTCGTTGACAGTAGAAGTTCTGTGAATGTTTTGTACCTCTATGTGTTTGCCAAGATGAGACTGCTCATGGAAAACCTTCGAGCCGTGGATTCCACCCTAATGGGATTCACAGGCGACGTCATCATTCTGAAAGGGGTCGTAACCTTAACGGTTCGTGCAGGAACCTGGCCCCTTGTGGCCACTGTTCACATGGACTTCCTAGTAACTAAACTCAGGTCGCCATACAACGCAATATTTGGGAGACCCGGCCTGATGTCCCTCAAGGTAGTTGTCTCCATCCCGCACCTGTCTATGAAATTCCCCACCAGGCGGGAGTTGGAGTTGTCCAAGGAAGCCAAACCATGGCTCGACAGTGCTTCGTCACCAGCCTTTAGTCTAGAATGCCGAGGTTGACGGGCTGGACGCTCGGGAGGATTTCACCGAACAGCGAGGAGAACCAGCCGAGGAACTGGAAGAAGTGCCGCTGGACGAGGCTCATCCCAACCGAACCATAAAGATTGGGTCGCTGCTGAAAGGCGAACCTCGGCAGGAGCTGATCAATTTCCTCCGAAGCAACGCCGATGTTTTCGCTTGGTCCGCCTCCGACATGCCGGGAATCAGTCCTGAGGTCCTCGTCCACCGTCTTAACGTGGACGAGATGTACCGACCCATCAAACAAAAGAAGAGGAGCTTTGCCCCAGAGCGGTAGAGGGCTATTGAAGAGGAGGTTGATAAACTCATCAAGGCAACTTCGTTCGGAAGGTAAATTACCCGAACTGGCTATCGAATGTCATCATGGTGAAGAAGTTGAACGGCAAGTGGCGGATTTGCATCGACTTCACCGATCTCAACAAAGCATGCCCGAAGGACAGCTTCCCTCTCCCCCGGATTGATCAACTTGTGGACGCCACCTCGGGTCATCAAATGCTGACATTCATGGACGCATACTCCGGCTACAACCAGATTCGGATGGCCCCTGAAGATGAAGAAAAGACCGCCTTCATAACCAACCGAGGTACTTACTGTTACCGTGTTATGCCTTTTGGTCTTAAAAATGCAGGAGCCACCTACCAAAGGCTGGTCAACAAAGTATTCAAGGACCAAATTGGCCAGAATATGGAGGTGTATGTCGATGACATGCTGGTCAAAAGCAAAGAAGCATCACAGCACGTCGAGGACCTCTCGAAGAGTTTTGCAACACTCCGCAAGTATCAGATGAAGCTCAATCCGTCTAAGTGCGCCTTCGGCATTAACTCCGGAAAGTTCCTCGGCTTCATGGTTTCCCAGCGGGGCATCGAAGCTAACCCCCAGAAGATCCAAGCTCTTCAACAGATGGCGCCTCCGACATCTATTAAAGAAGTCCAGCGCCTAACCGGGAGGATAGCGGCTCTTAACCGCTTCATAGCGCGCTCAGCCGAAAGATGCCTCCCCTTCTTCAAAACTCTCCGGTCGGCTAAGAACTTCCAGTGGACCCCGAGTGTCAAAAATCATTCCAAGATCTCAAGAAGTAGCTCGGCTCTCCCCCACTCCTCAGCAGTCCAAATCCTGGCGAGACACTATTCCTATATCTGGTTGTTTCAGAAGGTGTCGTTTGCTCGGTACTGGTCAGGGAAGAAAACAAAGTCCAGAAACCAATTTATTATGTCAGCAGGCTACTCTGCAACGCGGAGACAAGATACAGCCGAATTGAAAAGATGGTGTTGGCCTTGATCACCTCGGTTCGAAAGCTGTGGCCATATTTCTAGGCACATTCTGTTACAGTCCTGACCGACCAACCCATCAAGGTGGTGGTCCACCATCCGGAGACATCAGGGAGAATGACTAAGTGGGCCATCGAGCTGAGAGAGCATGATATCCGTTTTCAGCCTCGCTCGGCCATCAAAGCTCAAGTGTTATCCGATTTCCTCCTCGAGTGTACCATCCCAGAGGACGGCTCCACCCCCGACTCCCCCGAGGAAGCGAAAACTGGCACCCGGTGGCTCCTCCATGTCGACGAGTCATCCAACGCTCATCGCTCCGGTGCGGGCTTGGTTCTCACCAGTCCGGAGGGGGTGACTTTTGAATATGGCGTCCGCTTCTCCTTCCCAGCCTCCAACAACGAAGCTGAGTATGAAGCCTTGCTGGCCAGTCTCCGAATCGCCCGCAGCCTTAAGGTGGAGAAACTTAATGCCTTCACCGACTCCCAACTAGTGGCAGGTCATATGCGAGGGGAGTTTGAAGCTCGGGAACCGAACATGATCCGATATCTCCAAGAGGTTCGGAGCCTACTCTCCCATTTTTCCGAATTCGAGATTATTCAGATTCCTAGATCTGAGAATGCCCGTGCCGACCTATTGTCTCGGTTGGCAACAGCGGAATCTATGGACACCGAGCAAAAATTTTACATGGAGATCTTAGAGAGACCCAGTGTCGCGGAAGCCAATCGAGTAATGCAAGTTGAGGCCGAGCCATCATGGTTCAACCCCATTCTGAGGTACCTCAAAGAAGGATCACTTCCGTCCGACCGGAGAGAAGCCAGAAGGCTAAAGCTGCAGGCCACCCATTATGTGTTGATCGACGACCAGCTCTACAAACGGTCCTTCTCCATGCCATTGCTCAGATGTCTTCGTCCGTCTGAAGCAGATTATGCCCTTCGCGAAGTGCATGAGGGGATTTGCGGCTACCATCTGGGAAGCCAGTCCCTATGTCACAAGGTGCTACGTCAAGGCTACTATTGGCCGACCATGCAGAAGGATGCAGACAACCTTGTCCGAGCTTACGACCCATGCCAGAGGCACTCAAGGATTCAGAGGCTCCCCTCCGCCAGCCTGGTTCCCATATCCTCCGCTTGGCCCTTTGCCAAGTGGGGGATGGACATCCTTGGCCCGTTTCCGCTCGTCACGGGACAGCGGAAATTTGTTCGTCGCCATCGATTATTTCACTAAATGGGTCGAGGCGGAGGCGGTTGCACAAATAACCGAAGCACGGGCCAAGGATTTCATATGGAGGTCCATCATCTGCCGTTTCGGCCTCCCGCACTATAATCACTGACAATGGCAGGCAATTCGACAATCCAAAGTTCCGCCAGTTCTGCGAAGAGCATGGGATCCGTCACCACCTTACCTCGGTCGGGCATCCACAAGCCAACGGAGCAGCCGAAGTAACCAACCGGACTTTGCTTCAAGGGATCAAAGCTCGGCTCTCCAGGGCCCGAGGCAGGTGGGCAGACGAGTTGCACCATGTCCTGTGGGCCTACCACACCACCCCAAGAGTACCCACAGGCGAAACCCCATTCCGGATGGCCTTCGGCACAGAGGCCGTTATCCCAGTGGAGATAGGTCTCCCTTCTCTATGGGTGGAAAGCTACTCGGAGGAAGCCAGCGATGAGCAGCTCCGTACCAACCTCGACCTGATAGAGGAGGTTAGAGAGAAAGCTCGGATCAGAGTAGCTGCCTATCAATAAAGGGTGGCCCGCTACCACGCCTCCAGAGTCAAAGGGAAAGCTTTCTTGCCCGGCGACCTCGTTCTCCGGAAAGCATCTATCTCCAAACCGCTGGAGCAAGGAAAGCTGGCACCAAACTGGGAAGGCCCCTACCAAGTAGCGGAGATCGTCGGACCGGGGACCTACAAGCGGAAAATTCATCCCTCGGACATGGAATTCGGACAATCTCCGTAAGTATTATCAGTAGGGTACGCCCTCTACAGGATTGCCTCCTTAAATTTTTATCGGTACTTGTTTCATAATTTATGACATGCATCACCACACATTATATCGCCAAAAATTGCGAAAGAAAACAGATGCTGCTTACTAATCCTCGGCATGACCGAGTTACCTGTTCAAGCAGGAAAATCTCCGAACCTCGGCAGGGCCGAGCAACTAATCTCCGAACCTCGGCTGGGCTGAGCAACAAATCTCCGAACCTCGGCTGGGCCGAGCAACTAATCTCCGAACCTTGGCTGGGCCGAGGAACAAAACCTCCGAACCTTGGCAGGGCCAAGCAACTAATCTCCGAACCTCGGTAGGGCCGAGCAACAAAATCTCCGAACCTCGGCAGGGCTAAGCAACTAATCTCCGAACCTCGGCTGGGCCGAGCAACAAAATCTCCGAACCTCGGCAGGGCCGAGCAACAAAATCTCCGAACCTCGGCAGGGCCGAGCAATTAATCTCCGAACCTTGGCAGGGCCGAGCAACAAAATCTCCGAACCTCGGCAGGGCCGAGCAACTAATCTCCGAACCTCGGCTGGGTCGAGCAAAAAATCTCCGAACCTCGGCTGGGCCGAGCAACAAATCTCCGAACCTCGGTAGGGCCGAGCAACAAAATCTTTGAACCTCGGCAGGGCCGAGCAACAAAATCCCCGAACCTAGATGGGGCCACAATCTCTGAAGCCCTGGCCAAATCGGAGTGCGTAAGCCTTGGCCAAAGTCAAGGGGTATATTCTGCTACTAGAAATCTCGGCCAAAGCCGAAGAACATCCTTGACTATCAAATTCCTCGGGCCAACCGAGCGATATTCCTGCGCCCTGGCCACGCCCGATGCTCGAATCCTCAGCCAAACGAGCAAAGTCTTCGCGCTTTAGCCACGCCCCAAGGCATCGTTTGAAGCCGAGTGACCTCTCGGATACCCCAAAATAAAAACCTCCCGATACTCTAACAGAAGTAAAGGATCTCCTTCTAAGGACCGCCTAGGTCCGCCACTGGTCCAAACAGAGACCAACGACCCCCCAAAACTTGGTTCAGATTCGGGCAGCTGACATGCCCTGACCGACCTAAACATCCTTCTAAACTATGTTTGGATTCGGGTAGCTTACGTGCCCTGACTAAACCCAACTACGGTCTCCTAAAACTTAGCTCAAACTTGGGCAAACTGCTCCAAAGCAGATCTGGGCAACTGTGATACTTCGGCATCTAGCCCAAAAAATCAGACAAACCGCGAACCAGTCAGCTCGCCCGGATAGTTGGCAAAGCCGACCTTCCACGGTCCCTCCGGACGAACTAAGAGGTCCAAAAGGAGGCATGACCCGTGGATGCTGATTCTGAGGACCCGAGCAAACCAACCAGCTCCCCTTGGGTGGGATGCTGGATCGCAGATCGCTGCCCGACTGAGAGAGCTCGGGGACCCTCAGTCCCGCGTTGCTCCCATCTTCTCCTCCCCGTGGCAAGGATTCCCCTCAGAGAAGGGACGAGAATCCAAACCGACGGAGGAGGTAAGCTCTGTGCGTGCTACGGGGATGTCGATACACTTCCTGCCCTGTGCCCCCCATAGCGAGCCACAAAGGACACACAGGAAGCGCATATGTGCGCTCTCCGTGTGATCTCTGGGCCCTCCTGTGCGCTCTCCATATGATCTCCGGGACTCATCCCCTAAGGGCAAGCCACCCCCCAGCAGCTCCTTTGTCACCCCAGCTATCCGGTGGATAGCGGCGACTTCCAGGGGACAAGCTCGCTTCTCCCACAATAAACCTTGGAGAAATAGGCATCGCGAGTATCTTCATGATTCACAGGAAAGAAAATTTTGGGATGGCCTAACACACCCCTCTTTCCCCTTTTTTATAAGCAGAGACCAGCCGGGAGCAGCTATAAGAAAGCCCCGGGACTTAAAACACCAAGCCTACGCCACCACATGGCCTCCTGAAATGAAAACAACGCCCCCCAGTACGCGCCAGGCACGTCGCTCGAACCATGACGCATGCCAAAAGATTGCTTCTGACCCCGGATCACAAGCTTTTAATGCATAAAATCGTCCGCTGACCTTGCGGATACTGGCAGATCCGAGAGATCGTCCTGCGAAAATGACATCCCCCAATGGCAAACGAGCACTAACATCGCACGCCAAAGTGACCTACGTTGGAAAAGGTCAACATAATAAAAGCTCGCCGGAAGTTGCCAGGCGACCTTTTGCTAGCCACAGGGCCGTACCGCCTACTTCGGTGGAATGAAAGTCGACCCGCCTTGGAAAAGACAAAACACTGGTAGGGGTAATAAATAGGGATAAGGAGATGGCAGCGATGATTAGCGAACCCCTAGTTCGGGGACGAACTCCCCTCTTTTCATCAAGGATGCAATCTCAGTTTGATCACTGATAAAACGAGCTCCCTCGGCCCTAGCCGAGCTACTTTGTCCCTCGGCGCTAAAAAGCTATCTCATTCTTCGGACTTGGTCGAACCACCGTGTCATTCGGCCTAAGCTAAGTTAAATCGTCTCTCAACCTCCTTTTATACTAGGCTACGTTGTCGTCCGACCTTTTCATCGAGACAATCCCTATGCCTTTGCCTCTGCTAGGATGTTCCTCCAAAATTCGAAACAAGAAACCATCCAGGGAAGACAAACAAATAAAAAATGACTGATCCATTTATTGATTTCCAGTCGAACTACAAGACAAAAGAAAGAAAAGCACATATAGTCCCCTAGAGGGTCAGGACTTGGGGTCAATCCCAGCATCTCCTGCGGCCACTTCAGCAGGGGCATCGCTTGGCCCCCCCTTCTCAAAGGTGTCACGACGGGATACGTCGGCAGTTGCATCGACTCCCAGAATAGCTTTGAGGTCAACATCAGATATTTCTCCATACTCGTCCTCCTCGACCCCCAGGGTGTACACTTCATAATGTTCGGCGTCCAGGCACGACAGGTCCAGGTCATGATAAGCCTGGGCAACCTTATCCCGCGCCTCATCTTTGCCCAGTTGAAATGCATCGGCACAGGCCGCCCTGCGTTCGTCGACGAATTCGGTGGATTTCTTGTACTCCACCACCGAAGAGGCCCGCGCATTTGCCTCAGCTAATTGCCTCTCTAGTTCGGAGATCCTTCGGTGCCTCGAGGCCGCCTCCTCTCCGAATGCTGCTAACCGCCCCTGAAATTCCTGCCTCACCCTGTGCAACTGTAGGCAAAAGGCCGAGTAAAGCGAAAATCAGAAGATCAAAATGAGTGAAACTAATAGCACCCTACCTGCTCCTCCCGCTGGGCTAGCTCACCCTCCAGCACGTGGACCCTGTTGAGAGCCCTAGACCTAGCCGATTGGCTCTGGCGAAGGTTCTCTTTTAGCTCATCCACCCAGGACTGGGTATCTTCAATTTCTTGATGGGCAAAGTCAACCTCGTCAGATAATCGGGCAGCTCGTTCATTCGACCACTTTAGCCGGTCCTGTGTATCGGCGAGCTCTTTGCTTAGGCGGGTGAGGTGGTCCTGCTGCCGCCAGCATTTATGTTCTTCCTCCTCGAGCCTTTTGCTCCAGCTGGCTTTATCTTCGGCGTGGCTAGCCTTCAGTTGGTCCCACCTCTTATCAAAGAACAGTTGCATGGATTTAACCTTGCTCTCGTGCTCCGCCCTGGCCTGAGAAAGCTCCAGACTAGCCTTCTCGGATTGCTCGCGGAAGCCTTGGAGCTCACCAATCTGTATGGTGAGTTGAGAGGCTCTTTTCCTCTCAACCGTAAGAGTCCTGTTGGTCTCCCCAAGCTCCCGCTGGAGCTCACCAACCTGTACGGCGAGTCGAGGGGCTCTCTCCTTCTCAACCGCAAGAATCCTGCGAGCCTCCCCGAGCTCCCTTTGGAGGACCACCAGGGCTCGAGAGAGCTTGTCAGTAGAATCCGCCCTCTCCTTGAAGTGATCAGCCTCGTAGCAGGCCCGAGCCCAAGCTCCAACAGCCAGATGTAAGCGCCATTTCAGCGCCCTCATAATCAGGGCGCTCTACAAAAAAGGATGACATGCATAAAAGACATAGTCGAACTAACTGACTAAAGGCCCGACTTCGGTGCGACAACTTACCCGAGATGCGTAGTCTGTGGCGATCCTTGTGAGAGCAAGGTCGTCAATTTCGGGAAGAAGAAAAGCCTCGTTCGGCACCCCGGCATGACGAAAGGCTATCTCGACAAGGTCTTCCGGATGACCCCCTCCTGTTGAGGAACCCTCCTCCCCTTGAAACATGGACCGCATCAGAGCGGAGAACCTGGCGCTCACTTCCGGGTCGCGTGAGTGGAAGTCTGCTCCCAGGGAGCCATCCAGAACGCCCGCGACCCATGAACTTCTTGATAGGCTAGCTTCTGCCGCCAGGGCCCTCGCTTGGGAAGCTTCGGATGTTTCGACACCGGCAAGGAGAGCCCCGGTCGAAGCATCTCCTTCGCTCGCCGGCTCCCCTCCTTCTCCTTCTTCCCCTCATTCTCCTTCTTCCTCTTCTTCTCCTTCTGCTTCCATCTCCTCAGGAATCCCTCTGTCCACAACAGACCTTTCAGGAACTTCTGCTCCCCCGGAGCCTCCTATGCCTCGGCGGAAGGCCCTTCACCAGAAAGCCCCCCACGAATTTCGGTCGCTGGTTCGGTAGGTTCGGCTGTCTCCTCGTCGCCCGCTGGCTCTCCTACCGGTGACCCAGGCCGAACCTCAGCAGCCGCAACCCCTTCCCCTGCCTCGATGGAAGCGGAGGTCACTCCCACCTCCTCCTGTAACCTCACCGAGCCACTGGCCTCCAATGAGGGAGACCGAACCGCCTTGTCTGCGGGGGCCCCCAAGCCAACCGGCATTTCTTCTTCGCCATCGTCGGACAAAACAACAACGGGGGGGGGGGGGGGGGGAGGAAACCTCAGTAGCCTCCTCCGAAACCCCCATAACTTCCCGGTCTTCGCCCCTGGACGGACCCTCCTCCGGCGCCGAAAGATCGTGCGCCGCCGGAACTTCGGTAGTTTCAGCCCGCGGCGATAAGGAGCGCCGACTATCACCGTCTCCCCCGATCCCCCTAGAGCGGGAGCCAAAAGGCCGAGACCTCTTCTCGGACTGATGCTTGTTGCTGGAGCCAGATCTCCTGCAGTGCTTCCCTAGCTCCTCCCTCATCTGGTCTGCGAGCGCCGACCTTTCGGCTGTAGGGGCAATATGATTCGCCCGTTAGTTCGCACAAAAATCAAAGATGGAGCCACACTAAACTATCAACTACGGGGTAATACTCACCGTGAGGATCGACGGGGCTCAATCCGGCCGCAAAGAGAGCATCCTCCGATAGGAGAACGCTGGATGGGAGCGCCTGACTGCCGCACAGCACAATCAAATCCATTTTCTCCGAATCAGTTAACTCCGGGTGCGCTTCTGGATCCTTCACGTACTGCCCCCATACCGAGAGAAGTCCAAACCAATGTTTCCCCCGACTATGAAGAACCGCGATTTCCACTCCTTTATCGACGACGGGTTATCTGATATCATCTTAAAGGATCTCCAGGGACCGATGTAAGGCCATTCTGAGGCCCTCCCGGAGACCAGATTGAAACTCACCCTGAATAGCGAAAGGGTCGCGGTCACCCCGAGGTGTTTGCACAACGAGATAAACCCGATAAGGTTACGCCAACTATTGGGGGCCACCATGGTGAAGCATATATTGTAGAACTTCATCACCTCCCACACCAACGGATGAAGAGGGAACCAGAGACCTGCCCTCAAGCTTTCCTCATAACAGAACACCCCATCCCCTAATCCGGATGTCACCCTATCCTCAGCCGTCGGGAGCAACAAGACAACATCCTGGGGGATTTTGTACAAGCGGTGCATCCGTTCCAAATCCACCAAGGTCACCTCCGAAGCTTGGTCGCTTGGGCTCACCATATCTTCGATCGCAAGAGATGCTGAGCAAGGTCGCAGCGAAAACGGAAAGACGAAGTTCTCTAAAGGAGAGCGAAAGGGGCACTATAAATAAGGATAGCACCGCCATGACTCTATTTTTCCAATTGAAACCGTCTCAGGGTGAGGGTGAGGTGTCCCAACCTAGGCGTCCGAAATTGCCGCTACGGGCACTATAAAAATCGAGATTTCCCATGTGGTGCTTCCCCAGCCATTACCTTCGCCCCTAAGGAATGACGGATCCACCTCGGAAAGGCAAGACGGCCCCACGGCATTAATTAGGGCATCATTGCGTAGGCAATCAAATACGCATCCCCAAATGTAGATCACACCACTTAAGCCTATACTCCCTACGCCCGAACCTACGCTTCGAACTAGGGAGTGGGAGGCATGTGTTGAGGGGTAGAATCGTTATTGCATTGATAATCGTGCGAGGAGGCTAGGATCAGCCCCATCCCTCCACCCGCTACGACATGCCCCCGAGGAACAAGCTAAACTAATATGGTCCGGCAGGCCATGCGACCTCTGACTCTTTCCGGGTTTCCATAGCCCGACCTTTCCGAACCACCCATAACTCAACCTTCTCCGAGCTAGCCGTAACTCGGCCTCTTCGAGCTCCCATAGCTCGGTTTTCCCCGAGCTACCTATAGCTCGCCTTCCCCGAGCCTCCCATGGCTCGGCTTTCCCCGAGCCTCCCATGGCTCGGCTTCCCCGAGCTTCCATAGCTCGGCTTCCCACGAGCTTCCCATAGCTCATCTTCCCCGAGCTCCCTATAGCTCGTCTTCCCCGAGCTTCCCATAGCTCGGCTTCCCCCAAGCTTCCCATAGCTCTGCTTCCCCGAGCTTAGCTCGTCTTCCCCGAGCTTCCCAAAGCTCGGCTTCCCATGAGCTTCCCATAGCTCGGCTTCCCCGAGCTTCCTGTAGCTTGTCTTCTCCGAGCTTCATATAGCTCGGCTCCTCCGAGTTTCTATAGCTCGGCCTCCCTAAGCGATCCATGACTCGATACTCACCTCTGTGGAACCTGACGTGGGAGAGCCTAGACCTATCGTAACAGAATCCCAAGTAAAGAATCATGTTGGAGAGTGGTCTAGGACCTAATATAACTACCTAGGACCTACGCATCTATCAGATCTCAGGCCATCAAAGAGCTCTCCTAGTCGTCGATCCCTCAACGAATAAGATACGGATCCCACCGGCCTTACAACGGCCTGATTCGATTCATTTCCGTATCCTAACAACCTTCGAACCTTCCAGAAGGCGCTCAAGATCCAGATGATTTCCTATAAATACGAGACCCCTAGATTCTCTCAGGTATGCGCTCACTGCCCCTGGCTCACTCTCTCTCTCACTCTCCTCCATTGCTCGTTGGCGCTCCCCTAGAGCTCCCGATCGGCCACCCCTGGAGAGACTTCCCGGAGAGATCCCTCTCCCCATTTTTTGTTGATCACCGATCCCCACTGACTTGAGCGTCGGAGGGTCTTCCGCGGAGGGCCAACCCCAACACCTCACGCGCGAGGACTTCTATGCAGGTCCGCCCAGGAGGAAGCCCAGACCAGGAGATCGACCACGCCCAAGTCGGAGGACAGATCCTGAGGTGTTTGCACAACGAGATAAACCGATAAGGTTGCGCCAACTGTTGGGGGCCACCATGGTGAAGCATATATTGTAGAACTTCATCACCTCCCGCACCAATGGATGAAGAGGGAACCGGAGACCTGCCCTCAAGCTTTCCTCATAACAGAACGCCCCATCCCCTAATCCGGACGTCACCCTATCCTCAGCCATCGGGAGCAACAAGATGACATCCTGGGGATTTTGTACAAGCGGCGCATCCATTCCAAACCGCCAAGGTCACCTCCGAAGCTTGGTCACTCGGGCTCACCATATCTTCGATCACAAGAGATGCTGAGCAAAGTCGCAGCGAAAACGGGAAGACGAAGTTCTCTAAAGGAGAGCGAAAGGGGCACTATAAATAAGGATAGCGCCGCCATGACTCCATTTTTCCAATTGAAACCGCCTCAGGGTGAGGGTGAGGCGTCCCAACCTAGGCGTCCGGAACTGCCGCTACGGGCGCTGTGAAAATCAAGATTTCCCACGTGGTGCTTCCCCAGCCGTTACCTTCGCCCCTAAGGAATGATGGATCCACCTCGGAATGGCAAGATGGCCCCACGACATTAATTAGGGCATCATTGCATAGGCAATCAAATACGCATCCCCAAATGCAGATCACGCCACTTAAGCCTATACTCCCTACGTCCGAACCTACGCTTCAAACTAGGGAGTGGGGGGCATGTGTTGAGGGATAGAATCATCATTGCATTGATAATCGTGCGAGGGGGCTAGGATCAGCCCCATCCCTCCGCCCGCTACGACATGCCCCCGAGGAACAAGCTAAACTAATATGGTTCGGTAGGCCATGCGACCTCTGACTCGTTCTTTCTGGATTTTCATAGCCCGACCTTTCCAAACCACCCATAACTCAACCTTCCCCGAGCTAGCCGTAACTCGGCCTCTCTGAGCTCCCATAGCTCGGTTTTCCCCGGCTTTCCCCGAGCCTCCCATGGCTCGTCTTCCCCGAGTTTACATAGCTCGGCTTCCCACGAGCTTCCCATAGCTCGTCTTCCCCAAGCTTACATAGCTCGGCTTCCCATGAGCTTCCCATAGCTCGTCTTCCCCGAGCTCCCTGTAGCTCGTCTTCCCCGAGCTTCCCATAGCTCGGCTTCCCCCGAGCTTCCATAGCTTGGCTTCCCACGAGCTTCCCATAGCTCGGCTTCCCCGAGCTACCTGTAGCTCGTCTTCCCCGAGCCTCCCATAGCTCGGCTTCCTCCGAGCTTCCATAGCTCGGCTTCCCATGAGCTTCCCATGGCTTGGCTTCCCCGAGCTTCCTGTAGCTTGTCTTCTCCAAGCTTCATATAGCTCGGCTCCCCCGAGTTTCTATAGCTCGGCCTCCCTGAGCGATCCATGACTCGATACTCACCTTCATGGAACCTGACATGGGAGAGCCTAGACCTATCGTAACAGAATCCCAAGTAAAGAATCATGTTGGAGAGTGGTCTAGTACCTAATATAACTACCTAGGACCTACGCATCTATCAGATCTTAGGCCATCAAAGAGGTCTCCTAGCCGTCGATCCCTCAACGAACAAGATACGGATCCCACCGGCCTTACAACGGCCTGATTCGATTCATTCCCGTATCCTAACAACCTTTGAACCTTCCAGAAGGCGCTCAAGATCCAGATGATTGCCTATAAATATGAGACCCCCAGATTCTCTCAGGTATGCGCTCACTGCCCCTGGCTCACTCTCTCTCTCACTCTCCTCCATTGCTTGTCGGCGCTCCCCTAGAGCTCCCGATCGGCCACCCCTGGAGAGACTCCCCGGAGAGATTCCTCTCCTCATTTTCTGTTGATCATCGATCCCCACTGACTTGAGGAATGGAGGGTCTTCCGCGGAGGGCCACCCCCAATGCCTCACGCGCGAGGACTTCTGTGCAGGTCCGCCCAGGAGGAAGCCCAGACCAGGAGATCGATCGCGCCCAAGTCGGAGGACAGATCCCGGCGGCAACAGTACCTTTAATTTTATTCTTTTACGGGGAGATCCCATGACATAATACTATAAATATATATCCTAGGGCATCAACCAGATAGTCACCAATCTCGCTGGGAAAAGCATCAATACAGAGAACAGCTAATTAATAATGCCCATAAGCTACAGAATTTGCCTCCCAGTTTGCCGAACCAACTGTAAGGTTGGAAGTTACGTTCATTGCAACAAACAGCTATTGTATGTCACCTGTTAAACCTAATATAGTTCATTGCTCTTTCCTCTATCAGCTTAAATTTTGAAGGTCAATCAATTATTTAACCAATTAATTACATCATGCCACCAAAAAAGTCGATTGTGAAGCATTTGCAATTAATCTTTCCATTGTATCTGATTGAAGTGTATTTTTCATCGCGTGCACCAGCTGTATGGATTGATTTAAGCTATCTGTATTTTATATTTGGTAAATTTTCTTTACAGGAAAAATTTGGGAGTTAATTAATTCTGCTTTGTGTTCTCTAGTAGAATCCACATTGTCGAATGCATTTTTTTTTCTTTCCTTTGATCCCTCATTGGTTGTATGTGATTTTTTTTAAATCAAAGTATGCTAATTGCTCTGATGAATCAGGATGAGGCTCTGCTTGAGGTAACTATAGAATATTTTGTAATAAAAAAATGCAGATTTATGAGTGGAACTTATGTGCGGTTCATAAATTTGGATCTTCTAAATCTAATTATATATTATGCAGCTCCATATATGGTTTGCATGAGTTTTAGAGATTTTTTCTAAACGAGTAGGATATTTTTGAGATAAATCTGAATTTCTTTAAATGAGGTTCACTATTTTTACTCAGATTTGATGTTATCCAATGATGCCGATTGATAAGAGTTGGATACATAAGAAACGAAATTATCCAGAATATGATGCCGGTATTAAGAAGTTCATAGAAAAGGCAAGGCTTCATGTTAATGAAAAAGGGAAGATACGTTGTCCTTGTGTGCGGTGTTATAATGGCAAATGGCATAAGCCTGATTTAGTTAAATTACACTGTATGTTAAAGGGTTTCTCGAAGACGTATCAAACGTGGTATTTTCATGGAGAACAGTTTGGAAGCAATGTCTCAGATGAAAATGAGAATGAAGATGATGACCTAGAAAGGGAACAAGATGAGATGGTCGAAGCATTGCAGGACATCGCTAGCCCAGGTGGTGCTCATACTGAGGTTGGCAATGATGATGACAATCCGATGATGTCTGACCATGGAAGGACCGATCACAGTAAGAAATTGGATGGTCTTTTCAATGAGGTGGAATCCGAGCTTTATCCTAGATGTGAAAAGTTTTCTGCTTTGACATTCTTAGTGAAGTTAATGCACATTAAGGTCCTCAATCGGTGGACAAATAAGTCTTTCAATATGTTGCTTGAACTATTGAAAGAGGCATTTCCGAATGGTACTAGAATACCATCTTCGCACTATGAGGCCAAAAAGAAGATGAATGAGTTGGGTTTAGGCTACGAGAACATACATGTATGCAAGCATGATTGTGCTATCTTTTGGAAGGAGAATGCCTCTTTAGAAAAATGTCCGATATGCAACGAGCCTAGGTACTAAGTGGTTGAAGACAAAGGTAAGAAGATACCTTATAAAGTTATGCGGTATTTTCCACTCATACCTCGTTTGAAATGTCTATATGCCTGAAGACATACAGCTGAAGATATGAGGTGGCACTATGATAAGCGACCGATCACAGATGGGGCATTACGGCATCCAGTAGATGGAGAAGCATTAAAAGATTTTGATCAAAAGTATCCTAATTTTGCCAGTGAACCAAGAAATGTAAGGTTAGCTCTTGCTTCAGACGGATTCAATCCATTTGGGAACATGAGTAATGCATACAGTATGTGGCCCATCATTTTAGTACCTTATAACTTGCCTCCATGAAAATATATGAAGGAGACATTCTTTATGATGTCGTTGCTTATCCCTGGTCCTAAATCTCTAGGAAGGGATATGGATATATTTTTAAGGCCAATAGTGGATGAACTTAAACATTTATGGACCGAAGGTGTTGATGTATATGATGCATCTACGAAAGAGAGTTTTTGGATGCACGTAGCTGTTTTATGGATTATAAATGATTTTTTAGCATGCTCATTATTATATGGTTGGAGCACAAAGGGTTATAAGGCATGTCCAGTTTGTAATGAGCAAACCTCATCCAAAAAGCTAAAAGACAAGATTTGCTATATGGGACATCGCCGTTACTTGCCTATTGATCACAAGTGGCGAAATAGTAGACTCCATGATGGAAGTAGAGAGCATGGAGTCAAACCAAAAATGTTGACCGGTGAAGAAATTTTAATGCAATTAGAACACATAGCTGCTGAATAGTCCGGAAAGCATCCAAACAATAAACATCGAAAGCGAAAGCGTGCACCAAATGAGTTGAATTGGTATAAAAAGAGCATTTTCTTCGAGTTGGAGTATTGGTCATCATTAAAATTGAGACATAACTTAGATGTAATGCATATTGAGAGGAATATTTGTGACAATGTCGTGGAAACTTTATTAAGCATCGAAGGTAAGACAAAAGACACATATAAAGCAAGAGAGGACCTGGCTTCAATGGGGATCCGAAGGGAGCTGTGGTTACAAACTCAAGGTAATAGAGTTTATAAACCTCCTGCATCTTACACATTTATATTAGATGAAAGAAGACAATTCTGTAAGTGGCTAAAATCTATGAAGGTGCCCGATCAATATTCTTTCAATATTTCAAGGTGCGTAAATGAAGGTGATGGAAAGATATCCGGCTTGAAGACACATGATTGTCATGTACTACTTCAAAGATTGTTACCTATTGGCATTCAACCATTCTTGCAGAAACATGAGAGTAGTACTTTAATTGAGCTTTCTAATTTCTTCCAACAACTTTGTTCAAGGACATTTATGTTAGGGATTTGGAGTTGTTACAAGAGCAGATTGTGGTGATCTTATGTAAGCTTGAACGAATGTTCCCACCAACATTTTTTGACGTTATGGTGCACTTATCAATTCATTTGCCTTACGAGGCCTTACTTGCCGAACCTGTTCAAAGTAGATGGATGTATCCTTTCGAAAGGGCACTTGGTACGTATAAACAATACGTACGTAATAAGGCTCGTCCGGAAGGTTCAATTGCAGAAGCTTATGTTGTCAACGAGTCTCTTACATTTTGTTCAATGTATCTTCGAGGCATAGAAACAAGATTCAATCGTTCGGAATGAAATTTTGATTCGGATAGCCATTTGGACAAGCAATTAAATATATTTGCAACTCGTTGGCGGCCTCTTGGAAAAGGAAGAATGGTGCATTTAGATGATAAAACTTTAAAACAAGTACATTGGTACCTCATCAATAATTATCCAGAGGTGCAACCATTTCTCAAGTAAGTATACTTGTAAAATTATTTCTTCATATCTTTAAATTTTCTATAGTGCTCATTAGCGTAATGTTCTCTATAGCCAACACATTGATCAGCTAAATCCAACTAGACCGGAACAACTGGACCAATTACAGAAGGAAAGATTTTTGGAGTGGTTTAAAAATGAAGTAAGCATGTACATTCATTTATATTGTAAATTAATATATCATATGTCTTTATTTCAAATGACGTTGATGTTTGATTTATCCAGATGTTAAATAAACATTTTGCTGGGGCATCTGAAGCTACTGATGAGCTTTATTCATTGGCTATTGGTCCCGACAGTCGTGTGTTCTCGTATACTGGCTGTGGTGAACGGCGTTAAATTTATCACTGTTAATCAGGATGTCAGCCATAAAACACAGAATAGTGGCATTTGTGTTCCCTCTACTCATCTAGGAGAAAAAATTAACTTTTATGGTATATTATTAGAGGTCCTTGAATTTCATTTTGTTAAAGGTTGTAAGGCGATAATGTTCAAGTGCAAATGGTTTGAAACTGAACCAAAGCACAGGAGAATGCAACAACATTATAATATTACAAGTATAAATATTAGTTCAGAATGGTACAAACATGAGCCATTCATTTTAGCATCACAAGCTGAAAAGGTTTTCTACTTGGATGATTTGAAGAACAATTCTAATTGGAAAGTGGTATACAAGGTTAGTCATCGTCATTTGTGGGATATTCCAAAAAAAGATGATGATGTTCAGGAAGAAGTATATCAAGAAGATGATTCAGCAACCCTTCGATTCACATGTGAGCAACCTGACATGGACTTAATAACATCTCGACGTACGGACACTGATGCTGAAATAGTTGCAATTCAAGAAAATATTAGAGGTCAAAGTGATGTCGGTCAAGATGACTTTATATGCGAAGATGTTGAGGAGGACGACACACTAGCTGATTATGACAGTGAGGGATCTATACATAGTTCTGATATGGAGGATGATGAAGACAATGAGCATATTAGTGATGACAGTGATTAATTTGGTAGCATTCATATTTTTTTTTACTTATTACAACTATATGTTCTTATACTTTCTTATTTATTAATTCTAGTTTGTATGTTTGTTTGCAGATGTCTTCGAGAGATACTCCTGCTGCATCGAGGCCAGATAATTCTCCTTACATTCTAGCTCTGACAGAGGGGTCATCTGTCGGCGCATCATGTAATAACTCTACTTTAAACTTATATCATTTGGCTATATTTTTTTATCTTATTTTGCACTAATTTAGTTCATTATGTTTTGCAGCTATGTCATCAAAGAAGGGCCGAGGTCCTACTCGTGGATACAAGTCCACACATCTGATTGATACGCGTCGTGGACATAAGTTGTCTATTCTTCTGCCACCTGAGGTTGGATGACCGTTAGGAGAGTTTCGCTCTGGGTTTCTGATCGAGATAGGAGTGGTTGTACGTGACATGGCACCACTTGTGGTCAGAAAATGGAGTGAGATCACTGATGCACAGAAAGCATCTATGATCGATTGACTTCAGGTCAGTATAATTGCATTAGATTACTTTAGATTTCATTTAATGTACTTAATATACCTTATAACTTTTATATATATATACATATATATATATATATATATATATATATATATATATATATATATACATATATATATATATTTGCAGGAGAAGTTTGATCTTGAGATGAATTTAGATCATATTAAAAAAAGGTATTGAGTTTCAAATGAATAAAGTCTATATTCCCTTGAGTACGTAAGCAGTTATGCAATTAACTAATGCATTCAAAAAGATCAGCACGTCTTATTGTCTTTTTCTCAAGATATGAGACTGGTCTGCTTTGTGTTAAGCTTAATTCAGACACTATACCAGATCAGTTGAGGTCTTGAACCAAGACTCAGCTTTTGAAATATGAGACTGGTCTGCTTTGTGTTAAGCCTGGCCCGGCCCTATGTCAATTGGACCTCTCTCAGCTCATTCCCACTGGGAAAGAATATTGCTGAGGTTCTTTTAGATTCAAGTTGGCACACTCTAAATTAGTTTTGTGAATTTTGTGAATATGAGAGCCAAGGAACAAGTTCTAGCTGTTCTATTGCAAGCAAGATATCCACTTCTGGGCAGCTAATGCTGGCTAATCCACTGTGTATTTAGTAATTTTGGACTCCTGAACCTTGAAAGAATGTTTATGTTACGTTAGTTTCTTATTTCGTGCCTAATCCACTGCGTATACCAGCTTACTAAAGTTGTAAGCATATAACCTCCATAAGGCAGAGGTAGAATTCTAAGACTCAACCTGTAGCCAAATCAAACAAACAGGGAATTATGATGGTATTTATTCCCATCTCAAAGAGTGAGCACCAGCTTCAGTCCTGCTTGGATGTATGGCTCATCCATAGTTCATAATATTTTAGAAGGCTGACCAAGGCCATTCATCACATTCCTCAATGCTCATTTAGTGTAATAAGAATTATATGATATTTTTAGATGTGGAATTGATTATTGGGCCCCAATGGGATTTCAAATCAGTGCTTGCGTGAAATCATACAAGATGTATCTTGAATATGGGCTGGTTATTTGAAGTGTAACTGTCTGAAGATTGGTTTGGAGTATCTGTTTTAAATGTTCTCATATATGTTGCACAGTGAAAATTTGCATATGAGCTGAAGAGTTGTGGACACACTCTAACTCCTTGACACAAAACAGATCCCAAATTTTGCATCTTTCTACTTTTGTTTCGTAATGTTTGTGACAAGGGCAATTATGCATGAGATGAGCACAGCAGCATATCTGTGTGTCAGGTAGGATGCATGGCAATAAGTAATGGTGAAGAACAACTAAGATGGTCTTTGTGTCTCATATGTTAGGTGGCCTAATAGATGGGCAGCACATCTTCTATAGTCAAGTAGCTGGAAATCCAAGGTTAGAGCAAAATGTGGTTTATGTCTGCTGCAAAGCAAAAACTTAGCTTTGGTGGAATTCAAGATTCTGAAATGGCTCAATCACAAGTTTTGGTTGCACTGGTTAACATGTGATGGTGAACGCGCATCTCAAAGTCCGCTGTGTCAGGCCTGAGTGGATTGGAAGAAACCTGGGTCAAGTTGTCGAGTGCAGGCCAAGCTTGCGAATACTGCTAGCTCAGCCCAGCTTGCCCAATGTGCACCCGGTTCTCTAGTCTAACTCACTATGAAATTGTTTGAAATTTGAATCAGGAGTTCTCATGGAGTAACAAGGTTTAAAATCATGTCCATTTGATTATTACATTGAAACATTGATACATTGATAATTGTATTAAATTATTATCTTAAATTATTATCTTAAATTATTATTATTTCTTTTCAGAGAGATCCTATTACGGGAGAGGAGCCATCAAGACTTCATCTTTGGAATACTCTTCATTTTGACAAGAAAAAAAATCAATGAATAAATGAAAAAGCTGAAGAAACCCATGTAAGTTTTATCAATTAAAAACATAATATTATTGAATGTAATGTTTTATATTAAACATATTGAATTTGTTTTCTTTTCATTGCAGGCACAGTTAGTAGAGCGACTTTCCTCACAGGACTCTACAATAGAACCAATCAATGAGGATGTCATTTTTGAGGAGGTTTTAGGCTCTAGATCTGGTTATAAAAGAGGATGGGGTTCACCACCGAAGGGTACATCGAGAATTAGAGGTAGTTCTTCATCTTCTGAAAACTCACAATTAAAGGTTGAACTACATGAGTGCCGAGAGCTCATCGCTCAGCAAGAGGATAAGTTTGCTCAGCAAGAGGATAAGCTCACTCAGCAAAAGAAGACCATCCAGGATCTAAAGGCGACGACTGCTGAGCTCACTACTTTCATGCGACAGTTTATGCCTGGATATCGTCCTAGTGGATCCCAGCAGACCTCACCTCCATAGTACATGTATTTTTTTTTTTAATTATGTATTTTCTAAAATATTGTATATGATGATTTTATTGAAATGAATAAAAACTTTTATTAAATTTTTTTGTGAAACTTTTATATTAGAAAATTATTTCTAATATCGTTGCTTTAATATTATATTATATTATTATAACATATGCAAACAAAAAAAAATATTAAAATAAAATTTTAATATTTTTAAAATTTAAATAAAAATCTATTACGGCGGCTTAATTTCACCGTGATAGATACCTATTACGGCGAAAATAAGCCGCCGTAATAAGTTTTTATTTAAATTTTAAAATATTAAAAACTTATTACGGCGACTTATTTTCGTCGTAATAGATACCTATTATGGCGAAAATAAGTCGCCGTAATAGATTTTAAATATTTTTAAAATTTAAATAAAAATCTATTACGGCGGCTTAATTTCGCCGTAATAGATATCTATTACGGTGAAATTAAGCCGCCGTAATAAATTTTTGTTTAAATTAAATTTTTTAAAAAATATATAATGATGATATGGTTTCACTGTAATCGTTATCTATTACGATGAAAATAAGTCGCCGTAATAAGTTATCGCGATAACATATTATTACGATGATTTTGTAATTTATTACAATAAATTTTTTTATCATCGTACGATGACTTTTGTATCTATTGCGATGAATTAATTCATCATAATAAGTTTTTTTTTTTTAGTGTGACTGAAGTTTTAATATCGAGAGATTTTGAATATATTTAATATCTAATCTTATGACTTCGCTAGCCATCCTATATGTTGTAGAAAAAGATATTTGACCGTGCAAAATGTTTTTTTATTATGTACAGCCACCAGCAAAAATATGCTAAATATAAAATGCCAGCAAAATGTCAAACAAATGGACTGGCTGCTAACTTCTGAAATGTATAACATATCATGGATTATGCTTCCTACGTTGCCATGAACCATGATTAGAGTAGGGGAAATTCTATTTGCACCGCCCAAATTGCTGTCCACACTCCCCTTCTCCTCTAATTTATTTTTTTAAAAAAATTCTAAACTATCATTCTCCTTTTTTTTTCTCCATACCTTCGTTCCCGTCTTCTTTCCCCTTACAGCGCCATCCTCATCTCCTCCCCTCTCTTCCCTACACAGGCCATCTTCTCTCCGTCTCCAGCACCGTCCGATGCCCCTTCAGCTCCTCAGCATCGGTTCTCTTTGACCCCCAGCGTCTTCCTCTCTTCGGCATCGTTTGGTCAAATAGGACAGAATAGAGGGCCTCTATTCAATCTTGTTTGACCGAACGGAGGGCCTTCGTTCAGCCATGTTTGAATATGGTCCTTCGTTCGGTCAGGACCGAACAAAGGTCCTTTATTCGATCCTGTTTGATCGAACGGTACCGAAAGAAAGGAAAACGCTGAAGGCCGAAGAGGATCGATGTCAGGGAGCTGGAGGCGTCGGACGATGCTGAAGACGGCGAGGAGATAGGCTTGTGTGTGGAAGGGGGTTGCTAGGAAGGGAAGGAGATGAGAATGACGCAAGAAGAAAAAAAATATATATATAAAGATATAGAAAGAAAAAGGAAAGAATAATTTTAAAAAAAATTAAAATAATAATAATAATAAAGGTGTGAAGAGCAATTTGACGGTGCAAATAGAATTTCCCTTGGGGTCGTCATCCCCATCGATGTTCCAGCACGAGTTGCATGCGCCTACCCGGCATACATATCCTCGAGAGACCGAGGAACATCGTGTCGCGACGTGGCAAACTGCGGAAATCGTGGAATCACGGCGGAACAACCGTTGAAGCATCCATCCCTTTCATTCCCCCTTAAATTCTTCTCTCGAGATAACGACCCCAATCCCGCCATCATATCCATCCGTCCAAACTAATTAAATCACGAAGCACTCCGACGCATGCGATAACGGATAACGACGCGCGCTATCCAATCATTGAACACGGTGTTAGAGAGAGAGAGAGAGGCTACCATCCTCCAACTCTTTTGTGGCCACAACTCAATCTCCGCTGTTATTAGTTGTGGCACGAAACCCGTTTCTTAGGGAACTCCAATAGATGCCCAGGCGTCTCTTCTGCTCCAAAATGATTGCAGGTTGTGAGGAATTGTTGTTAAGGTTGCATTTGTGTATGTAAAGTTGTCAAGGAATTGAAGCGTGACCAGCTTGCATAGCATATATATATATATATGTTGGCATTGTGGACGCCCAGAAAATGGGGATGGACTTGGGGTTATGTGCACTCTAAGCAAGAGGGTTTGTGGCTAGGTTTACTAGGCTCATCCTTCTTATGTAATGGAACATGGCAATCTTATTGAGACAAACTATATCATTGATGCTTTGACTTGAAATTTTATGATGAGGTCCACCATGCATGTCCTCTCCACTGTACGCAGGAAGAGAAAAGTTACGCAGGTGTACAGTGGAAGAAAAAGGTTTATGCTGGTGTTGGATGCAAGAGACATGCTGCAAGAATGGCATTCTAGCTAATCTCTTTTCTCTTTTGCTTGCGCCGCCTTAAATGTTTTTTCCTTCAAGAATGCACATATGTTAAGCCTATTCTACCCATCATTTAGTCTATATTTAAATATTATTATGTCTACAACCGGAACTAAACAAGGAATTGTGGACCAAGTCTTGACTCTTGTATCATAGGACAATGGATTAGTTAATCAAAGACAATCATAGAACCAAGTCTTCTCTCTTGTATCATAGAACAAGTTTCCTCTCTTGTATCCTATAGTGTATCATATAGGACAGCATGCTTAATACCATGCTTGATTTCAAATTTTTGATTTTTAGAAAGATGCCATTTAGTGTAATGGGGGAAAAGATGGGGAAAAAAGATGCAATTTTCGACATACAAATCAATAACAAAAACGTTATTAATTACCACACCTTCTAGCAGCCTCACCTTTTGATCCCAAAACAACATGCCAAGCCAATGGATTCATTAATCAAAGCCAATCAACTAAATCCTAATTTAGAAATTACTAGCAAATCAACATGTGCATTGCATTTTTTAGAGAAGTGCATATTATAAAATAAGTTTTTGTTAAATAAAATAAAGAAATTGATTGAATACGCAAGAATTTATATAAAAGGAAATAATGAAAAATAATGAAATAGACAAGCAAAAGAAATATAAGTATACTAATCAAATGAGGAAAATTTTAAAAATACAACAAATTTTATAGTAAAATAAGCAAAAAGGAAATACATAAATATTAAAAAAAGTTAATAAAAGATGAATACATAGAAAATATATAAAATATTAATGCAATTAAATAGAAGTATAGAATTATGAAAATTATATGTGTGCTTGATGGATGAAGATGTTGGGAATGGTGGGGCAAGGACAAGTAATAAAGTCTTAGGATCGATGTGCAGGAAAGGAATGCTCGGCCTAGGATGGGCAAGGGTGTTTGGCGAGGAAAGAATATGAGGATGAACAAAATGTAAGATAAGAGAGATGAGACTTAAAAGAGCTAGAAAGCTTGGTGACAAGAAGGAAAGTTCAATAGTTCGTGAGAAGAAGACATTTAAGTCAACACATTGGAGATGAAGAAGGAAATAGTTGAAAGAGAGGGCACATGAGATGATATATAAAATATAGTATAATATTTTAAAATATTCTTTCATATTAGTACAATTAATATACAATGAAAATCTTAGATGCTTCTATTAGAAAGAGTAATCTTTTAACAATCAATGGTAAAGATAGCGGTAGAGATAGAACTAAACTAACATGGACATAATTAAAAAAAATATAATTATTTGTAATTTGAATGTCGACTTAGTCCTGAATAGAGCAGAATGGAGGAAGCAGATTCATGTAGCCGACCCCATGTAGTTGGGAAAAGGCTTAGATGAGTTGAGTTTGGTTTTTTAATTAGTACAACTAATCCATTTGATATTGACTAATATATGTTTATGCAGTCTATGGTAATAATAAAGGTATAGGTAGATCTAAACTAACATGAGCAAAAATAATTAAGAGAGATATAATTATTTGTAATTTAAATGTCGACTTAGTTCTGAATAGAACAGAGTAGAGAAAGCAGATTCATGCAGCCGACCCCATGTAGTTGGGAAAAGGCTTAGATAAGTTGAGTTAAGTTGAGTTGTATATGTTTTGGCACCTTTACATCCTAGGTTGAAATAAATTTCTATAATTAGGGTATGGGAAAATTATTTACATGTTGCACAACTTTAGATCTCCTATTCATCTAAAGATTAGTTTTCAAATAAAGAAGATTTCTATCAAGATTTTTGTATATGTGCATTTATGTGTGTACATATGCATGAAGGTACATGTTTGCCTATGTATACATGTTTGCCGATGACCTAAGCTGCAATGCATCCCTATAATTAGGTTATATGGCAACTATTTATTGGTCACAAAGCTTTAGGCCTCCTCCAGTTTATAAAGGGTGATTAGTTTTTAGTGTAAAAGATTTTCGCTAAGTATTTTTTCTTTTCACATTTGTGTATGTTTATTCCAACTTGAGGGAGGCAAGGAGCTCTGTCTACTATCATTAATTTTAGAGGATTTGTTGCTTTAATTATCACATACCCTCTTTATATACTAGTCCTTGTAAATGAGAACTCATGTGCGACAAAAATTGAAACACGACTATTACGATAAGTAATCCTGCTAACTGGCTGTTAGCTGGCGTTATCTTAGATTGCGAAATAACTATGCGATATCCTTCTAGATGTCAAATTCTATCCTTTGATCTTATTAGTTAAAGAAGAGAGAGATATTTGACTATTTCTTACGACATTAAAATTTCTCAAAATAATAGTTTTAAAAATTTATATGGATGGTAGGTTTTGATAAAAAACCACAATGAAATCCCTCATCAGATCCATTTATTCCAAAATTGCCCTCAAATTTAATTAAAAATCTAAAGATTTAGATTATATATCAAACAAGAAAATTTTCTAATCCTATGATTTTTGCATTTTTTAGATTTATGATTCTTTAGGTAGTATTTGAAATAGGGGATAAGAGGGGATATCCAAGATATCCCCTCTTATTCCCAAAAGCCATAACTATAAGGGATAGCTGGGAATAAAGTTAACCAAAGGGATAATCAATGGTTAACCATGGTTAACCATGGGATATCCCCTCAATTTATTCCCTAGAAAATGCAGGAATAACTGGTTATCCCTCCAAATAAGAGTAAAAAAAAGTTATCCTATGGGTTTATCTTTTTGCATTTGATATGATCAATGGGATAACCAAAGGATATCCCTAAGGATAGCCAGGGGACAAACTCTATCCCGTACACTTATCCATGGATAATATTTTTTCTATCAAACGCTACCTTAGATTTGAATGATTCTATGAATTTCAAAAAATCATCAAAATTTTTTGTAAGTTTTAAATTACTAATAATTTAATGATGGCTCTATGTTTAACAATTCCTCCATTTTCTTCAAATAATGTTAAGATTAATAACCATATACTTCTCCAAATACTCTCTTGCATCTCTCTAAACATGCTTTGCATGAAAAATGCTATAGCTTCGTCTCAACGAAACGATAATTAATAAACTAAGAAAAAAAGATGCAAAATTTATTAGGGTTATATTTTGTAATATTTTTTTGATATAATTAATTTTTTTATAAACAGAATTAAATTTGACTACATTCGTATCCTAGTTTCAACCATTTATTCCATCTTTGGATGCACATGGAAGATATATATACGCAGCGTTATTGTATAGAATATGTTTAGGCCGCGTTTTGTAGATAGGACAAGAGGAATTGGGCTGGTGGTGAGCTGGCGATGAACAGCGCAAGCGAGCGCGAAAGTGTGAGAAGGGGTGAGGGAACGAGAGAAAAAGGTGGCGAGGGGTTAATTGGCGATTGCTTGTGGCACTCTCACTCAAGGATGGCTTGTGGGAAGATACCGCGGCAAACCGTAGGATCGAAGCGCGTGGGGTGGGCGCCTCCTCCTCCTCCATGACGTGTCAACTGGCATCTTCGAAGGCGGTGGAGGCTTTTTGGGCTCCTCATCTCCCCCTCCCGCTTGCCTTGTAAGAAATAGCAGTACTGCACCCCTTCTCCCACATCTTCTTCATCCCTCTTCTTGGAAAGCTCAAGTCTCGCATTCCTCTTCTTCTTCTTCTTCTTCTTCAAAGACCAGATCCATCGACTGGTCATCCCGTACTGGTGAGTCCATCGAGGACCTTCTCCTTTGTTTCCCTCCATCTTGCGCCGAGTCTGGCGTATGGTATTGATCAGAACTTAGTTCTGTTGAGTAAATTCATTGTGAATAAGATATCTAGGCTAAATCCAAATTTGTTGATTTAATGTTTTTGATGATGATGGCACCATGATATTAACAATTGTTAAAAAATTAAGAAATATTTGTGATTTTCTCCTTCTGTGCATGATATTTAGTAATTAAAGTAAAAGAGAAATATTATCTTTTTCCTCTCTTTTTTCACGGTGCATAGGAAAGGAAAACACCATGAAGAAGAAAAGGAAATATAATTAGATTAAGATAAGAATTCAGAGGCTGATTAATTTCCTCCTATGTATTCTCTACATAATTATTTTTCAAGGAAGCTCAGCCTTCTTGTTTTTGTCTTACTTTTTCCACAAGTAACTTCCTAGTCTATTTCTTATGTACATTACTGAAGTTATCAAAACTCTTACTTCATGATGTCCTCGATCTTATCCCCTCTTCTACATTTGACGCAGGGGACGAGCCCGCCATGGCGG
Organism: Calamus simplicifolius; assembly: GCA_900491605.1. Lineage (NCBI taxonomy): Eukaryota > Viridiplantae > Streptophyta > Magnoliopsida > Arecales > Arecaceae > Calamus > Calamus simplicifolius. Next base: position 1,264,326 of record UESW01003865.1, on the reverse strand, counting down.
AAAGGGAAGCTAACAACAAGGCGGACACCACCATCAACGTCGACGAGGAGTACTCCCACGCCCTTCGCTCCAAGTCCTTCGTCGACATGTGTGCCAAAGTCCACGACAAGCTGAGGCGAACCCTCTCCACCCTCTCCCCAGCCCGCAGCCATCAAGAAGGCCAAGAAGAAGAGGTGAAGGATCGCCGGAGTTCCCACTCCTCTCCTCTCTCGTATCGTTCCTACGCTCACCTCTCTGAGTTCCTTCTCGAGCCCAACCAAGAGTCGCTCCTTGCCGCGACCGCCAATGCTGGCGATGGCGGCTCCCGCTTCCCGTCCTTTCTCTTCTCCTCGACTACTTCGACACCACCTCCAAGGCCTGCGCCGCATGCACGACTCTTCTCGCCTCCATCGACCACGCTCGCTCCCACCACCGCTTCATCCGCCGCCTCGTACTGAAACTAGCCCGTGCTCGCCTTGACGCCAATGCCACCGCCTTCACCGAGCTCAAGTCCCTTGTGGAGCTCGACAACCCGCTCTCTCCTGAAGCTTTGGCCCATTTCCATGGCGTGCACGCCTGCTACGGCCCGTTGGTCGACCGGCTCACAACAGCTAACCGGAAGATCGCCAGGCGGGCACGGCTCATCAGCGTAGCAAAGAAGGCGTCGGCCGTCGTCCTAATCGGCGCATGCGGGGCTGCAATGGTGGCGGCGCTGGTCATCGCGGCGCATACAGTGGTCGGCGTCGGACTGATTGCGGTGGCGGCGCCGGGGGCGGCGGCGAGGTGGATAAGTGGGAGGATGGCAGGGAAAAGTTTGCTGAAGAGAGCCGGGGCGCAGGTGGATGCGGCGGCGAAGGGGGCTTACATAGTGGAGAGGGACTTGGATACGGTGAGCAGGATGGTGCGGAGGGCGCAAGATGAGGTCGAGCACGGGCGGGACGTGGCAAGGCTGGTGCTGAGGAATCGGCAGTGGCAACTGGTGAAGGAGGCGGCGAGGGAGGTGAAGGAAGGGGAGGAGGAGCTGGCGGAGCAGCTCGACGAGCTCGAGGAGCACGTCTACTTGTGCTTGATCACCATCAATAGAAGCAGGAGAATGGTGGTGCAGGAGATGATGGGCGGAGCTGCATCGCCACCAGCAGCAACGTCGTAGATAGAGATGGTTCTTCCCTCTTCTTTCATTAATTCTTCTATCTTCGTTAATATAAATTTTATAAGGATATTGCGAGAACTTGTTCTCTATATAAGGAGGAGGCATACCAGTTTCATTAGGTTACTACAAATAATTAGAGTTGAGATCAAACAAGGTTCGTTTTGTGATTGAAGACACTCATGATTTCTATCTAGTCATGCATAACTATATATTGAGTAAGATATCTTATAATTTATGATTTCTTTTTTGGGACTTCATGCAGTATTCACTGAGAATAAGTTTGATTTCGGTTTATCCTTCATAATAAAACCAAGGAGCTAATGAGAAAGGATTCTACACTCTAGGTGTACTCAGGGATATTAAGACAATTTGACAAAGATATTACTCCTCCGTTATCACTGCCTGAATGAGATCTTATTTGGTAGGTTAATTAATGAGAATAATTAAGTTACCTTATATATCCCCTTGTCAATTGCTCCACAGCCAAAAACTGGGCCTATAACATCATGCTTGCTTATATATGAGTTGGTCTTTTTGCATGATCTTTCATCTTCGCTCCTCGATGTAAACCAACTCAAATTACAGATGAAGTCAACGATCTACATCATTGTGTAATTAACAAAATATGGAGATCATTAGAAAGCAGAAGACAGAATCGTGGAAAGAAAACAAGATCGAGAACTAGTAGTACGTAGTTACGCATGAAATGCAAAGGTGTTTTACTTGGGATCCAAAATGGTCTTTCAGAAATCCTAGGAATAAAATGCCCAATTCTTCATAACATCTGTCATGACTACACTCCTTGTGAGCATTGAGGAATCATCATCATGCTCAATGGAAAATGATTTTTTGTTGTTTTCATGAGAGAATAAAAATACTTAATGTTTCAGGCTGAGAATCCAAGAAGCCCTGCGTTGGTGGAGAATGACTCCCTTACAAATTCGATTGCATCTAGTCATTCTCTCTCTTGGTCCACAATTTAAACGTTCTCAGTTAAATGGTACGTACGTAGAGCAGTCAAACCATAATCGATTGGAGTAACTCACATCCAGGCCCAAAACCTTGCCTGGAGAGCTACTCCATGGATATCTGTGACTAAACGAGTGAGAACCACCAAGAACAAGAAATCAAAGGATAGAAGGAAACTTCAAGTCGCGAGATTTCAAGATGTGCCTTTTGTTTATGGCTGCCCCTTTCTTCCATATTCTTCTTCCACTGTTAACATAGATATGGCTTTTGCTTTGCCTTGTCTCCTATCATTAGGAAGTAGACTTCACGATTGGCATTCTGCTGGTGAAGTTTGTCGTGACGCTTGTGTGCAAGACATATCCCCTTGGTCGACGGAGTCCAAAAAAAAAATTGAAAATTTGTCTCGAGTTTTATATTTAGTTGCATTAATGATAGCTTAATTTTAATTTCAGTACATATAAGATTCTAATCGGATTCTATGCTCTCTTCATCACATAGTGCTTGCTTGATGACATCGCTCCTTGCGACTTCAAGAAGGGAGCATGAAGTCGGTTTCGATTGGAGACAACCTCCAAGAAGAATGTATTGGATATAAAGATGTTAATCTTTAAGAAAAACAAATTTAAGGATCCACTTAATATTCCTTAGCCCTATTTTTTTCTGAAGCTTTTAAGATTTTTTTCATTCCATGCCATAGCTTGATTAGCGTGCGATAAACATGAATAAATGTGCAAGGTTTACCTCAGCATACAAATCAATGCTTTTTTGACATGCATTTTTATTAGGATATATAATTCAATATAAATTAAACCCAACTCCTTGGTTTTTTTCAAGAACAAGAGACCGAAGTACCACTTTTCAACCTGAATCTCATGAGATATCTTTTACTTTCATGGCTCTTAGCGTAAACGTTTCAGATCCTCAATGCTCAAATAACTTGGAAGAATCCTATAGCCATGCTATGCTCGATCTCTTTCTAGTTATTGTTCCAAGCAATGACCAAACATCAATGTCCATGCTAACACAACCACATCGGTTTGAGCCTAACAATTATATATGAAATCTAATGTGTTCATCTCAAGGAAAACATCATTTCTCGACCCCATAAGTTGTCGTAAAATATGCAATCATGCGCAAATGGAACTTATTTGATGTTGTCGTGAGGATAAAGTAACCAGCCGAAAACTTTTTGATGACTTAATTTTTTTTAAAAAAAATTCTTTGAGAAACAGTGCAGCAGCAAGATTGAATTGATACAGGAGGTAGAAGAAGAACGAAAGGAAAGAAAAAAAATAATAATAAGGGGTGATGATGTTTGATCACCGGCGATGACCGTCAGAAGGCTCCGTGAAGTTGTCGATAAAGCTTGGACCTACAAAATGTCTCAGGGCTAGAGGTGGCTCCGGTCGGGACCCTCCGATGGGCAAGTTAATGATCGGAGTCACAGCTGTGAGCTTGAGAAAGCTCGGAAAGAAAGACCCAGAGAATCTGAAGGTTCTCTGAGTGCCAAGAGTGTAACTAGAATATCCTTTCAATTGTTTCAGTGCGTGGAAAGACCTTACCTTGTTAAGGATTCTTCTTATCCTTTATGGACCTTTGGTTTTAGTCTGGGGATCAGCCACATGGAGTTCCGTGAAAGAGAATGTCTGCTAAACACATGGTGATTATGTGAGTTCAGAAACGATTGGTAGGCCTAGTCTTATCGAACACACGAGCCAGTTGGTAGATGGGCTTGGTTTCATCGGGCACGTAGGACAGCTGGTAGGTGGGCCTGGTCCCATCGGACATGTGGGACGATGGTAGGTAGGCTTGGTCCCATCGGGCATGTGGGAGAGGCGACGAGCACGGCTAGCCCACGCGGAGGGCCATGTAGGCACTGCAGCCCGTCCGAAAGTTGACATAGGGGTTGGTATCGCAGCCAGTATTGGGACCGATTCGGAGAGATGAGGCCATCGAGGGCCGTCTTGGAGAGACGGGATCGCTGAGGGCCATCTTGGAGAGAAGGAGCCGTCGAGGGCCACCTTGAAAAGATGGAGCCATCGAGGACCGCTTTGAAGAGACGGGGCCATCTAGGGCTGTCTTGGATAGATGGAGCCGTCGAGGGCTGTCTTAAAGAGACAAGACCGTTTAGGGCCGTCTTGGAGAGATGAGGCCGTCGAGGGCTGTCTTAGAAAGACGAGGCCGTATAGGGCTGCCTTGAAGAGATGAGGTCGCCGCGAAGAGTAGGGCCGCCTATCTTGAGTTTTGCCTCCAATTTAATCTGCCATTTACACTTGCATGGTATACCAGCCATATCAAGGGGGAAAGAGAAGATAGAAGAAGAAGGAAAGCAAGGGCTCATTCCATCTCTGCCCCAAAGAGAGAACTAGAGAACGGAGCAGAGGTGACAAGCTAAGGCCCCACGGCACTGCCCAAACCGCAGCTCAGTGACGCCACGTTACAAACCATGGCACTCCTTCCATTAACGGCTGCAGAGAAAACAGAAATAAATAAGTAAAGTTAGGAGTACTGGATCGCCTGTTGTACAGGCTTTTTACCAAAGTTGGTATCTAATAAATTTTTCTTTATTTTCGAACTTAAATAAAATATACGATGGCCATCTAACTAAAAGAGGATTCATTGATTCAAGCCCAAAAAGTTATGGCTTGCACGGTGCCGTAGATAGTCTTCAAAACATTTTTCTCTGAAAATCTAATTTATTTATACAGTGCAAGGTGCCGTAGGCTACACACCATGGTGGCGGATTACACGCAGCAGAACCCACAGCCACCGGAAGGGAGCCAATGTGTCCTCACGCCATATTGCGATGGAAAAGTCTTGCTCGACCGGTGCAGTAGGAGCTGCACCATGTCCTGCACGCGCGTGCCAAAAATTAAAAATATATATATATATTTCTGTTTTTATTGCGTGCACAAAGACTCTTTTCCTATTGAAATTTAAGTGGCTTGGAACGCAACGTGAGACCCAGGCTAGTGACAGGCCCACCTTATTAATGGAGTACACAAATTGAGCCTGACACACCCTATTTTGTCGAAGGCAAATAGAACAAACAACCAAATAAAAAAATTAAAAAAATATATAATGAAGGAATGAGACCTTACAAGGTCTTTTGATCGGCTGACTGCATACAAGGTAGTTTTGTCAGAAGGCCATTCTTCAATTAATGAGCCTACCCATTTAAACTTGCAGTACTCAATGAAACAACTCGGTAGAACATGAAGCTCTCAGATCCACCCAAACAATAGTTAATGCATTAGGATGCGTAGGAAATGAAGAAATCCATGAGGACGCAATGAAAGAAAACAAAGCTTCGAAGGCATTTGTGGTCAAAATATGCCCTGTCACTATAAAGTTTAGATCAGCAGCACAAATACATGCATAGATATGCTACAACAAGCTTCACAAAATGAACCATAGAACCATTGGACACAGACTTTGGAAACATAAGAAGGGAGCCCTTTTGACGGCTAAGGAGAAAAGAAACATCATTAGAGAATGAGAAGCCACTCTCCTTTATAGGACCCAACCTTCACCTCCGCATGGAAGAGAGGTTTCTTCGACCCAAAACGCTTCGTCTCACTTCTTACAAACCTTGAGCTCGTCTCCAAACGGGAAAGCCAAAGCCATGGCATTGTGGTTCCAGTGCAACTGGTCTCAAGTCTCTCATCCAATGCCGCAGGCCAATGGGATATATAGGGGGAGAGGAAGGGAAGCGGCAAGCGATCAAGGTTAGGATGGACGGCTAGGATGAGCAGGGAAATGGGCTGGTGTCGCTGTCGGCCCACAAGAGCTACAAGGAGAAGCGCTGCAAAGGGAGTTGATTTTGTCAGGCAAAGCTGCCACTTGGGCTGGGCTTTCCAAAAGGGCGAAATGGAGTACAAGCTCCGCAGAGAAAGGTCGGCGCAATGAGGCCTCTAAGTGACCACTGAAAGGTACGCGATAATCTAGGGTAGAGAGAGAGAGAGAGGAGTTATGACATGGGCTATGACATTGGATACTTGAATGCATGGATGCTTTGTGGGTGGAGTAATCTAGGTATCCATGCAACGGTACTACCGAGACAGAGGGCAATGACGTAGGTTTGGGGGAAGGCTGGATGCCAGCTAGATGGTGCCACTAGCCAGTAGGTGCTAGATGTATAGGATAGTGGGCTCTGCGTCGGTGATGCATCGGAGAGAGAGGGGGAGAGAGAGAAAGGGGTCTTTTTAATGAACTTTTTATTGCTGAAGCTAGATGTATAGGATACAGAGGCCAGTACGTACGAGTGGCCCAATGCCACTGATTGGGTCGCCAGGACACGGCGCATGGCAAGTTGGCAAGCCTTCTCGTCCACGAGAAAGCCATGACTCGCACCGCTCCTGAAAGAATTGACATGAAGGCGGGGCCGTTGGGCATGCTGGGCGGCCGGAAACCCTTGCGGGCAACGATCGAGTTCTTCTTCGACGCGAACCCAACTTTGGACCCTGGCTCGTGGCAACACGACTGCTGCGGCGCAGAGCGATGCCCAACCGGTTGGGCTCCAGTCAAGGACTCACTCGGCTGGGCTCTCGTTGCAGCGAGGGATTCCCACGGTTCGGACAATGATTAAAATCTTGCTCACGGCATCATCCCGCAACATGATTTTTTTAAATAAAAGAAATTAATCAAGCAAATATTATTTTGACTTCATAATCCTGTATAAATGTTGAGAGATCATCACTTAAGTGGAGTGCCAGTAGACTGGAGGCATTCCTACAGGTTTAGGGGTTGCGGATAAGTTTGGGTCTGCTGGCCACGACTTGAAGGAAGATACCCCTGCTAATCCGAAGGCAGCGACCAAGGCACCGGTCTCCTCTATTTCTTTGGTAGCTCCTGTTGTAACATTTGAATAAGGGAAGTAAGGACGAGGAAATAGAGATAATTAATGATTAGAATAAGAATAAGGATCAAGAAAGATAAAGATAACGATAGACTTGAATCATGCATAGAACACTTTTCTTAAGCGTTATTTGCACCCTTTCGAATGCTCTGTAGATGAATAGCAAATACGTAAAGCCTGAATCGAGTTTGCACCAAAGCACTAATGAAAACTTGATTGTAGATAAGAACTAATATTCAATATGGTTTGATTTGTGTGTGTATTTATAGAGGTTGAGAGTCGCAGCGCTGGTGCTTGGAATGTATCGATTTCTGAAGAGTTGCATCGCTTCGCAACACATCGATATGAGGCAAAAAAAAAATTAAATGGATAAAAAATTTTAAATCGAAGCATCATGCCGCTTCGGCTTCTGAGGTGAGAATCGCTGCGGAAGAGTCCACGACTATTCTCTAAACATATCCATAATACCTACTTAGTTTATTTAAACAAAATCTCAATAATTTCCTCTTGTTTAAAACAAACCAAGTCCACATCTAAATTAAGGACAAAGAGCATTAATACAATTAGGTATCTTTCGATATGAACCTAACCTTAATAAAAATACTACAAAGCTTTAACAAAATTTCAGGTAGCATAAATGCTTTGAACCAGTTATTTCTTATGTCAAAACTAATGATACTTCACACACACTCCTTAGTGTTTCTTGTCTGCACCACACGCTTAGCACCATTTATAGCGATGTGCTCATCCATTTCATGAATATTTATGAGAGAAACTCCACTCTCACTTGAAATGGCACCATCTCAATATTCACATAGATGAAATTCTTCCAATATCTCTGTTACTAACAGATACTTATCCATAATGATTGAACTTCATTAAGAGTTTGAAGACTCAACCCTCCAATCGTAACAGCTAGTACTCACAAGTTAGACACTTCGAGCCATCCACTTATCAACAATTTATTTTTACTCATTGAACCTAAAACTAGTCATTTCTTAGTGTTAGGTTGGATTGCCATCATTGGTAGATCTTTAATCATGGAGTTTAAGACCCATACCAATTGAGGTCTTTTCACTAAGTCTCTTGAAAAAGGTTTAGTGAAAGGATCAGCTAAATTATAACTGGATCTCACAAATGTGAAGGAAATTATTCCATCATTGATTAATTTCCTCACATACTCATATCGTAGACTAATATTTCTAGACTTTTCATTGTATACTTCGCTGTAAGCTCTAGGTAAAGTAGCCTGGCTATCACAATGCATCGACACTGCTGATACATTTACACAAGCCAATAAAATTTCTAGAAGAAGATCCCTTAGCCACTCAGCCTCTTGTCCTACTGATGCAAGAGCCATAAACTCTAACTCCATGGTTGAATGCGTGATACACGTTTGTTTCTTGGATTTCCAAGAAATTGCTCCACTAGCTAGTGTAAACACCCAACCTAAGGTAGATTTACTATCTCCCACACTCGATATCTAACTTACATCGATATATCCTTCCAAAACAGCAGGAAACTTTGAATTATGAAGACCAAGATTTTTTGTTTTTATAAGATATCCAAAAACTCTTCCAATTGCCTTCTAATGCTCAATACTTGGACTGCTAGTAAACCTACTTAGTTTACTAACCACAAATGCTAAATCAAGTCTAGTACATTGCATCAAATACATTAGACAACCAATTGCACTTGCATATTTGAGTTGAGCCACAACTCTTCTATCATTCTTTTGCAAGTTTTATACTTGGATCAAATGGAGTGTTTACTTCTTTGAATTTCAGGTATTTGAACTTGTCTAACACTTTCTCAACATAGTATGATTGATAAAGTTTAAAATCCTCACTATTTTGTTTCACATTGATGCCCAAAATAGCATCCACTTTTTCAAGATCTTTTATTTTGAATGAAGAGGTTAGAAACCTCTTCGTTTCTAATATGCCTTTAATATGCCTTTCATCTCATTTCTGATGTTCAACATATCAACAACGTAAAGGCATACAAATATTATTATGTTCCTTAATTTGCACCTTTGTGTACAAGCACTTATCAGAAATGTTGTGAACAAATCTATTAGAAAGTATGACTGTGTCAAACTTTTTGTGCCATTTCTTTGGAGCTTGTTTTAATCCATATAATGATTTAATAAGCTTGCATACTTTATGTTCATTTTTTGATAAAATAAAACCTTTCAGTTGTTCCATGTAGATCTCCTCATCGAGATCTCTATTCAGGAATGCTGTTTTGACATTCATTTGATGAACATATAAGTTATGCAATGAAGCCAACACAAACAACACTCTGATTGATGTTATTCTTGCTACTAGTGCATGTGTCAAAATAGTCTATTCCTTCTTTTTGTCGAAACCCTTTAGCTATGAATCTAGCCTTATAAGTATTAAGAGTACCATCACTATGGTACTTCCTTCTAAACACCCATTTGCAACCAATGAGTTTAGATCCATTTGGTAGATCGACAATTTTTCAAGTGTGGTTTGTTATAATGGAATCTATTTCATCTTGTATAGCTTCTTTCCAAAAAGCTGAATTTCTTGAAGCCATAACTTCCTTAAAGGTTTTAGGATCATCTTTCACTTGAAGAATAATAGGTACCCTATAGATAAAATTCTTTCTACTTCCTTCAACCAAATAAAGGGAAATAAGTTGAGAGTCTATTTCTTCGGATCCTAAATCCTTAGCCTTTTGGATTCTTTTACTTTTTCGAAGCTCCGCTTGTTTTTCAACAACCTTTGAAGATCTCTCCTCATGAGAATTATTACTCTTTAAATTCTCAAGAAACTCCACATCTCTAGATTCCACTATCATGTTAGATTCTAGATCTAAGAGTTTATAAGCTTTACTATTTATGGCGTAACCAATAAAAGCACTTCACATCCCTCTGGGATCCAATTTGATCCTTTTGAGGTCTAGGTTCTTGTAGTAGGCAAAACACCCCCACACTTTAAAATACCCAATATTAGGCTTTCTTCCTTTCCATATCTCATATGGAGATGTCTGAGTTTTCTTTAAAGAAATTTTATTTAAAATATGACAAGTAACAAGTAAATCTTCACCCCATAAATTAAATGGTAATTCGAAATGCATTAACATAGCATTAATCATCTCTTGTAATATTCTATTCTTATGTTCTGCCAAACCATTTTGTTGTGATGTACGTGGTGTAAAACATTGGTGTATAATGTCATTTTCTTCATAAAATGCATTAAAATTATTAGAAAAATATTCTTCATCCTTATCACTTCTATGGATTTTAATATTTTTACCTAACTGATTTTCTACCTTCACTTTATATATTCTAAAAGTATAGAAAGCGTCATCTTTATGCTTTAATAAATAAACATATGTGAATCTAGAGCAATCATCAATGAAGGTAATGAAATACCTATTTTTACCTCTAGTTAATATGTCATTAAATTCACATATATCAGAATACACATGTTCTAATAAGTTAAAATTTCTCTCAACGCTATGAAATGGTTTCTTAGTCATCTTTGATTTAATACATATTTCATATTTATTGAACTCATCAATTTTGCAAGAAATCAAACCATATTTAACAAGCCTTTTCATAGTACTAATTTCAATATATGATAGTCTTCCATGCCATAATGTAATTGAATCAAGCATATAAGCGGAAGCAACATCTTTATTAATAGCATTGTTAATGATACATAATCTGATCATTCCATCACTAGAATAGCCCTTACCAACAAATACACCATCATGGGTCAAGATAAGTTTGCCCGACTCAAAAATAGATTTTATTCCTAGTTTGCCCAAAAGATCCCCACTAACAAGGTTCCTATTCATATCCGGCACATGCAACACATTTGCCAAAGTAATTTTCATGCCAGAAGTGAATTTGAGTTCCACATTTCCTTTGTCATACACCTTGGACTGGCCTTTATTGTCCATTTGTATCTCTTGTCGATCGAGACATCCATATAAGTCTTGAACATAGACTTGTCATAGGAAACGTGGATGGTGGCACAGGTGTCATACCACCATCTGGGGACCTTGCCATGGACCACCATGACTTCGCTCACTGCGGTGATGATTTCATCATTATCAACGTTGGTGGCATTTTCTTCCTTGGTTTGGACCCTGCGGTGTCTGCAATCATGAGCAAAATACCCAGATTTGCCATACACATAACAACTTCCCTTGGGCTTCTTTTTCTTGAACTTCTCTTGATTCTTTTTGGGACCAAGATAGTTTGCTTTGCCATCCTTTTTGTCCTTCTTAGGCTTGCTCACAGCATTGGCCTTTGAAAACTCCGATTCAACGTTGACATTCTCCAACTTCTCCCTCACCCTCGATTCCTTCTCGATTCGAAGGTGTTTCTGAATTTGCTCCTAGGAAAAATCCTCGGCGTTGTGAAGAAGTTTTTTCCTATAGCCCTTCCAAAACGGTGGTAATTTTGCGATTATCCCACCGACTTGAAAAGACTCGGGAATATCGATTTTCACTACTTTGATTTTGTTGATAATACTTTCAATTCATGTACTTGTGCAAGAATTGACTTCTCATCACACATCTTAAAATCAAAATATTTAGAGATAAATTTTTTTTTTTGTACCTTCCTCCTTGGCCTTATACTTATATTCCAATGCATTCTATATCTCTTTTGCCGATTGTGTGTTAGTGTATAGGTAATATAATCGGTCAGATAGAGCGTTGAGGATGTGCCTGCCGTATATGAATTCGTCCTTCCTTCGCTTCTTGCACTCTACCTTGACTTTGTTGGAGTCGTTGTCAGTTGGCTTCGGTATGGGCACTAAGTCTGGATTGAGGATGTAGAAGATCTTTAATGTAATGAGAAGAAACTTTAATTTATCTTGCCAACGAATGAAATTAGTGTCATCGAAACGATCAAGTCTGACAAGATTTTGGTTCATCAACTTGATGGCGGCGACAGAAGTCTCGATCTCCATTAAAATAACGCTTAAGATTGTTGCAAAATTTGAATAAGGAAAGTAAGGATGAAGAGATAGAGATAATGATTAGAATAAGGATAAGAACTGAGAGAGATGAAGATAAGGACATGCTTAAATCATGCATGAAATGCTTTTCTTAAGCGTTATTTGCATTCTCTCGAATGCTCTGTGGGTGATAGCAAATACGTCGTAGGATACGATAAGCCTGGATCGAGTTTGCACCAAAGCACTAATGAAAACTCAATTGTAGACAAAAACTAAGATTCAATATGGTTTGATTTGTGTATGTATTTATACAGGTTGAGAGCCACAGCGTTGATGCTTGGAATGTGTCGATGGATCCTAACATGCAATAAATATCAAGGAGAGAGGGAGGAGAAAGTGGCATGATGTTATCTCCCCCAGGGAACCATGTTGATTGGAGTGGAGGCATTGGTGTCCTTGCTGGGCTTCCTCTTGGAAGCCAGGCATCAAAACTTTGGAGAACTTTGGCTTTTGTGTACGACCATCTCGATCCTTGATCTTTTCTGTGAATGGTTGTAGGCATTGAAGATCGATGGCATGAGCTTGAGCAACCTCTTGTCGGTGAACTTGAGTTTGCTCTTGTAGCCTCTGGATAGCTGCCATCAATGTTTAGTCTTGTTGAGTGATGGCGGCGAGCTGGTCCGCTAGAGTGGCTTGAGGTGATGGTGATGGTGGAGCAGAGGGCTAGCCTCCTGTCGCTCGACTTGTTGAGGGTGCCCCCCCAGCATGACTGACGGAAGCCTTCTAGGTTCTTGTCACCACCATCTTTTTGATCCACCATTTTGATCTAAGGGTGACGAGGATCTGCAAGCTAGCATCGATGACGATCCGTGCTTTGCCTTCCCTTCCTGGCTCGTCAATCTGTGGCTATCAAATCACCCTCTTTGAGCGTTCGCGAGTGTTTGGTAACCTGATCTTTCAGCAATTTTCTCGCGCTTGGTAACCTACAAATAAGTCCCGAAGATCAGAGATTCTGGTGGGGACCCTCCGACGCTCAAGTCAGTGCTCTGGGCAATAGCCGTGAGCTTGAGAAAACTTGAAAGAGAGAAGAAGAGGAAAGAGACTTAGAGTCATGCTCTTTGTGAGCGTATGAGCGTTTGGGAGTTGTGTGTTCAATTACCCGATCAGGGGTTCCTCTTACCCAATTTATTGGTGCTTAGAGCATGTCAGTCTTGGAGTATGATCATTTGTCAGAGCATTAATGATGGGGGTAACATAGCGGGGCCGGCCTCCATGTGATATGTCAGAGCTGCAGATCATGTCCTGGTATGGGTGGCTGCAACTAATTGGTGGGTGCTGCTTAATTTGGACAGCTGTTGCAGGATGCGAGCGGCCGTTATAGCGCTTGCCAGATATGTTTCGCCTATACCACTCTTTTGTTGTCCTATGCGGATAGTGATGGATAGTGGGGCCAAATATACGGGCCCCATGATGTAACCATTGAGGCACTGCATAGGTGGTTGTCGAGACTAACCTTAAGCCATGGAACGCAGCCTCTCTTAATTTCTTCACCCAGCTACCTCCCTGAGAGGAAGCTTGCTAAGGACCGAGTCCGTGGAGTCGGGGCCGACAGCAGGGAGTCGGGACCAATGACAGGGAGATGGAAGAGTCGGCATGGCTAGCTTCGGTAGCCAGAGCCGAAAGCCTATGGGGGAGCTTTGCTAGAGAAAGAGGACCTCAGAGTCCTAGAGTCGGGAGTTGGGGGAGACAGTCTGGAAGGCCGGAGGAAACCGGCACGAAGGATGATGCTGGGGCCGGAGTATGGACCTGGGATGCTCCTGAGCTTGGTTCGTGGAGACAGGAGTAGCTATCGGGGAAGATCGGAGGAGACCACCTATCATCTTCCAAATCTGCTGGGGAGTGTGGAGGAACCGGCGGTGGAGCCGCAGCGAACAACACCGCCTCGCCCTCCCGCGCAGATGGGGCCGGCCTAGACAGAGCCATTGGCTGCCGACTCTAGCATCGGCAATAGAGGCTATGGAGTCGGCGTCGGTCGAGGGCCCCACGGAGTCGGACTCGGGATCCAAGTCCGACGACTTGGATTCGGGACATATCCGAAGCTGGGAGCAAGGCCGGGAGCCTGCATGGCTTCATGCAGAGAAGGAAACCTCGGGTCTGGCGACTGAGGGGGAGTTGGTTGGCAGAGGCCAAGGACGTGGCTGTTGGACTCGAGCCTCCGTGGAGTCCGGAGGCCGGGATGAAGCATAGGACTAGGACGGAGGCTGGACAGAGCCAAGAGGCGGAGCCTGGAGTTGGCTCCCGGAGAAGAGGTCGAAGACATGGCCGAGGGAGAGTCGGACTCGACCGAGGACTGCTTGGGGCCGAAGGGGAGTCAGACTCGAGCCTCTGTGGAGTCTGGAGGCTGGGACGAAGCACAGGACTAGGACGGAGGATGGAACAGAGCCAGGAGATGGAGCATGGAGTTGGCTCCTGGAGCAGAGGTCAAAGACATGGTCGAGGGAGAGTCGGATTCAGCCGAGGGCTGCTGGGGGCCGAGGGGGAGTCGGACTCAAGCCTTCGTGGAGTCCGACAGCAGGGGCCGGAGACATGGAATCCAATCCATCTGCGGAGTCGAAGCGGAGAGCCTGAGAGCAGCTGTGGAATCGAACTCGGGAGCCGAATCTGGGATGCTCCCGGGATCGGACTCGATGACATGGAGTCCGGAGCTGATGCCACGGAAGGCCAAGGCTGCGGAGTTATTTGAGGGGGTCAGGGAGGAGCCAGAAACATGCATGGCTTCATGCAGAGGAGGAGAAGGCCTCGGGCGCCTCCATCGAGCTGTCCTCATCCTCGCTCCAAGACGTAGGTTGGGGGTACTTGCCACATTCTCACTCCTCCTTATGCCTCCTCCATGTCAGTTCCTCACGTCAGCCTCCATGGGAGGTTGTAAGCCTTTTTGTGGAGTTGGGATGGTGTTCTCGAAGCCGGGAATTGGATCTGGGATGAAGAGAGGCTGGAGAAAATCAGAAGGGAGCAGGGCAGGGCCGAGGCCGAGGGCTGACTGGCTAAGGCCGAGAGCCGAGGTTAAGAGCCGAGGCCGAGGGTCGACTGGCTAAGGCCGAGTGCCGAGGCTGAGGGACAAGGGCCAATTGGTTGAGGTCGAGTGCCGAGGTCAAGGGCCTGGGGGCCGTCTGGCTGAGTGCCGAGGCCGAGGGCCGAGGGGCTATCTTGCCGAGGCCGAAGGCCAAGGGGCCGACTGGTCAAGGCCGAGGGCCAACTCCAGAAATAATTGGTCCGGCCCTGATGAAATTATCGTTGCTTATGGGGCTCATTGGCCCCATCAATGTATGCACATATGTAGGGTATGGTAACCTTACATGGATGAGAGGCATTATGTTTAAAATAACGTAGAACCAGAAATAATATGTTTTGGTGATAGTGTGCTTAGGAAACCCTAGATCTATTTTTTTTTTTCTTGATAGAAATTTTTTTTACCCAAATATCTCTTCCAAAATAATTTGTGTTGAAAATAATCTCAATAATATGCACTACTATAGTATATAATAAACTAAGATTTGTCTATATTCCACACAAAAAAGTACAGAATTTAAAGACAGAATTTTTAATGAGAGCAAGATTTGAATTCAGAGGAAGCAAGAGTTTGAATACGATGCGAATCAGCCTGCATGGATTTTGCTAGCGTCAATGAAGTAGACGAAAAAGGGAAACTTAGATTCAACACAGATTCAATTGACTATAAATTTCATTTGGTATCGTATTATCTCTGCTCTTTTCTTTTCTTTTTTTATTTAGGGAATTCTGTGTTGGGATTGTTTCCAACTCAGATTATTTTGGAAAGAGAAATCAAGGTAGAAGAAGGGTTTTCTCTCAAGAAGAAAAATTAATCTATTACATTTCATTAAGCACATCACCATATAAATATTGTTTCTTATTTCTACGGATAAGCATAATCCTCTTATGATCTTATCCATCTAAGGCTATCCCACCAAAAGATAAAAAGATAGGCTCATTATTTAAAAGCCCAACTCAGACTAAATAAAATAAAATAAAATACTAACAACTAACAACCATTATATTTTAACACTCCCCTTTAATGGTTGTTCTTGGATACCCATGAAATCTCTAAAGTGTATAAATTTCTCCTTGGGTAGTGCCTTGATGAAAATATCTGTAATTTGGTCTTCAGTCTTCACATACTTGACTTCAATTTCTTTTTCTTCTACCATATCTCTAATGAAATGGTACTTGATTTTGATATGCTTGGTGCGGCTATGATATATAGAATTCTTTGTCATAGAAATAGTAGATTTGCTGTCACATAGCAGAGTAGTAGCTTCTTCTTGCTTTTCACCCATATCTTCAAGTATTCTTGTCAACCAAATTATTTATTGTGCTGCCAAAGTTATTGAAACATATTCTGCTTCAGAAGAAGATAATGCCACTGTATCTTGCTTCTTGGATGCCCAAGATATGATACCTAATCCATAAAAGAATGCATATCCGATGTGCTTTTCATGTCATCAATACTTCCAGCCCAATCACTATCACAAAACCCAAATAACTTCACAATATCATCCTTGTTTCTGTCATACATAATCCCATAATCTTTAGTATCTTTGATGTATCTCAAGACTCTTTTTGCTTGTCCAAAGTAAATATTACTTAGCTTTTGCATAAATCTGGAAAGTAAACTTGATGCAAACATAATATCTGGTCTTATAATTGTTAGATATAATAAGCTTCCAATAATGCTTCTGTATAATTATGCATTGGTTTCACCACTTTCATCTTCTTTCATCAACTTATCATTTACCACAAAAGGTGTTTCCACACTATTGCAATTTTCCATGTTAAATTTCTTGAGAATGCCTTCTATATACTTCTTTTGACTGATAAATATACCATCTTTTCTTTGACTTATTTCAATTCCCAAAAATAATGAAGCAAACCCATATCATTCATTTCATATCTTCTCATCATATCATTTTTGAAAGTCAAGATCATATTCTCATTATTACCAGTAATAATTAAATCATCAACATAAAGAGAGACAATGAGAATATCATTACCTTGCTTCTTCACATAAAGTGTTGGTTCACTTGGACTTTTTAGAAAACCTTTTTCATAGAAGTAGGTGTCAATTTGAGAGTACCATGCTCTGGGTGCTTGCTTCAGCCCATATAATACTTTCTTCAACTTGTATACCTTATTTTCTTGACCTTTGATGATGAAGCCTTGAGGTTGTTCAACAAAATTTCTTCTTCTAATACTCTATTTAAGAATGCAGACTTTACATCTAGTTGATGTAGTTTCCAACTTTTATGAGCTGCTATAGTAATAAGAGTTTTAATTGTATCATGTCTAGCAACAGGTGCAAAAGTTTCTTAATAATCAATATCAGGTAATTGAGAGTATCCCTTTGCTACTAATCTTACTTTGTGTCTTTGAATAGTGCCATCTGGATTGTGTTTTTTTTTTGTAGATCCACTTCAAGCCAATGACTTCCTTATCACTTGGTTTCTTCACTAATTCCCAAGTTTTGTTCTTCTCTATCATATTGATTTCTTTCTGCATTGCTTTATTCCACACTTCTTCATGCATAGCATTTTCATAAGTTTCAGGCTCAATCATGCAGAAATTACAAGAAGCATAAATGTCACTTAACCTTCTCATTTTTATAGGAGTATAACTTGAAGATGGACTTGAACTTGAAGTAGTTTGTGGTGAACCTTCAACCTTATTTTCTTCATTTTGAGCATCATGAATTTCTTCAGCTAGAGAAATAATATTTTCTTCAACTTTCTTTTGCTTCCAATCCCATGCAACTTTTTCATTGAAAATAACATCTCTTCTTATGATCACTTGATTTTGCTTCAAGCTAAAAAGTTTGTAACCTTTTGATTTAGAATTGTATCCAACAAAGATACATTTTTCACTAACTTCATCAAGTTTATGCCTCCTTTCCTTTGGAATATGCATAGCACACACATCCAAAGATTTTGAAATGCTTCACTGAAGGCTTTCTACCATACCAGGCTTCAAATGGTGTCATATTTTGAAGAGCTTTTGTTGGACATCTATTCATCAGATAAACGGTTGTATTTACTGCTTCTGTCCAATAAGAATTTGGAAGGCCCACTACAACAAAAACGACTTTTGCCTACGATTTTCGCACCTACGATTTTAAAATCGTAGGCAAAAGATGTCTTTCCCTACGACTTTTTAAACATCGTAGGCAAAAATTCTATAGTCAAAAGGTTAAAACCTTTCCCTACGATTTTCAAAAATCGTAGGGATCTTTCCCTACGATATTTTGAAAATCGTAGGGAAAGACTATATAAATTTTTGGAGGCAAAATCTCACCCGAAAATTTTTCTGAAAAAATCTTTCCCTACGATTTTTAAAAAATCGTAAGGAAAGATCCAGAGCCTTTCCCTACGATATTTTGGAAATCGTAGGGAAAGGCTATATAAACTTTTGGAGGCAAAATCTCCCTCCAAAATTTATCTGAAAAAAATCTTTACCTACGATTTTTAACAAATCGTAGGGAAAGGATATGGATCTTTCCCTACGATTGTTTGAAAATCGTAGGTAAAGGATTTTATTTTTCTAAAAAGTCTTTTCCTACGATTTTCAAAAAAATCGTAGGGAAAGGTCAATAGTCTTTCCCTACGATTATCATATCGTAGGGAAAGGCTCTAGAGCCTCTCATGGAAAGAATGCATACTTTTACCTACGATTTTCATAAAAATCGTAGGTAAAGACTATTAAGCAATGCATACTTTTACCTACGATTTTCATAAAAATTGTAGGGAAAGACTCTAGTGCCTTTAATGGAAAGAATGCATACTTTTACCTACGATTTTCACAAAATCGTAGGTAAAGACAGACAACCTTTCCCTACGAATTTAATAAAAATCGTAGGAAAAACCCTTTTTTAGAAATCCAACCTTTTCCCTATGATTTTCACGAAAATAGTAGGGAAAGGCTATATACCTTTTCTAAAATCAAATTTTATATTTACTATATTTATATTAATTATTATTTACATATTATTTATAGTAAATATGTATTTATATATAATACATAAAAATAAAATATATTATATAATATTTTTTATATAACAAAATAATTACTTATTATAATATTGTTGATAAAAGATATTTTTATGATATTTTTTATGATAAATATAAGAAATAAATATAAGAAATAAAAAAGTAATTTTTATTTCTATTTAATTACCAAAAGTAATTTGTAAAGATAAAAAAATAGAAAATAAAATCTATTTTTTATAAAATAAAGAAAAAAAATGTTGTTAGAAATAAAATGCAGTCAATGCAGTGAACGAAGGGATATCATTCGTGAATTGCTGCTATCGATCTCTAGGACGGTTGATTGAATTTAATTAAATTCAATTCAATGCTGCAGATAAGGTGGCCGGAGCCCATTACCCGAACCTGTTGCGCGCTTTGTGCACCGGAGTCTATTGTACAAAGACTAATCCATGATCTTGATTGTCGATGATAGATCTGACGATTGCGATCAATCCAATCGAAGACGATCCGATGGTTGCGATCGATCAAAGCCATGATCTTGATCGGCGATGATCGATCCGACGATTGCGATCCATCCGATCAGAGACGATCTGACAGTTGCAATCGCTCCAAGCCATGATCTTGATTGGCGATGATAGATCCGACGATTGCGATCCATCCGATCGAAGACGATCCGATAGTTGCGATCGATCCATGCCATGATCTCGATTGGCGATGATCGATCCGATGATTGCGATCCATCCGATCAGAGACGATCTGACAGTTGCAATCGCTCCAAGCCATGATCTTGATTGGCGATGATAGATCTGACGATTGCGATCCATTCGATCGAAGACGATCCGATGGTTGCGATCGATCCATGCCATGATCTTGATTGGCGATGATCGATCCGATTATTGCGATCCATCCGATCAGAGACGATCTGACAGTTGCAATCGATCCAAACCATGATCTTGATCGGCGATGATAGATCCGACGATTGTGATCCATCCGATCGGAGACTATCTGATGGTTGCGATTGATTCAAGCCATGATCCCGATTGGCGATTATCGATCCGATCGTTGCGATTCATCCGATCGGAGACGATCCGACGGTTGCGATCATAGTAATCACTCCTGCATCATTAATATAATGCTTAATGGGCATGAAAATTACATTTAGAGCCAAATATTATTGAGTTTTAAATATGAATAACAATAAAAAAAATATTTTAATACGGATCCTTTTCCTACGATATTTAAAAAATGGTAGGGAAATCCAACCTTTCCCTACGAGTTTTAATAAATCGTAGGGAAATCCAATATTTCCCTACGTTTTTTTAAACTCGTAGGGATTGATTTTTACCTACGATTTTTACTGAAATCGTAGGGAAAAGTTAATTTACCTACGATATTTTTAAAAATCGTAGGTAAAGGTTTTGATATTTATTTAAAATTCAAAAAGTTTTACCATAAATTTTTTGAAAAATAATTTATTTCCCTACGATTTTTAAAAATCGTAGGGAAAGACTAGTTTAGGAAATTAAATTTTATTTTATTTTAATTTTTTTTTTTGGAGGCAAAACTTCCGCCAAAATTTATTTTCTCAAGAGTCCTTTCCCTACGATTTTCATAAAAATCGTAGGGAAAATAATTTCCGAATGGTTTTGGAAATTATTTTTAATAAAAATATGAAATTGTTTCCCTACGATTTGTTAATAATCGTAGGGAAAGGAAGGGTTTAAATTAGCTCATCAGATCCCCGATCGATCCATTTCGCTTTCGCTTCTCTGCTCCTGGCCTCCACCCTACGATTTACCCTAAATCCTCCGCCTCGCGTCGTCGCCGGTCGGGTTGCATCATCGTCGTCGGCCGGGTTGCATCATCGTCGTCGGCCGGGTTGCTCGCTCTCGGTCATTCTCGTCACCCCCTCGGAACCCTAGCCCTAGCCCTAGCCCGGCGAAGGGACGAAACCCTTAGCGTAGCGAGAAGGGGCTCCGATTCGATCGCCCATTCCGGAGAGACCGTTGTCTTGCTCTCCAAATCCATCAATTTTCGTACCCCGGATCGCTCGCCTCTGTCTCCGGGCGATCAATCTAGGGCTTCGGTCGGCGCTGTTTTCTTCACCGGCGTCGGCAAGTCTGGCATCGTAGCACACAAGCTCTCCCAGACCCTCGCCTCCCTCGGTTTTGCCCGCTCCGCCTTCCTCCCCCCGGTCGACGCCCTCCACGGCGACATCGGCGCCATCTTCCCCGGCGACATCCTCGTCCTCCTCTCCAAGTCCGGCTCCTCCGATGAGCTCCTCGGCCTTGTCCCCTGCGCCCGCGCCAAAGGAGCGTACCTCGTCGCCGTCACCTCCGTCGAGGGCAACCCCCTCGCCGCCCTCTGCGACATGGGCGTCCATCTCCCTCTCCAGCGGGAGCTCTGCCCCTTCAACCTCGCGCCTGTCACCTCGACCTCCATCCAGATGGTCTTCGGTGACACCGTAATTGCCGCCCTCATGGCCGCCAAGAAGCTCACACGGGAGCAGTACGCCGCCAACCACCCGGCTGGCAAGATCGGGAAGAGCCTCATTTTTAAGGTCAACTATTCGATCCGATCTCGAGATCTCGGTACTCTTTTGGCTGTTAAATGTGGACTTCTTGTGATAAATTTTGATAGATTCGACCCATTGGGGTGAAAAAAGATTTGATTTTGATGAATATCCTCCGCGTTTTAATTATATCTTTGAGATTAGAATTTCGGTTCTGAATGCGGGATATTCCTGGAGATTATGTCGCAAATTGTGTATCTTTAGGTTATTTTGCTTACATCTTGGAATAAAAATTGAATTCTGGTGCTGATGTCTTGGCCTGCTTGTTAGGTATTATTTCTTACTGAATCTATGGAATGCAAAGTTCTTGAGGCTTTTATTCCTATGTCATTATCTTGTTTGTTTTTGACTGTGTATAAACTTATTTATTATTGGGTACAAATTTGTTTTATTGTAGATTATGTTTTCCTAACAGGACTGTTTGCCTTTTTCCCTTCTTCTGGGTCTCTTTGGTGTAAATGCAAATTTTACATGGGAAATATCTGTGAATCTAAAAATGTGCAATCAAGTCTCTGTTCTAAAACAATGCAAAGTGAATCTATATTGTACATTTTCCTCATACGGCATATAGTTTTTAGGGATAAATAAACAATGAACTAGCATTGTTGTTTACTGATTAATTGCTACATTTCAGGTGAAAATTCTGCTAGAGGATTTAGGCTTAATTTGGTTTGTTTCTGCTTTATGATAACAGTTTTATTGACTCTATAAACCTTTTAGAGAGATCATTGTTGATTTCTCTTTCCCTCCCTCTCACTCTTATGTGCGCAAACAGGAAGCACCTGAGTTGAACTATAGCTTGCATCTGATCTCTCTCTCTCTCTCTCTCTCTCTCTCTCTCTCTCTTTAACTGCTTTTACAAACTGTGGAACATATAGATATATGGGAGAATTCAATGGAGAAAAGTCCTTGATGCTGTCTGATATCTGTATAATTTTGATGCAGTCACGCAGGGCATTTCGTGCACTTAAGGGCATCATAAGGCTGCAGGCATTAGTTCGAGGGCACTTGGTAAGGAGACAAGCAGTTGTAACCCTACGCTCTTTGCAGGGAATTGTTAGGTTACAAGCATTGATTCGTGGGCGGCGAGTCAGGCTTTCTGGTATTGGCCTTGAAGTCGATGCAAAATGTCGTCAGGGAAAGGATGTGGTACATATTCTGACCTTGGGACTTTTAAGCTCCAAAAAATTAACTTAGTAGAAGTGTAACTTGTTCTTTATTTTTTTGTTCTTTCTATGAAATGATCCTCCTGGTTGTGGATGTAAATGTTGCACTACTTCTGAAGGAATTTTAGCCTCATAATCTTGATTTACTACATTGTCGGTCAGACTTGTGGGGTTATCACTGATTTGTTATTGTTAGTCCAGTTGCCTTGCTGATGTTGTGTTATGAAAACAAGGTCTCTGATATGGTAGTTCTCTGACAATGAAGTTTTTCTAATTCCATTTTTGCACTCTCTATTGGGGAAGAGTACTGACTTGCCCTGTGAGTATACGGACCCTGCTCTTTATTTTATTTTATTTTTTGGGCTTTCTTTAGTGGAAACTCATGGGGCTTGTCGATTGATCAGATGCACATAAAATGATGAGTTTATCGAAGAAACTTGTTTAACCAGTATGTCCTTCCCAAAACTATTTGCAGAGATGGGAGGATCTCTTCCATCGTCAAGAAACAAGCAGTGAAGAGCTTCTATAATCATTACAAGGTAAATTCCTACCGCAAGCTTTTCCCTTGCCATTTATGTTGGTTTCAGAATTTCCCATCATGGTCTTTTATCATTTTCACTTGGTTCATTGCTTAGGATGGGCGCATGATTTGTAGTTTACTCTTGATGATTGGAATTTGCTTGCTGTAGGATGGAAAAAAAATTGATCAAGTTTCTCTCACTTTATTGATCATTTTCCAGACTGTCATCAAAATGGAATCAGATTGTTCTAACTGATCCATATTTTTCCTTTTATTCAGGCAGGAAAAATGAGCAAAGACACCTTTATTAAACACCTGAGGTCCATTGTTGGTGACAAGCTATTGGCTTCCACAATCAGAAGAATTCGAGGATACTGAAAATATGAGCCTTGTGGTGTTTTTCAAAATGTGTGGGCATCATCTCGTTGATTTTTGTTGTTGCCTTTTCTGCTACAGAAATTTAATTGTAATGAAATACCAAACTAAAGAAGAACAAACTTTTCTATCACAATATTTCTAGCTATGAGATATTTGTCTGGTGATAGGCCCTTCATGCCTCGATTTTCAGCATAACGTTGTCCTGTTACAGCTATAATAATCTGTTATGGATGGTGGGAAAACAATAGAGCCCAACTTGTAAGAAGCATTATGAACAGTAATATTGAGAACGTCCAAATAAACAGTCTACACCTAGAATTCAAATACAGATGTACTTCGAGAAATGAGCCAATTTTTAAGATTAATGTGTATAATATTAATCCAAAACTATTAATCTACGATTTTAGGGTTTTTTTGTAGGGAAAGAAATTATTAAAAATTATTATTAGCCAATTTTTTCCTACGATTTTAAGAAAAATCGTAGGGAAAGAAGTGGATAAAAAAAATTCTTGATTTTTTCCCTACGATTTTGAAGTTTTTCGTAGGGAACAAAATCATTAAAAATTTTTATTACCTAATGTTTCCCTACGAGTTTAAGGTAAATCGTAGGGAAAGATGTGTATAAAAAAATATTTTTTTCTATTTTTCCCTACGATTTTAGGGTTTTTCATAGGGAAAATTTTTTTTAAAAATTATAATTAGCCAATTTTTCCCTACGATTTTAAGACAAATCGTAGGGAAAGGTATTGATAAAAATATATTTTTTGATTTTTCCCTACGATTTTTAAATTTCGTAGGCAATAGTTTTTAAAATTTAAATTTGAATTTCAAATTCTTCTCATTCTTTCCCTACGAATTATGATCTTTACCTACGAAAAAAATCGTAGGGAAAAGGTCTGATCTATGCCTACAATTTTTAAAAGTCGTAGGTAAAGGCTTTCCATACGCACTTTTCCCTACGATTTTTTTATACTTTTGCCTACGACAGAAATCGTAGGGAAAGGCTTTACCTACGATTTTTTTCTCTTTCCCTACGAAAAAAATCGTAGGCAAAAGCTGATTTTTTTGTAGTGGCCTTTATCTTTGAGCATAGATCTAGACATCTCAATAATAGTACAATTCTTTCTTTCTACAACACCATTTTGCTCTGGTGTATAGCTAACAGTCAATTATCTTTGTATACCATCATCTTCACAAAATTTCTCAAATTCATTTGAATTGTATTCACCACCTCTATCACTTCTCAGCACTTTGATATAATGCCCATTTTATCTTTCCATAAGATTTTAAACTTCTTAAAGATAAAAAATGCCTCTGATTTATGTCTCATAAAATATACCCATATCATCCTTGAATAGTCATTAATAAAAATAATGAAGTAGATGTTACCTGCATGAGAAGGAGTTTTCATAGGTCCACATATGTCAGTATGAATAAGCTCCAATGGTGCTTTGGCTCTCCATACATGCTCTTTTGGAAATGCCTCTCAATGTTGTTTTCCAAGTACACATCCTTCACAAGGTTCTTCCTTGTCATGTATTGCTGGTAGACCATACACCATATTCTTTTGATATAAACTTCTCAAGCTTTGAAAATTTAAATGTCCAAACCTTTTGTGCCATAGCCATGACTCATCATTTACTTCCATCTTCCATGCAGCATCCTTTGCATAGTGCAAAATAAGAGGAAAACTTCTATTTTTCTCTATCTTGATTTTTGCCATAAGTTGCTTTTTCATCCCTCTGTCATATAACTTGCAAACATTATCTTCAAAGTGTACCATATGCCCATGCTCAATCAGCTGTCCAACACTCAAGAGATTTTGCTTTAAATCCGGAACAAGTAAAACATCATGAATGAATTTTCTTCCTTTCTTGGTATTGATTTCAATTGTGCCTTTGCCTCTTACTTGGACTAGAACACAATTTCCCATCTTCATTTGTGAAATTGAAGAACTGTCAATGTTCACAAAATAGACTTATCTCCTGTCATGTGATTGCTGCAACCACTGTCGAGATACCACATATTATTACTTTGCTCTTCTACAGTTTGACATGCATATAGTGTGCTTTGCTGACCTTCATTTTCTTCTGAGAAGTGTGCTTGTTCACTTGCTTTGTATCTGCAATCTTTTTGAACATGTCCAAACTTTTTGCAATTATAACATTGGGGTTTGCCCCTAAACCAGCAATCTTTTTCAGCATGAGAAGACCTTTTACATATATTGTACCTTTGTTGAGTGCTCTCATCATATTGCCTTCTTGAAAAATTATTTCTTTGTGTTTCTCTACCTCTTCCTTTCATATTTCTTCCTCTTCCTCTACTCTGGTTTTCACCTCTGAATGACTCTCTTTTGACTAGAGCATGACTCGAAGATTCTTTTTGAGAATTTTTATCAACCACTTTGAGTTTAGATTGGAAGGCACTTTCAATTGATGATTCTTTATGCCTAAACAATCTTTGCTCATGAGCTTCAATAGATTCCATTAATTCATGAATACTTAATTCAGAAAGATCTTTAGATTCTTCAACAATTGCAACTATTGTATCAAATTTTGGAGATAAACTAGCCAAGATTTTCTCACATATTCTTCGCTCGGTGATGGTTTCACCATAGCTCTTCATTTGATTAACAGTCTCCGTAATTTTGGAGAAGTAATCCTTCAATTTTTTATTTTCTTGCATTCTTATCTAACTCTCTTCTTAGAGTTTGAAGTTTGATAGCTCTTACCTTTATGTTGCCTTAAAATTTCTCCTGCAAGATATCCCATGCCTCCTTTGATTTGGTGGCTCTAATAATTCTGAAAAAAAATTTCTCAGATACAGCTTGTTGGATAAAGAACAGGGCTTTGGCATCCTTCTTTTTGTAGTCCTTCAGTTGCTCCTTCTGATTATTTGTTGGATTAACTGGGTCTTCGTACCCATTCTCAACTAAATCCCAAACTTCTTGTGAAATAAAAAGGGTCTTCATCTTGATGCTCCAATAATCATAATTTTCTCCATAAAAAATAGAGATAGAAGGTTGATGGATATTTATTCCAATATTGCTTGGGGTTGCCATGAATCTTTTTTGTAGTAATTTTTTCTTCATGAATAGTCAATAGATTTTTGGCCTTAACGTTCACCTACCAAAGGGCTTTCCTTTTTGCTTGTTCACGCCTTCTTTGGAAAGCAGATACCAAAGAAACGGCCCCAAAAATAATGGATGGGAAAAATAATGAATGGGAAGTCAAACGGCAAGCTTTGGGGAGGAACATGTCACATGGGAAGTCAAACGCCAGCTTTGGGGAGGAACACGTCACCTACACCCGTTAACGTTTTGCTTCTCTTTTTTTTTATTGCTTTCTTGGATTTTTATTTAATAAATAAAATTCCTTTATCTTTGGTTTTGGCTGAAACTCTCCTCCACCTCACGTCAAGCCGGTCTCAAGCCGTAGCTATGACTTTTGGGATGAAGATGTGGAAGCCTGGGAGGAAATCCACGAAGCCTTTTCCTCCCTCTCCTTCTCACGTATCAAAAACTCCCTCACGGAACGCAGGTTGATCGGGCCTTGGAAAATGGAAGAAGATGCTCCGTCTGCTGTGAGATTTCACGAACACATCTTTAGCCAGTGGGTCTTCTCGTCCTCCTCGCCTTCACCGGCTTCCTTCTCCTTTGTCACCATCAACAAAATCAAGAAAGCAATATTTCTTTTCTTTCTTTCTTGTTTCTTCGCTTTGAATCTGATAAAATCGGAGAACTAGGCTATGATACCTGTTGCCGCCGGGATCCGTCCTCCGACTCGGGCGCGGTCGATCTCCGGGAAGAGGGGGGGAGTGCGGCGGACCTGCAAAAGAAGCCCACACGCGGAGGGACGCTGGGGTTGGTCCTCCACGGAAGACACTCTGACGCTCAAGTCAGTGGGGAAGGAATCGGCGATCAACCAGATAATGAGGAGGTGGATCTCTCCGGGAGCCCTCTCCGGGGGTGGCCAATCGGAGGCCCCAAAAAGGGCAGGAGAGTGAGAGTGGAGGCGTGCGTACAGAGTCGCGTACCTGAGGGAATCTGCCAATCTGACCTTTATAGACTGTCACCTGGGGACTTGAGCGTCTTCTGGAAGGTACTGAGGTTGTTACGATACGGAGGTAGACAGAATCAGGCCGTTGTGGGGCCGTTAGAATCCACGCCTTGTCTGTTAAGGGATCGACGGCTGAGAGAACTCCTTGATGTTTTGGGATCTGGGTGAGTAGACCTGAGGCGGTTACGATAGGTCTTAGGCCACGTCTTAACATGATTCCCTGCCTAAGGTGCTACTCGGATAAGCTTGAGCTCTCCCGCGTCAGGTTCCGCGGAGGTAGACGTCAGAACGTGGATCGCTAGGTAGTCGCGGACTACGGAAGCCCGGAAGAGGCCGAGCTACGGAAGCCCGGAGGAGGCCGAGCTAGGGAAGCCCAGAGGAGGCCGAGCTACGGAAGCCCGGAAGAGGCCGAGCTACGGAAGCCCGGAAGAGGCCGAGCTACGGAAGCCCGGAGGGGGCCGAGCTAGGGAAGCCCGGAGGAGGCCGAGCTACGGAAGCCCGGAAGGGGCCGAGCTAGGGAAGCCCGGAGGAGGCCGAGCTACGGAAGCCCGGAAGGGGCCGAGCTAGGGAAGCCCGGAGGGGGCCAAGCTAGGGAAGCCCGGAGGAGGCCGAGCTACGGAAGCCCGGAGGAGGCCGAGCTAGGGAAGCCCGGAGGAGGCCGAGCTATGGAAGCCCGGAAGAGGCCGAGCTACGGAAGCCCGGAGGAGGCCGAGCTAGGGAAGCCCGGAAGGAAACGGTAGGAGGAGGTCAGCCTTAGCCGCCTTGCACGGATATCGATGCAATGATGATTTTACCCCCCAACACATGCCCTTCACTCCCTAGTTCGAAGCGTAGGTTCGGGCATAGGGAGTATAAGTTCAAATGGCGCGTTCTGGACGGGAGGTCTTGGCCCAAACAGCTCATGCAATGATGCCCTACTTAATGCGGTAGGGCTATCGTACCTTCGGAGGCAAGGTTCCTTCACTAACGACGGTTGAGATTGCGCCATGCCGTGAATCCCGATCGATATGGGGGTTTGTCGAGGCGGTTCCGGACGCCTCGAACGGGACGTCCCGCCTCCCTAGGGCAGTTCCTTGGCGGGGAAGCGAAGTGACAGCCGCCCTATATATATATATATACACTTGTGCATGCGGCGTCTTCTCGCCTTGTTTTCAGAAGAGTATTGGTCTCTCGTCCTCTCCAGCGTTCATCGTTTTCGCCCAAGATTTTTCTCAACCGAGATGGCGATGAGCCCTGAAGACGTGGCCTCCGAAATCGTCGCTGAGGATTTGGGGAGGATTCATCAGAGGTATGGTCTGCCCATGGATGTGGTTTTGCGGGTGCCAGAGCCCGAAGATAGGGTTACTCGTGAGGTAGAGTCTGGAGTCTTTATTTATGAGGATAGCTTCAAGGCGGGCCTTCGTTTTCCTCTTCATCCCTTGGTGAAGGAGATCATGACCCACTTCAACATCTGTCCATCGATGGTGGCTCCGAATAGTTGGCGGAACATCGTCGGATTTATTTCGATGTGTTACCAGATCCAAATCGTTGCAACCCTCCCTCTTTTTCGCACCTGTTACCATCTAACTCCCGGGAGGAAATCGGAGTGGACCTCCATCGGGCCCCGGAGGTCTTTTAATGTCATTGCGGACAAGCCTTCTTCCATCAAGGGGTGGAAGAGCCGATTTGTGATTGCGGAGGGGAACATCGGTTCCGATTTTCCTCGACGATGGGGAGAAGTGGCGAGGGATGCGGAGACGCATCCGACCTTAACGGCGCAGGAGGAGAGGGACCTGGATGTCCTTCGCAATGGACAGGTGTTTTCAGCAAATGACCTGTTATCGGAGGGGGCCCTTTTCGCAGCTGGGCTCAGCCCTCTGGATCCACAAGGTGAGTCCCTTTCGTGCCTTGCATCTTTTTTCGATTGGTGCGCTTGATTCCGAGTACGTGTGCTTTGATGTGGCAGCCGCAAGGTCGGCTTTGTCGAGCCTCTCCAAGAGGAAGAGAGGGAAGCGTCCCGAGGAAGGTAGCGGTGCGGACAGCGGTCGGCCTGAGAAAAGGGCTCATAAATCGCAAGGAGCCCGCCGGGCGCTGGAGCAGTCGCTATAGAGGCGTCAGGGGCGAAGGAGGATCCGGGGAGGGCGGCTGTGGCGCCCGAACCTCCCGTGTTGGAGATTTCAGACAGTTCAGATGAAGCTCCGCTGGCTCGTCCGATCGCGTCCCCCTTGAAAGAGGAATCTGCGATGGGTCCAGTGGAGGCGGTTATAGCAGAGGGGTCTATTGTCCCCGCGGGATTGTCACTGGCTCCAGCGGGAGAGGGGGAGGAGACAGCCGCAGCGGATGAAGTTCGGGAGGAGCCCCTGCTTGGTCTATCCGCTGGGGAGTCTGGCAGCAGCGAGGTCGGGCCGTCTTCGATGGGTCCAGAGGCGGTTCAGATCGAGACCTCAGGGAAGCCCGCGGAGGGGGCGCAGGTGGTGGCTACTGGAGAGGACGCACCGATGGAGGGAGCGCAACAAAGTGGGGGTCCCACGATCGGGGCCCCCTCGAAGAAGATTTTGGGGAGGCTGGCGCTTGGGCTGGCCGAGCTATCTGAAGAGGCTCAAGCCAGGGCCCTGACGGAGGAGGCTGGGAGGCTGCAGGCTACTCAGCTGGGGGTCGTCCAGGCCGGTCCCTCAGGTGGGGTCGGTCAACCCAGCAGCTCGGAGGCTAGCATTGACGAGGCGTTTTCCGCCATGATAAGGTTGGTCCTGCATCCGGGCGCGGGTCCATCGACGGACGAGTTTGCTGACCGGGGGCTGATAGATGCTGCGTTCGGGCAGCAAGTGTAGCTGAGGGTATTCATCTCCTCCCTGCCATAGATAATATGACTTTGATGAAGATGACTCGGGACTATGCTTCGAAGGTAAGTCATTTTTCCAGCGTGTCAGATGTTACCCGATGGACTCTATTGTGGGCGCTTACTCAGTTTTGCCTTTGCAGGGGGTTTTGCTTTCTCGGGCAATTTGCTGGCGTCTGAGTTTGGCGACGGGGGCCAGCGTCCAGGCCCGGAGGGAGAACGTCGAGCTCCAGTCGCGGCTGAAGGTGTCTGAGCAGTTCGAAGAGCTCATGGACACAATGGACAGGAACTCGAGGGCGGCTAGGGCGGCACATCAGACTGCCGTGGACGAGGTGTCCAAGCTGAAACGCAGGGTAGAGGAGTTACAGGGACTCCTGGCGAAGAACGACAAAGCATGTCGGGAGCTGGCCAGGATCGAATCAAAACACTCCGCGGAGGTGGCGGCGATGCGGCGGGAACACGGCGAGAGTTTAAGCCGGTTGAGGAGAGAGACCGACGATGAAAGGAGGCGTCTGGCAAGAATGTTGGGCGAGGTGGAGGAGAAACTGAAAAGGCATGATGACGAAATCGCCGAATTGAAGGAGAACGTGAGGTGGCAACAAGGAATAATGACTCGAGTGAATGGCGAGTTATCACAAGCTCACGGGGAGATTGAAGCCGGACGATCGAAGATCAGCACCCTGCAAGAGAGGGTGGAGTTGGTCGGTGCTGACAGGACGAGGGCCCGGAGTGAGGCCGAGGAGCTGGCCAAAAGGTTGGCCAGTCGAGAGGGGGAGGTATGCTCTTATTTTGCCCTCCTTATTTTTCTATTGGTTCCCTGCGACGCCGATTGACCTTGACTTTTCCAGATGGCGAGGATGGGGTCGGAGATTCAGGCTCTCCAAAGTGCGTTCGCGTCTGCTCGCAGCAGGAGCTCAGAGCTCGAGACACGGGCTAGCGAGCTTGAGGAGCAAAAGGCCATTTCGAAGGCCCAAGTCGCAGAGGCCGAGAAACGGGTCGCCGAGACCAACACGCAGCTTGCTATACTTAAGGGGCGGCAAGACGCTATGAGCGTAGACGCGTTCCGTCACGGGATGGAAGAGTGTAAGCAGAGGATACTTAGCGGGCACCCGGAATGGGACCTTTCTTTTCTGAGCGTCGAAGACTCCGAAGACGGCGAGTCCGAAGAAGAAGAAGATGAAGATGAATGTATCGATGTTTCTGACGCCGAGCTTGGCGGCGCCCCTGGTCCCAGCGAAGCCGTAGCCTCCAAGGGACAGTCGCAAGTCATTACAGAGGGGGTGAAAACATCAGAGAAAGGCGAGTCTAGCCGTGCACCTGCAGACGTAGCTGAGGGTATTCCCAAAGCCGATGGGGCTCCTGGCTCTTAGGAGCCGCTCCTGTATCTTCCCCTCTTAAACATTTGACTTTTCACAGCAAAGGGATTTCCCGTTTTTATCTAAGTGTTTTTCCTGCGTGACTTTGCCATTGTCTAGTGTCGCCTCGATCGTGAACGACCCATGGCTCGTTGATATCCTTGGGTCATCCTTAATTCGAGACCAGGAAAGCGTATCGGCTCGGGCCGATAGGTCGATTTGAGCCGACGAACAAAGTGGATCGGCTAGGACCGACGGGCGAAATAGGTCGTCTGGGGCTGATGGATAATATGGGTCGGCTGGGCCGACAGAAGGAGTAGGTCGGCTAGGGCCGACGAACAAAAAATGGGTCGGCTGGGGCCGACGGATGAAGTAGGTCGGCTGGGGTCGACGGATGGAAATAGGTCGGCTGGGGCCGTCGAACAAAAATGGGTCGGCTGGGGCCGACGGACAAAAATGGGTCGGCTGGGGCCGACGGATGAAGTAGGTCGGCGTGGGCCGACGGACGAAATAGGTCTTCATGCTCCCTGCCAATAGGTTTTCGTGCTCCCTGCCATCCTGCCAGCGTCTTGCTGTCCCGCAGGCAATTCGGTTTTTTCTTTACTAGAAGTGGCGATACGGCAGAGCGGGGGTATAAAGCTGCATTAGAGCTTTCCGGAAGGTGCTCCTTTCCCATGCAGGCTACCTCGTTGCGATGCGCACGCAACCGTCCACCATTGGATAGTACTTTTTCAAAGGACGATTTTCTGAGCCCGCCAATTTTCAAGCGTCAGCGGACGATTTCCTGCATTTAATGACTGCGATCTGGGATCAGGAAGGGATCTTCGTACGCGTCCTAGTTCAGGCGGTGAGTTTGGCGCGCAGTGGGGTGCTGCGTTTATCGTGAGAGGCCATGTGGGGGCGTGGGACAGGTGTTTGAATCTCGGGACTCTCGGCTCAGATGGCTCATCCCGAGTCTTTCCTGCCTATAAAAAGGGGAGAAAGGGGGCCATGTTTGGCTATCTCCAAAGTTTTCTTTTCTTGTTAGAACTTCTACCATGCTCATTTCTCTGTTGCTGTGAGTGGAAGGATCGACTTTTCCTTTCATGGGCTCCCTGCCGCCGGATAGCTGGGGCGACCGGGGAGCAGCTGAAGGACGGCTCATCCTTAGGGGACGAGTCTCGGAGATCATACGGAGAGTGCACATGGGGGGCGCGGAGATCACACGGGGAGCGCACATATAACTCTTCCCGTGTGACCTTTGCGGCCGGTTACGGGGGAGTTACGGTAAGAAGCGCACACGGGCCTCCCGTGGCTCGTGTGCGTTTCGCCTCCTCCCCTGGTTCGGGCTCCCGGGATCAGCCGCTCGAGGGGGGCTGAGAGCACCTCGCTCGCCGACAACTTGTCCTTGAGCCATGGCATGGAGCGGCAGTTCACCCCCGGCTGGGTGGTTTGGGATGGCCATCCAGATATCCCGGTTGGGCCACCAAGATGTCGTCCTGACTTGGGGCCAGTTGCAACTATTGGTCCGTGTCGGCGGGCAATTATCGGCCCTAACCAACTGGGACGCGGTTATGACTGTCTGGTTGCCCGAGTCTTGTATTCGCCTTATTTTATGCATTTCAACACTTTTGTAACGCCTATGAGGCATTTGTAATTTATCATGATCGGCAATAAAGAGAGTTATATTCAATGTTTCGATCTCTATCCTTTCTTGTGCCGAACCCATTGCTATTTGTCGTTCGTGGGGCATAAAGTGTCTCGCTCGCCTTTAGACGAGGGTCTTGTGTTGCCCGAACCAACCGAGGTTCGTATGCGGTGATGCAGAGATCGTTCAGCGAAATACGCTCCTTGCTTAGGTCAGGAGTCTGGTATTTTGTGCTCCGCTTTTATCGAGCTCGGAGTGTCGTGAATCGGCTTTTGCCGAAGTTCAGGGGAGTCTGCACCCCTTTTTGTCATGGTTTAAGGATTTAGCCACTTGAGATAGTCGAGTTTCGGGAACGTCTTACTTGGCTCTGCCAAGGTTCGAAGGATTTTGTAACTCGGCCCTGCCGAGGTTCGGAGAACTGATAGCTCGGCCCTGCCGAGGTTCGGAGAGTTTATAGCTCGGCCCTGCCGAGGTTCGGAGAATTTATAGCTCGGCCCTGCCGAGGTTCGGAGAACTGATAACTCGGCCCTGCCGAGGCTCGGAGAATTTATAGCTCGGCCCTGCCGAGGTTCGAAGAACTGATAGCTCGGCCCTGCCGAGGTTCGGAGAAATGATAGCTCGGCTCTGCCGAGGTTCGGAGAACTGATAACTCGGCCCTGCCGAGGTTCGGAGAATTATAGCTCGGCCCTGCCGAGGTTCGGAGAACTGGTAACTCGGCCCTGCCGAGGCTCGGAGAATTTAGCTCGGCCCTGCCGAGGTTCGAAGAACTGATAGCTCGGAGGGAGCGAATCAGTTGCCGTTGCAGGCTACGGCGCTAGGTCTGCGCGGCGCTCAATGGATGGGGCGCTCGAGCGGAACGGGCGGCGTGTTGTCACGCCTTTACTGGCGATGCTGCTCTTTCCGAGGTGGTAATTTGTTGCCCGAGCGATGGACTTCCACGCTTTCCGAGGAAGAAGGGCGTATTAAGTAGCTTGGGGAAGTGCTAAGTGCATTTAATACAGGGGGCGACAGATCGGAAAGTGTTTGCCTGGGGAACCTCCGCGCTTATCGATCTTACTCGGGATTAGGGCGCGACTCTTTGGATTCCTCACGCATTAGAATATCGACACGTGGCAAATTCTCGTGGGTCGGTGTTTGCGGCGCGACCGATCGAGATACCTGTCTGGCGGGTATAAATATGACCGAGGAGATTGGTTTTGGCCATCTTTCGGTCTGAGCTAAAAATGGACTCTCCAGCACGGTCGTCAACTGACTCGCGTTCCTCGGTCAGCAACCCGTCGTACTCGGAGGAGAGGGGGACCTCCGTGATTGTCGATGGGCTGACCCTTGCATCGGGTCTGGCGACCAATGAGCGGCTCGCCAGGACCGCTGAGGAGTTCCTGGATGTCTCGGTTCGGGAGGCGGAGGCCTCACGTCGGGTGATGGGTCGGCAGGAGGAGGAGATTCGGCTGCTTCGTCAGCAGGTGGCTGACCTGACTGCACTCCTGGAGAAGTTGCTGGGTTCTGGGGGAAACTGACCCCAGGGGCTCTGTCCGCCCCTGTTTTTGTTTTTTTTTCTGTGTCTTTTTGTGCCTTGCAATGGCTCCTTCTTATGGAAAATAGACTCGTTTTTAAGAATTTCTTTCTTCTTTGAGAATGATTATTTGATATGCTCGACGGACTTAGGTGTCGATCTAGTCCCACTGTCCCGCACGTTAATCGTAGATATGTCGCGTGACGGGTTGCAGGGGGGGGGGCCTCTCAAAGGATCTCTACTGATAGGGAGAGTTTCCTGGCCCAGCCTGGGGCCATTGGCTGGTTATGCGAGACCTTATAGCCTCTTAGGGAATTCTGCCCATGGTGGCATTTTTTCGCATGCCGATGGTTTCGTTAAGCGCCCGTTCTCAAACCGGACGAAGTCCTTCGGGGACTATTTGAGGGCCGTTCGGCTTTGGTCGAGGCTTGTAGACCTTTCGCTGAGGTTGGTCCGAGTGGTTTTTACCTAGCCTTGTCATGGCTCGGTGAAACATTTTACTTGGCCCGCCAGGTTCGGAGACTTTGTTTTACTTGGCCCTGCCAAGGTTCGGAGATTTGTTGCTCGGCCCTGCCGAGGTTCGGAGACTTTGTTTACTTGGCCCTGCCAAGGTTCGGAGATTTGTTGCTCGGCCCTGCCGAGGTTCGGAGACTTTGTTTTACTTGGCCCTGCCAAGGTTCGGAGATTTTGTTTTACTTGGTCCTGCCAAGGTTCGGAGATTTGTTGCTCGGCCCTGCCGAGGNTGCATAGGTGGTTGTCTAGACTAACCTAAAGCCATGGAAGGCAGCTAAGGATGCAGGCTAGAAGGCCGAGTCGGATCCTAACTGAAGACTGGTCAAAATTGCCCGAGTAGTGCATAGCTTTTAAATCCATGCATGTAGTCCTCAAATTCATGCACAAAGACCCATCTTGCCTTGTGTAGGACTTGGTGGGCCCACCCATTATTAATGCCATGCGTTATGACATAGCCCATGTGCTGGTGGCATTTGACAAATAGCTCGGTGACGACGGAATAGTCCCTCCGCAGCCTCTCTTAATTTCTTCACCCAGCTACCTCCCTGAGAGGAAGCTTGCTAAGGACCGAGTCCGTGGAGTCGGGGCCGACAGCAGGGAGTCGGGACCGACGACAGGGAGACGAAAGAGTCGGCACGGCTAGCTTCGACAGCCAGAGCCGAAAGCCTATGGGGGAGCTTCGCTAGAGAAAGAGGACCTTAGAGTCCTAGAGTCGGGAGTTGGGGGCGACAGTCTGGAAGGCCGGAGGAAACCGGCACGAAGGATGACGGGGCCGGAGTCTGGACCTAGGATGCTCCTGAGCTTGGTTCGTGGAGACAGGAGTAGCTATCGGGGAAGATCGAGGAGACCACCTGATGGGGCCGTTGACCCCATGAAAATAAAATTTTTTGGACGGCCCCAAGGCCGACACTCCAGCGTCGGCCTTCAGCGCCGGCTCCCAAGGCCGGCACATCAAAGGCCAATACCCGAAGTCCATCGGCCCCAAAGGCCGACACCCGACGGCCCCAAAGGCCAACACCCGAAGACCGTCGTCCTCAAAGGCCGACACCCGACGGCCCCAAAGGCCGACACCCAAAGACCGTCGACCCCAAACGATGACGCTTTCAAGACCGGCATCTCCAAGACAGGCGACCCCGGCATGTCCAAGCGAGTCGGCCCAGGCAGTCCAAGCGAGTCGACCCCGGCATCTTCCCAGCCGGCCCCGGCGCTTCCATCCCAGCCGGCCCCGACGTCTCCTGTCCCGCCAAGTCGGCCAGGCCATCCCAGGCCGGCCCGACTCGGCCCGGCATCTCCCATCCCGCCGAGTTGGCCAAGGCCATCCTAGGCCGGCCCGACTCGGCCCCGGCGTCTCCCGTCCCGCCGAGTCGGCCAAGGCCACCCCAGGCCGGCCCGACTCGGCCCCGGCATCTCCCGTCCCGCCGAGTCGGCCAAGGCCATCCTAGGCCGGCCCGACTCGGCCCGGCGTCTCCCGTCCCGCCGAGTCGGCCAAGGCCATCCTAGGCCGGCCCGACTCGGCCCCGGCGTCTCCTGTCCCGCCGAGTCGGCCAAGGCCATCCTAGGCCGGCCCGACTCAGCCCCGGCATCTCCGTCCCGCCGAGTCGGCCAAGGCCATCCCAGGCCGGCTCGACTCGGCCCTGGCGTCCCCTGTCCCGCCGAGTCGGCCAAGGCCGTCCCCGGCCGGTCCGACTCGGCCTCGGCGTCTCCGGCTCGACTCGGCCCCGTCGTCTCCAAGTCCGCTGATTCGACCCCGCCCCGGCACTACCTTGCCGACTGGGCGGGCCCCGGCCATCTCAGGTCGACCCAGCTCGGCCCCGACAAAACGGGACCCCCGGTTCCCGCCAGATCAGCCCCAGCAGTTCAAAAAAACCACTTCTCTGACGCGCGCCACCCGACAACGTCAGACGTGCGCCGCCCAATAGCCCAGCTACTGATGGGACGTAACCCACCAACCGGCCCAGATTCACACAAGGGCTCAGCAGATCTTCTGACTCAAGCAATCCCACGTGATCGTGCCAAAATCAACCTTATAAAAAGGTAATCCACACACCAAACAGGTATGCGTGATAACCCCTAAATCGCCATCTCAACTCTCAAAGGGATTCCTCCTCTCGGAGATCCCTCTTCTCCACATAAAACAGGGCTCACTCGAGCCCTTCTTCAGCTGTGACCTCAGTCACTAACTTGGCCATCGGAGGGTCCCGCCAGAGCCCCCTCCGGCCCCGGGACTTCCTTGCAGGCAACCCGGCGAGGCGAGGATTCGAGGAGCGCCTCCGTTCCCGATGTCCAGGAGAGGTAATCGAGCGTCATCAGATTGGCGCGCCAGGAAGGGGGGGCATAAGAAAAAGTAGCGAACATCCTCCCCGAGCTACATCTTTCGTCCCCCTTTTCTTTCAGAAGCCATGGTGGTGACCCGAGCTCAGGACGCCTCCATCAGCTGCCCAGCGGGGCTTCCCCCGCCAACTAGACAACAGGAGGCTGATCCCCCTGCTGCCGACCCTCCGGTCGCTTGCCCGCCGCCGGACGCCGCTGTCCAAACAGCGGAGCGGCTGGCGACTCTTTCCCAGCAAGTCCAGAATCTCACCGCCATGATCCACGGCCTCCAGCAACAACAGTCGTGGCCACCCAGCATCAAACTGCTCCCCTCGCCAGTCAGCAGTCGGCGAGGGGAGGCTCCCCCCGGCGGGAGGCCGGTCGGCGAGAGACCGGCCGACGTCAAGCTTCCCCAGGAAGCCTCGACACGAGCCCTCCAAGCGGCCACGGTCCTCTGACCGCGGCCCCAACAAATTTCCTCGCAAGCCGCGTCATCACGAGGAACCCAGGCGGAAGTCCCGACTTCCGTCTCCATCTCCGTCCGCCTCCTCTTCTTCTTCTTCCTCCGAGCCACCTCGAAGGGCCCCGACGATCAACCGTCAGGCGGTGGAACGCCTGGAGGAGTACAACAGGTGACTAGACGAGCTCGCCAAGAAGATCAACCGTCAGCCAGAGGAAGAGTTCGACACTCGTCCTCCCTATACTCGCCGCATACTGGAGGAACCGGTTTCCTCCAGGTTCCGCTTCCCCAGGTGGACCCGTACGATGGTACGACCGACCCCCTCGACCACCTCGAAAGTTGCTATGATGCAAATCCAGGGCACCCTAGAGCCCTCCTCTGTAAGGCCTTCCCCGCAACTCTACGGAAGGCCGCACGTGCATGGCACTCACGCCTGCCCCCTCACAGCATCGACTCCTTCCAGGAGCTGGAGAGGGCATTTTTGGCCCCCTTTGATGCCTGCCGCTGGATCCCAAGGGTGGCAGACAGCCTCTCTCCGTCCGCCAGAAGGAAGGAGAGTCACTGCGGGACTTTGTGTCCCGATTCAAAACCGCCGCCCTCGAGGTCTACCATCTCGACGATGCGGTGGCCTCCCTAGCGCTGAAGCGGGGACTCCTTCCATCCCGCTTCACCTTCTCCCTGGATAAGAAGCCCTCGAGCTCTTATTCTGACCTCCTCCTCCAAGCCCAGAAGTACATCTACGCCAATGAGGCTGACTCTCCAGAAGGGAAGCCGACAGGAGCTCCAATAAGAAGCCAACCCCCACGGAACCAGCTGAGGGACGATCCAGGCAGCCCGAGCCGCCCAGTCGCTTTGACCAACGGCCCCAGGCGCTGGTTCCTAAGGGGCGGTTTACTCCTCTCATGGCTCCGATCTCCCACATCCTGCTAGAGATTGAGGAGGAGCCGTACTTTCAATGCCCACGTCCCCTAAAGTCAATAAAACCTCCATAACAAAGAGCTTTACTATCGGTACCACCAAGATTATGGGCATGACACCGAAGATTGCCGCCAGTTGAAGAAGGCCATTGAAAAGTTTGTCCAGCAAGGCCACTTGGGCAAGTTCGTTCGAGGAAACCTCATAGCCCTGGGTGCGTCGGCACCTCAGCGCCCCAAATTTGCCTCAACAATGCCCCAACGGAAGGAACAATAGCATGACCTCATGAGGGGCGAGCAGCAGCTCGGGGAGCCGACGGAAGGAAGCAAGCTGGCATCAAAACGGGAAGCTTCTACCCCATATTCGGAATGCGGACGGTACTCTCAGTAGCTTGCTGATCCTTTAATAAAGTATTATTCGGAATATCCTTGTCTTATCATGTCTTGGGATGAGTGTATTTCTTAGATAGAGACCAACTCCGCATTGGCAACAAAGACCAACTCTGCGTCGGCACCGAAGACCGACTCCGCCGTCGGCACCGAAGACCGACTCCGCATCGGCACCAAAGACCGACTCTGCGTCGGCAATAAAGACCAACTCCGCGTCGGCAACAAAATCGACTCCGCGTCGGCAACAAAGACCGACTACACGTCGGCACCAAAGACCGACTCCGCCTCGGCACCAAAGACCGACTCCGCGTCGGCAACAAAGACCGACTCCGTGTCGGTACCAAAGATCGACTCCGCGTCGGCACCAAAGACCAACTCCGCGTTGGCACCAAAGACCGGCTTTACATCGGCGACAAAGACCGACTCCACGTCGGCACCCAAGACTGGCTCCGTGTCGGCACCCTAAAGCTAAAGACCTGCGGATTCCAATCAACAGAGTTTCCTGGGGGGCAGACAAACCCATAAGCTGGTTCAAAGGGAGCTCACTGGCATCGCGGCCCATGGGACACCACTCGGCCCCAGCACGGTGGTGCCTCCGAGTCGGTTAAGACCTAAAGGCCCCGTACCCGCTGAGTCGCCCCTCGCAGCGGTTCTCACACCCCGAGGCGTTCAAAAAGAATCTGACACTTTCAGCTCTCAGGTCACCCTCCTGGGTTCAAAAGACTTCTAGACCCCGCGTTGGGAGAGGATTACTGGCCGCCCTCAGCTAGCTGAAGAAGGCGCGCAGACATCCATCCAAGGCAGCGCAAGGTGCTAAGGTAAAAGCTCTACACTCCTTTCGCTTAGCCGATGCGGGACGCGCAAGCTCAAGGAGTGTGGGGGCATTTGATGGGGCCGGTTGACCCCATAAAAAATAAAATTTTTTGGACGGCTCCAAAGGCCGACACTCCAGCGTCGGCCTCCAGCGCCGGCTCCCAAGGCCGGCACATCAAAGGCCGACACCCGAAGTCCGTCGGCCCCAAAGGCCGACACCCGACGGCCCCAAAGGCCGACACCCGAAGACCGTCGTCCTTAAAGGCCGACACCCGAAGTCCGTCGGCCCCAAAGGCCGACACCCGATGGCCCCAAAGGCCGACACCCGAAGACCGTCGACCCCAAACAACGACGCTTTCAAGACCGGCATCTCCAAGACAGGCGACCCCGGCATGTCCAAGCGAGTTGGCCCAGGCAAGTCCAAGCGAATTGACCCCGGCATCTTCCCAGCCAGCCCCGGCGCTTCCATCCCAGCCGGCCCCGGCGTCTCCTGTCCTGCTGAGTCGGCCAAGGCCATCCCAGGCCGGCCCGACTCGGCCCCGGTGTCTCCCGTCCGCCGAGTCGGCCAAGGCCATCCCAGGCCGGCCCGACTCGGCCCCGGCGTCTCCCGTCCCACCGAGTCGGCCAAGGCCATCCTAGGCCAGCCCGACTCGGCCCCGGCGTCTCCTGTCCCACCGAGTCGGCCAAGGCCACCCCAGGCCGGCCCGACTCAGCCCCGGCGTCTCCCATCCCGCCGAGTTGGCCAAGGCCATCCTAGGCCGGCCCGACTCGGCCCCAGCGTCTCCCATCCCGCCGAGTTGGCCAAGGCCATCCTAGGCCGGCCCAACTCGGCCCCGGCGTCTCCCGTCCCGCCGAGTCGGCCAAGGCCATCCCAGGCCGGCCCGACTCGGCCCTGGCATCCCCTGTCCCGCCGAGTCGGCCAAGGCCATCCTCGGTCGGTCCATCTCGGCCCCGGCGTCTCCGGCCCGACTCGGCCCTGTCGTCTCCAAGTCCGCTGATTCGCCCCCGTCCCGGCACTACCTTGCCGGCTGGGCGGGCCCCGGCCATCTCAGGTCGACCCATCTCGGCCCCGACAAAATGGGACCCCCGGTTCCCGCCAGATCAGCCCCAGCGGTTCAAAAAAACCACCTCTCTGACCCGCGCCACCCGACAACGTCAGACGTGCGCCGCCCAACAGCCCAGCTGCTGATGGGACGTAACCCACCAACTGGCCCAAATTCACGCAAGGGCTCAGCATATCTTCTGACTCAAGCAATCCCACGTGATCGTGCCAGAATCAACCCCTATAAAAAGGTGAATCCACACACCAAACAGGTATGCGCGATAACCCCTAAAATCGCCATCTCAACTCTCAAAGGGATTCCTCCTCTCGGAGATCCCTCTTCTCCACATAAAACAGGGCTCACTCGAGCCCTTCTTCAGCTGTAACCTCAGTCACTAACTTGGCCATCGGAGGGTCCCGCCGGAGCCCCCTCCGGCCCCGGGACTTCCTTGCAGGCAACCCGGCGAGGCGAGGATTCGAGGAGCGCCTCCATTCCCGACGTCCAGGAGAGGTGATCGAGCGTCATCACCACCCATCATCTTCCGAATCTGCTGGGGAGTGTGGAGGAACCGGCGGTGGAGCCGCAACGACCAACACCGCCTCACTCTCCCGCGTAGATGGGGCCAGCCTGGACAGAGCCATTGGCTGCCGACTCTAGCGTTGGCAACAGGGGCTATGGAGTCAGCGTCGGTCGAGGGCCCCCACGGAGTCGGACTCGGGAGCCGAGTCCGACGACTTGGATTCGAGACAGATCCGAAGCTGGGAGCAAGGCCGGGGAGCCTGCATGGCTTCATGCAGAGAAGGAAACCTCCGGTCTGGCGACCGAGGGGGAGTTGGTTGGCAGAGGCCGAGGACGTGGCTGTTGGATTCGAGCCTCCGTGGAGTCCGGAGACCGGGACAAAGCATAGGACTGGGACGGAGGCTGGAACAGAGCCAAGAGGCAGAGCCTGGAGTTGGCTCCCGGAGAAGAGGTCGAAGACATGGCCGAGGGAGAGTCGGACTCGACCGAGGACTGCTGGGGGCCGAAGGGGAGTCAGACTCGAGCCTATGTGGAGTCTGGAGGCCGGGACGAAGCACAGGACTGGGACGGAGGCTGGAACAGAGCCAGGAGGTGGAGCCTGGAGTTGGCTCCTGGAGCAGAGGTCAAAGACATGGCCGAGGGAGAGTCGGATTCAGCCGAGGGCTGCTGGGGGCCGAGGGGGAGTCAGACTCAAGCGTTCGTGGAGTCCGGCAACAGGGGCTGGAGACATGGAATCCGATCCATCTGCGGAGTCGGAGCAGAGAGCCTGAGAGCAGCTGTGGAATCGAACTCAGGAGCCGAATCTGGGATGCTCCCGGGATCGGACTCGATGACATGGAGTCCTGAGCTGATGCCACGGAAGGCCAAGGCTGCGGAGTTATTTGAGGGGGTTAGGGAGGAGCCAGAAACGTGCATGGCTTCATGCAGAGGAGGAGAAGGCCTCGGGCGCCTCCATCGAGCTGTCCTCATCCTCGCTCCAAGACGCAGGTTGGGGGTACTTGCCGCATTCTCACTCCTCTTTATGCCTCCTCTCTGTCAGTTCCTCGCGTCAGCCTCCATGGGAGGTTGTAAGCCTTTTTGTGGAGTTGGGATGGTGTTCTCGGAGCCGG
This sequence comes from Calamus simplicifolius, assembly GCA_900491605.1. NCBI lineage: Eukaryota > Viridiplantae > Streptophyta > Magnoliopsida > Arecales > Arecaceae > Calamus > Calamus simplicifolius. The sequence continues at coordinate 1,221,294 of UESW01003865.1, read as the reverse complement.
GAATTGGATCTAGGATGAAGAGAGGCTGGGAGAAAATCAGAAGGGAGCAGGGCCGAGGCCGAGGGCCGACTGGCTAAGGCCGAGTGCCGAGGCTGAGAGCCCCGACTGGCTAAGGCGGAGTGCCGAGGCCGAGGGATAAGGGCCAATTGGTTGAGGCCGAGTGCCGAGGCCAAGGGCCGAGGGACCATCTGGCTGAGGCCGAGTGCCGAGGCCAAGGGCTGACTAGCTGAGGCAGAGTGTCGAGGCCGAGGGCCGAGGGGCTATCTTGCCGAGACCGAAGGCCGAGAGGCCGACTGGTCAAGGCCGAGGGCCAACTCCAGAAATGATTGGTCCGGCCCTGATGAGATTATCGTTGCCTATGGGGCTCATTGGCCCCATCAATGTATGCACATATGTAGGGTATGGTAACCTTATATGGATGAGAGGCATTATGTTTAAATATCGTAGAACCAGAAATAATATGTTTTGGTGATAGTGTGCTTAGAAAACCCTAGATCTACTTTTTTTTTTTTTTCTTGATAATTTTTTTTAACCCAGATATCTCTTCCAAAATAATTTGTGTTGAAAATAATCTCAATAATATGCACTACTATAGTATATAATAAACTAAGATTTGTCTATATTCCACACAAAAAGGACAGAATTTAAAGACATAATTTTTAATGAGAGCAAGATTTGAATTCAGAGGAAGCAAGAGTTTGGATACGATGCGAATCAGCCTGCATGGATTTTGCTAGCGTCAATGAAGTAGACGAAAAAGGGAAACTTAGATTCAACACAGATTCAATTGACTATAAATTTCATTTGGTATCATATTATCTCTGCTCTTTTCTTTTCTTTTTTTTATTTAAGAATTCTGTGTTGGGATTGTTTCCAACTCAGATTATTTTGGAAAGAAAAATCAAGGTAGAAGAAGGGTTTTCTCTCAAGAAGAAAAATTGATCTATTACGTTTCATTAAGCACATCACCATATAAATATTGTTTCTTGTTTCTACGGATAAGCATAATCCTCTTATGATCTTATCCATCTAAGGCTATCCCACCAAAAGATAAAAAAGATAGGCTCATTATTTAAAAGCCCAACTCAGACTAAATAAAATAAAATAAAATACTAACAACTAACAACCATTATATTTTAACACTCCCCTTTAATGGTTGTTCTTGGATACCCATGAGATCTCTAAAGTGTATAAATTTCTCCTTGGGTAGTGCCTTGGTGAAGATATCTGCAATTTGGTCTTCAGTCTTCACATACTTGACTTCAATTTCTTTTTCTTCTACCACATCTCTAATGAAATGGTACTTGATTTTGATATGCTTGGTGCGGCTATGATATATAGGATTCTTTGTCATAGAAATAGTAGATTTGTTGTCACATAGCAGAGTAGTAGCTTCTTCTTGCTTTTCACCCATATCTTCAAGTATTCTTCTCAACCAAATTATTTGTTGTGCTGCCAAAGTTGTTGAAACATATTCAGCTTCCGAAGAAGATAATGTCACTGTATCTTGCTTCTTGGATGCCCAAGATATGATACTGATCCATAAAAGAATGCATATCCTGATGTGCTTTTCATGTCATCAATACTTTCAGCCCAATCACTATCACAAAACCCAAATAACTTCACAATATCATCCTTGTTTCTGTCATACATGATCCCATAATCTTTAGTACCTTTGATGTATCTCAAGACTCTTTTTGCTTGTCCAAAGTGAATATTACTTGGCTTTTGCATAAATCTGAAAAGTAAACTTGATGCAAACATAATATCTGGTCTTGTAATTGTTAGATATAATAAGCTTCCAATAATGCTTCTGTATAATTGTGCATTGGCTTCACCACTTCATCTTCTTTCATCAACTTATCATTTACCACAAAAGGTGTTTCCACACTATTGCAATTTTTCATGTTAAATTTCTTGAGAATGCCTTCATACTTCTTTTGACTGATAAATATACCATCTTTTCTTTGACTTATTTCAATTCTCAAAAAATAATGAAGCAAACCATATCATTCATTTCATATCTTCTCATCATATCATTTTTGAAAGTCAAGATCATATTCTCATTGTTACCAGTAATAATTAAATCATCAACATAAAGAGAGACAATGAGAATATCATTACCTTGCTTCTTCACATAAAGTGTTGGTTCACTTGGACTTTTTAGAAAACCTTTTTCATGAAGTATGTATCAATTTGAGAGTACCATGCTCTGGGTGCTTGCTTTAGCCCATATAATGCTTTCTTCAACTTGTATACCTTATTTTCTTGACCTTTGATGATGAAGCCTTGAGGTTGTTCAACATAAATTTCTTCTTCTAATACTCCATTCAAGAATGCAGACTTTACATCTAGTTGATGTAGTTTCCAACTTTTATGAGCTGCTATAGAAATAAGAGTTCTAATTGTATCATGTCTAGCAACAGGTGCAAAAGTTTCTTGATAATCAATACCAGGTAATTGAGAATATCTCTTTGCTACTAATCTTGCTTTGTGTCTTTGAATAGTGCCATCTGGATTGTGTTTTATTTTGTAGATCCACTTCAAGCCAATGACTTCCTTATCACTTGGTTTCTTCACTAATTCCCAAGTTTTGTTCTTCTCTATCATATTGATTTCTTTCTGCATTGCTTTGTTCCATACTTCTTCATGCATAGCATTTTCATAAGTTTCAGGCTAAATCATACAGAAATTACAAGAAGCATAAATGTCACTTAACCTTCTCATTTTTATAGGAGTATAACTTGAAGATGGACTTGAACTTGAAGTAGTTTGTGGTGAACCTTCAACCTTATTTTCTTCATTTTGTGCATCATGAATTTCTTCATCTAGAGAAATAATATTTCTTCAACTTTCTTTTGCTTCCAATCCCATGCAACTTTTTCATTGAAAATAACATCTCTTCTTATGATCACATGATTTTGCTTCAAACTGAAAAGTCTGTAACATTTTGATTTAGAACTGTATCCAACAAAGATACATTTTTCACTAACTTCATCAAGTTTATGCCTCCTTTCCTTTGAAATATGTGCATAGCACAAACATCCAAAGATTTTGAAATGCTTCACTGAAGGCTTTCTACCATACCAGGCTTCAAATGATGTCATATTTTGAAGAGCTTTTGTTGGACATCTATTCATCAGATAAACTGCTGTATTTACTGCTTCTACCCAATAAGAATTTGGAAGGCCTTTGTCTTTGAGCATAGATCTAGACATCTCAACAATAGTACAATTCTTTTTTTCTGCAACACCATTTTGCTCTGGTGTATAGCTAACAGTCAATTATCTTTGTATACCATCATCTTCACAAAATTTCTCAAATTTATTTGAATTGTATTCACCACCTCTATCACTTCTCAGCACTTTGATATAATGCCCACTTTGTCTTTCCATAAGATTTTTAAACTTCTTAAAGATAAGAAATGCCTCTGATTTATGTCTCATAAAATATACCCATATCATCCTTGAATAGTCATTAATAAATAATGAAGTAGATATTATCTGCATGAGAAGGAGTTTTCATAGGTCCACATATGTCAGTATGAATAAGCTCCAATGGTGCTTTGGCTCTCCATACATGCTCTTTTGGAAATGCCTCTTGATGTTGTTTTCTAAGTACACATCCTTCACAAGGTTTTTCCTTGTCATGTATTGCTGGTAGACCATACACCATATTCTTTTGATATAAACTTCTCAAGCTTTGAAAATTTAAGTGTCCAAACCTTTTGTGCCATAGCCATGACTCATCATTTACTTCCATCTTCCATGCAGCATCCTTTGCATAATGCAAAATAAGAGGAAAACTTCTATTTTTCTCCATCTTGATTTTTGCCATAAGTTGCTTTTTCATCCCTCTGTCATATAACTTGCAAACATTATCTTCAAAGTGTACCATATGCCCATGCTCAATCAGCTGTCCAACACTCAAGAGATTTTGCTTCAAATCTAGAACAAGTAAAACATCATGAATGAATTTTCTTCCTTTCTTGGTATTGATTTCAATTGTGCCTTTGCCTCTTGCTTAGACTAGAACACCATTTCCCATCTTCACTTGTGAAATTGAAGAACTATCAATGTTCACAAAAATAGACTTGTCTCCTGTCATGTGATTGCTGCAATCACTGTCGAGATACCACATATTATTACTTTGCTCTTCTACAGTTTGACATGCATATAGTGTGCTTTGCTGAACTTCATTTTCTTCTAAGAAGTGTGCTTGTTCACTTGCTTTGTATCTGCAATCTTTTTGACCATGTCCAAACTTTTTGCAATTATAACATTGGGGTTTGCCCCTAAACCAGCAATCTTTTTCAGCATAAGAAGACCTTTTACATATATTGCACCTTTGTTGAGTGCTCTCATCATATTGCCTTCTTGAAAAATTATTTCTTGTGTTTCTCTACCTCTTCCTTTCATATTTCTTCCTCTTCCTCTACTCTGGTTTTCACCTCTGAATAACTCTCTTTTGACTGGAGCATGACTCGATGATTCTTTTTGAGAATTTTTATCAACCACTTTGAGTTTAGATTGAAAGGCACTTTTAATTGATGATTCTTTATGCCTAAACAATCTTTGCTCATGAGCTTCAAGAGATCCCATTAATTCATGAACACTTAATTCAGAAAGATCTTTAGATTCTTCAACAATTGCAACTATTGTATCAAATTTAGAGATAAACTAGCCAAGATTTTCTCACATATTCTTCGCTCGGTGATGGTTTCACCATAGCTCTTCATTTGATTAACAGACTCCATAATTTTGGAGAAGTAATCCTTCAATTTTTTATTTTCTTACATTCTCAAATTATCTAACTCTCTTCTTAGTGTTTGAAGTTTGATAGCTCTTACCTTTATGTTGCCTTGAAATTCCTCCTGCAAGATATCTCATACCTCATTTGATTTGGTGGCTCTAATAATTCTGGAAAAAAATTTCTCAGATACAGCTTGTTGGATAAAGAATAGGGTTTTGGCATCCTTCTTTTTGTGGTCCTTCAATTGCTCCTTCTGATTATTTGTTGGATTAACTGGGTCTTCGTACCCATTCTAAACTAGATCCCAAACTTCTTGTGAAATAAAAAGGGTCTTCATCTTGATGCTCTAATAATCATAATTTTCTTCATCAAAAATAAAGATAGAAGGTTGGTGGATATTCATTTCAATATTGCTTGGGGTTGCCATGAATCTTTTTATAGTAATTTTTTCTTCACGAATAGGCAACAGATCTTTGGCCTTAACGTTCACCTACCAAAGAGCTTTCCTTTTTGCTTGTTCACGCCTTCTTTGGAAAGCCCAAAAATAATGGATGGAAAAAATAATGAATGGGAAGTCAAACAGCAAGCTTTGGGAAGGAACACGTCACCTAGGAAGTCAAACGGCCAGCTTTGGGGAGGAACACGTCACCTACCACCCGTTCACGTCTTGCTTCTCTTTTTTTTTATTGCTTTCTTAGATTTTTATTTAATAAATAAAAATCCCTTTTATCTTTGATTTTGGCTGAAACTCTCCTCCACCTCACGTCAAGCTGGTCTAAAGCCGTAGCTATGACTTTTGGGATGAAGACGTGGAAGCCTGGGAGGAAATCCACGAAGCCTTTTCCTCCCTCTCCTTCTCACATATCAAAAACTCCCTCACAGAACGCAGGTTGATCGGGCCTTGGAAAACGGAAGAAGACGCTCTGTCTGCCATGAGATTTCACGAACACATCTTTAGCCAGTGGCGTTGGCTCTGGTCTTCTCATCCTCCTCGCCTTCGCCGGCTTCCTTCCTTCATCACCGTCAATAAAATCAAGAAAGCAAGATTTCTTTTCTTTCTTTCTTGTTTCTTCGCTTTGAATCTGATAGAATCAGGGAACTAGGCTTTGATACCAATATTTGTTGGGATTGTTTCCAACTCAGATTATTTTGAAAAGATAAATCAAGGTAAAAGAAGGGTTTTCTCTCAAAAAAAAAATTGATCTATTACGTTTCATTAAGCATATCACCATATAAATATTGTTTCTTGTTTCTAGATATAAGCATAATCCTCTTATGATCTTATCCATCTAAGGCTATCCCACTAAAAAGATAAAAAGATAGGCTCATTATTTAAAAGCCTAACTCAGACTAAATAAAATAAAATAAAATACTAAAAACTAACAACCATTCTATTTTAACATTCTGAAAGCTACTTTTTTTTTATTATTTTTTTTTTGGCTTAATCTTAGCTTGTCTATAAAACGGTTCTTAATGCGTGCGGAAAAAACCCAGTTACATTTGACATAATTAACTGTACAAGGACTGGTCATCAAATAGCAGACAAATAGAAAACCAGAAACCAAGTTTTCTAAATATCAACTTAATTATTGCTTCGGTATGATGGCTGTTGTGATGGAAACGCGATAGAAGATAACTAAGAAGAATATTATTACCAGTGGTTAATTTTTCGCTTATACTTCTTTCTTGAAAACAGGAGGAAAAGCTTCGCTCTATCTTTCCATTGCTCACTCGAATACGTATTCGTCCAACGCTCTGCGTGGGAGAGTGGAAGCAGTGCTTCTTAAAAATTAATACGGTCTCTTTGATGGGTGATGTTCCCAGCCCCAATGTTTCAAATAAACCAAATGTATCTGGTATGTTAACTCGATCTCAGAAAAATAGAACAATTTTTTGAGGTGTAATTCTAAGCAGTGCAAGAAACATTTTTTGACGTTGATAAAGCTTGTTTAGCACATCAGGCCTGTTATGTAACAAGCTAACAAATCCAAGTTTTACTGGTTGAGAGAGAGAGAGAGAGAGAGAGAGAGAGAGAGAGAGAGAGAGAGAGAGAGTTTTTTTTTTTTTTTTTCCTAAGCTAACAAATCCAACTTTTACTGGCTGAGCTAACAAATCCGCCTCATGAAAAGTTTTCTTAGAAAAATATTTTTCCGTATACGCTAGGTGCCACATTGGGTTGAAGAATGTTGCAAGCCTTCCTAGTTTTTTTCTACAGCAATATGAAATGAGAGTAAGTTGAACGATATAATGAGACATTGGATTTAGATATGCCAATGAAGTTGGTAGAGAATAAAATTTAGATGCAATTCAAAAGTTGTTTTTTAATAGAGTCCACACGATCAGTGAAGTGTAAAATTATATATGGATCACTTATTAAGTGGGGATTAGATAATAAGCACTAACAAACTGTTACGATAGTGTACACCATGCCTTTCTCATAATTATAAAAAATAATGAACTGCACCTCAGTTTTACACATCTACCATCTTGGAAGTCCGTTGGATATGGATCAACGTACATGTCTTCCCAGCCCAACTCACTGACTCGCTTTGTACACCGCCTTTGATGCAGAATGATTTGTATCAAACATGATAATTTATTTATTTATGGGCTCATGCATCTACGATGCAGAACCCACGAGCAAATCCTTTGAAGTGGACTTACGAGTGAACAAATTACTGCGCCTAATATAGATCATCTTGCATCGAAGGCAATGTAAAAGACTCCCACGAGCGAATCCTCTGGAGTGGGCTTTTCTACTAGGACCCATTGGAGTGAAGGAAAAGCCTTTGTATATCGTCATCGATGCAAGATGGCCTGCATCGGGCGTAGTGATTCGTCGGATCCATACTGAAGGATCCACTTATGAATTTTATACTATAGATGTGCGAAACTATGCTTGGATAAATTATCATACCCAATGCATACCATCTTGCATCATAGCGGTGTAAAGACTTTTTCCTCCCCCATTGAAATTGGATGGCTCAAGGCAACCCATATCACCCATTCGGTCTCATTTGGTGCCACCACCGTGGGCTGAGCCAAAAAGAAGGAAGCTTGGAAACCCGCGTCTCTTTATACATTTAATTTCTATCAAACAATAAGAGCAAAGCAGTACACCATTACAACCTTCCCTATGCCCAACAAAAAAAACAAAAAACAAAAAAAAAGAGGAGTCACAAAACTTAATAGAATAAGTAGTGTTTAGCTATATCGCTTCAAAATATCACAAAATCTAGTGCCCTGCGCGAGGAACCATCTCCTCCAAGACCATTCTCCTAGCCCTGTTAATGTTAACGAAGCACAAGTGGACATGTTCCTCCAGCTCTGCCAACTGATCCATGAACCCACCCTCACTGACCTGCAGCTCCCTCACCACCTCTCTTAGCATTATCCATCCTCCTTCCATGTCTCCCCCCACCATGAACAACCTGATCACATCCCTCCATGCTCCACCTCATCATGCAGCCTCCTCACCATCCTGCTCATCGTGTCTATGTCCCGGTCCAGCGCAAACGCCCCTCGCGCCGCCGCCTCGAGCTGAGCTCCCTTTCCGACCGCACCAACCGCAAAATTCCCAACCATGGCGACGGCGCCGCATGTCGCAACCGGCACGATCCCGACAGCCAAATTCATGAGTCTCAGGCGCCGCATGACCTTCCGGTGGGCCGACACCAGCTGCCTGACGGCCATCGGTCCGTATGCTTCGTGGATTCTTTGGAACCGACTTGAATTGTATCCCGAGAAGGGGTTGTCGAGCTTGGAGAAGAGAACGAGGTTGGATGCCACGGACCGATGCTGGTCCTCGGTGCGGTGGCTGGCGTTGGCGAGCTCGAGGGGCCTTCGGAGGACGCCGTGGTTGGCGCGGGCTTGGTTGATGGATTCGATGAGGGAGCCGCATAAGTTGCAGGCATGGAGGCTGGCGTCGAAGTAGTTTAGGAGGAGGGAGTGGAGAGGGGTGGCGCAGTGGATGATGGAGGAGAGGACTTCTTGCTTGGGCTCCAGAAGGTGAGTGTAGTCTCTTGGTCTCCTCTTGCAGTTGGTGGTTTTGAGATGCTCTTGGATTTGGTTCCAGATGTCTGTGTAGGACTTGGTCCTGAACACTCTCTTGTACTCCTCTTTCACGGCTACGTGGAAGCTCTTTGAGTTGGTATAGCGAGTTTCTGTTGGTTCACCTGGAGGCATATATGTAATTAGAAGCAGATAAAAGAAACAGCCTACTAGTGCATGCATTCCCTCTGGGCTCTGGAATTGGAGATTTGAAACCAGAAGTATATATCAAACAGTAGAGAAAGATTGAAGCAACTGAGTAATGCATCATACCTCTTGGGATTTGGTTGTTTGGCATGGAACCTAATTAAGAACTAATAAAAGTAGGAGATGCAAGGTATTGAAACCAGTAACTAAGCTATAAGTGAGAGAAAGAGGAGGCTGTATGAAGATCTCACCATTAGAACTAATGTGAGGAAGAAGGGCAGAACTGGAGAAAAGCGACTTGAGCTTAAACCGCATGTGTGAGCTACGGTCTTTGAAGAATCTCAAGACTGGAGTAATAATGGACGACAGACACAGCATGCTTGTTCCCATGGGGGAGGGGGAGGAGAAGATATTTGTAGGCAAGAGGGTAGAAATTCAACCGACCAACATTAATGTTCCTTGTACTAGATACACCGGCAAGTCCCTTTCTCGCAAGATATTCACCCTGCTATCCTCGCAAGATATTCATCTATCCCCATCCACAAGCATTTCAAAGACGTGGTTTAGGCCCGGGCGCACTGCCGGCGTGCTTCCCTTGCGCCGGATCGTGACAGATATTTGTCCGTTCGAGTTGTACCAGGTTTCATGATATGGCGGTATGGCAAACTCATTGCGATGCCCCTCTCAATTGTCCCACATCGGATAATTAGGAGTTGGTTAAGTGGTTTATATGTAGTAAAGTAAGAAGGACAAGGCACCAATTGGATCCTTTTTGGGCTGTGGTGGCCCAAGTTGGTGTGAACCTTGTCCGTCTTGCTTTCATGTAACGAAACGCCCGGGTCGTTACAATATGCTATCAGAGAAAGTGCAGGAGCTAAGTGCCACACAATGCAAAGTGCTACATCCATGGGGGATGGGAGCCACCTCTTGAACCTATGGGGGCCACCTCTAGAATCCTGCCTGGTTGTGATCAATTGCCCCTGGCGATGAGGACGTTGCCTGATGCCCCTCCCAATTATCCCACATCGGATAATTGGGAGTTGGTTAAGTGGTTTATATGTAGGCCACCTCTAGAATCCTGTCTGTCTGGTAGTTGTGATCAATTGCCCCTGGCGACGAGGACGTCGCCTCTGTTAAGGGGGGTAGATTGTGATGCCCCTCCCAATTATCCCACATCGGATAATTGGGAGTTGGTTAAGTGGTTTATATGTAGTAAAGTAAGAAGGACAAGGCACCAATTGGATCCCTTTTTGGGCTGTGGTGGCCCAAGTTAGTGTGGACCTTGTCCGTCTTGCTTTCATGTAACGAAACGGGCCCGTGGGCCCGGGTCGTTACACTCATCCTTCGGGAACCCCAGTTCCCATCTGACACTAGCTTGTGAGAGTGGCTAGAGCTGAAGGTAAATATCAAAGACTTTAGGTAAAGGGGATGGAGAATGTTGCTGCTGAAATCTTATCCTCCGACTCGGATGTGCTCGGGCTTCGAGATGGGCTTCTTTCTGGACGGACCTGCAAAACATTCCTCATGCGAGAGGCGTTGGGGGTGGCCCTCTGCGGAAGACCCTCCGACGCTCAAGTCAGTGGAGATCGACCATCAACAAAAATGAGGAGAAGGCTTTCGCTGAAGAGTCTCTCCCACCTCTGAGCAGAGCGCTAATGGTGAAAAACAAAGGCAGTGAGCGAGTGTGCGCATGAGAGATGGCGTACCTGAGGGGATCTGAGGATGTGGTATTTATAGAGGATCACCTGGTTGTTTAGGAGCATCGTGGGTCCGAAGGCCGTTGAGATCTGAATCCGAAGGCCGTTGAGATCTGAATCCAGTTTGTTATGAGATCGATAGGATTCGTATCTGGTTAGTTAGAAGATCGACGGCTGGGAGAGCTCGTTGACATCTCAAGATTCGGTGGGGGCATAGGCTCCAGGGCTCTAGGCCACTTTCAATATGATTCCTGTTTGGAATCTTACTATTTTAAGCTTTCCCCGCCGAATTCTGCAGAGGTATAGGTATCGCTCGGGCTAGGCCGAGTGATAGAAGAGATCGGCTAGAAGGGCCGGGTGATGGAATGGCTTGGTTAGGGCCAGGAGAAGATGGATGATAGCTTGGCTTGAGGGACCGAGAGACGATAGCTCGGCTCGAGAGGGCCGAGAGACGATAGACGGTAGCTTGGCTCGAGGGGGCCGAGAGACAATAGACGATAGCTTGGCTCAAAGGGCCGAGAAATGATAGCTCGGCTCGAGGGGCCGAGAGATGATAGCTCGGCCCGAGGGGCCGAGAGACGATAGACTATAGCTCGCGTCTTGGGAACTCTTGGCTCGGTGGGGGTTAGGGCGCTCCGACCTACCGAGGTTGATCTATCTCTGGCGGGTGTTGCACAGTGGATAGGAATCAAGGTTAGCCTTAGCCTTGAATACGATTATTGATGCATAGCAATTTTACCCTTCAACATATGCCCCCCACTCCCTAATTCGAAGTGTAGGTTCGGGCATAGGGAGTATAATTCCAGGTGGCACGACTTGAACGGAGGGATCTGGAGTTGACAGCCTGCGCGATGATGCCCCAGAGGATCCTTACCCACGAAGGCACGGCGGCTGTGCACGTAGCAAATCCTGGTTTTCACGGCATTCGTAATGGCGGTTCTGGGCGTCTCAGTCGAGATGCCTTATCTTCTCTCTTAAGGCGGTTTTCTTAAGGAGGAAGCAAAGTCGAAACAACGCCGCTCCCATTTACAGCGCCTTTCGTTCCTCTGTAGTTTTGCTTGGTGTTTCTCTCGACTAGCAGAATGATGAGCCCCGACGACATGGCTTCGAAGATTTCCGCCGAGGATTTGGGGAGAATACATCAACAATATGGCATTCCCTCGAACGTTCTCCTGAGATTGCCGGAGCCCGAGCATAGGGTTTCGCAGGATCTGGAGAATGGGGTCTTTCTTTATGAAGACAGCCTGAAGGCAGGCCTCCGATTTCTCCTGCATCCCTTGGTGAAGGAGATCATGAGATTTTACAATGTTTGCCCGACCATGGTAGCTCCCAACAGTTGGCGCAGCGTCGTCGGGTTTATCTCAATGTGTAGTCGGATTCAGGTAACTGCGACTCTTTCTCTTTTTCGTGCCTGTTTCCATTTGATATATGGGAGGAAATCGGAGTGGCCTTATATCGGACCTCGGAGGTCATTCAAGACGATAACAGATAAACCATCGTCCATAAAGGAGTGGAAGGTCAGATTCTTCATTGCCGAGGGGAACATTGGTTTTGATTTTCCCCGGGAATGGGAAAACTTTGTTCAGGATGTAGAAGCACATCCGACCCTATCTGAACAGGAGGAGGAGGATTTGGAGGTCCTTCGTGATGGCAGGACGTTTTCGGCTAATGATTTATTGTCGGAGGAGGCTCTCTTCGCCACAGGGCTTAGCCCCCTCGACCCGCATGGTGAGTCCTTTTGCTTTTCCATTGATTTTTATTCGAGCAAAGATATCTCGGTCTGACCGATTGTTATCTATCACCACAGCCAAGAGGTCTAAACTATCGGGCCGCATTAAGAAAAGAATGAGCAAACGCCCGAATGAGAGCAGTGGTGGAGAGAAGTGCAAGCCTGAAAAGAATGTTCATCTCTCCAAAGAGCGCTCGCCGAAGGTTGGGGTAACCGCAGCGGGGGCACTGAAAACAGAGAAGGACTCAAAGAGGGCTGCTAAGATCCCTTGTCCTTCAGTGGTGGAAGTAGTAGATAGCCTGGACGAGACTCTATTGGCTTGTCTGGAAGCCCTACTTTGGAAGATGAGCCAATGGCTGGCGCAGCAGAGTTCGGTGCCCCTGAGGGCTCGCCTCTGGGTGAGAAGATGTCTCTAGCCCTGGCAGGGGAACAGGAGGGAGCAATCGCAAACGTCGTGGCTCAAGATGAGCTTTCCATTGGAGGGCTCCCCCCGGAGGGATTCAGTGGCGGCGATGTCAAGTCGACTGTGGCGGAGGCTCGCAAGGAGCCTACGGCCGGAGAACCTCTTCCTGGAGAGGTTGGGACAACTGACAAACAAACTGAGGCCTTGGTGGAGCCTGCAGGGGAGGAGCAGGTGCTTGCGATCAAGGGAAGGAACTCGGACGAGGGCATAGGGCAAGGTAAGAATCTTACGGCCGAAGCTTCCTCCGCCAGAGCTTCGGGAAAACTAGCGCTTGGGCTGGCTGAGTTATCTGAGGAAGGCCAGGCTAGGATTCTGCTGGAGGAGGCCAAAAGGTCAAAGGCTTCTCAGTCGGAGGTTGCCCGGATCGATCCTTCGGGTGAGGATAGTCAGCCCAGTAGCTCGGACACGGCCGTCGAGGTGGCGTTCACTGCTCTAATGAGGTCAGTACTGTACCCGGGCATGGATCCCTCGGTGAATAAGTTCGCAGACATAGATCTTGTTAACGCTGCATTTGGCCAGTGGAATGTGGTGAAGGATGTACACCTCCTCCCCGAGATCGACAATTCCACCCTTATGGAGTTAGCCAAGTCCTACATCTCCCGTGTGAGTTACTACTCCCGAGTGGCGAATGCTTTTTGACTAGCTCGGTCGTGCTTTTCTCACTTGTGTTTCGTTTTGCAGAGTGCTTTGGTCACTAGGGCACTGTGCTGGCACTTGAGTCTGGCAACAAGGGCCGCCGCTCAGGCCAAGAGAGTCAGCGCCGAGCTTCGATTGCGAGCGGAGGCATCTGATACCTTTGAGCAAGCTCTGGGTACCACCTATGAGAATTTAAAGAAGATGAGGGTGCTGCATCAGGCTGCCCTAGATGACGCATCCAAGCTAAGGCTTGAAGTGAAAGAGCTACGCGGGCTCCTGGCAAAGTTCGATGACACATGCTTGGAGTTATCGCAGATCAAATCCAGGCATTCTGGAGAAATGGAAACTGTCAAGAAATAGTTTAGCGAAAGCTTGGGCAGGCAGAGAAGAGAGGCCGCTGAGGAGAGAAACCGCTTGAAGAGAATGCTTGGCGAGTTGGAGGAGAAGGTGCGGCAACTTAACCATGGTGTCGCCGACGGGGATGACCAGATCAAGTGGCACCAGGAAAAGCAAATCCAATTAGATAGAGAGCTCTCCCAAGCCTGGGGGGAAGCCGATGGTAGGCAATCGAAGATCAATGACCTTAAGAGCATGATCGAGCAAATCAGGGCCGATAAACAGAGGGCTATCGGCGAGGCCAAGGAGCTGACCAAGAGGTTAGCTCGGCAGGAGGAGGAGGTATGGTACTACCCCCTTTTTAGCTTCCTTTACTGGCTCATCGTGGCATCGGCTAACTCTGTTTTTACATATGAAGAAGGCGGAGTTGGAGAATCAAAGTCAGATGCAGTCCCTACAAGGGGAACTGGCATCTAGCCGAGGGAGGAACTCAGAGCTCGAAAGGCGGGTCGGTGAGACCAAGGAGCAGGTTGCCTTACTGCGGGGTCAAGTTGCTGAAACTGAAATGCGGTTCGCTCTACTCAAGGGCGAACAAGATGCAACCTGTGTCGATGCCTACCAGCTTGGTGTAGAGGAGACTCGAAGTAAGATATCAAAGGAGCATCCAGAATGGGACCTCTTCTTCTTGGATGTTGAAACCTTCGAGGCCTGCTCCCCAGGGGATGAAGAGGATGAATATATCGATATTTTGGACACCAATCTTGACTTTGTTCCGGATGTTAGTGTGGCCGCGGCTCCCGAAGGACATACTCATCATACCATAGGAGGAACAATAGTGTTCGAAAAGGGTGAGACGAGTCAAGCTCCCCCGAAGGTCACTGAGGAAGCTGTCGAGGCCGTTGGGGCCATTCCCAACCCTGATTCTTAAGGGTTTTTTGTCTGTTTTTGTCTTTCAAACTTGTAACCCGATTGACGTTTTTAAGAAATGGACATTTTTCTTCTGCGTGATTGTCCTTCTTGAATGGTTTCTGTCTTAAGTTTTCTTTCGACCGCGGGCAGCTCATGGCCTATCCGCATTGCTTGGTTGACTTAGCTCGGACCTGAATAAATGTCCCGATCGAGGCCGAGGTATAAGGGTAGATCGAGCAGGACCGAGATATGAGAATAGCTCGGTTGGCACCGAAGCTAGCTAGTTCGGTCTGATCAAGGTGAGAAGGTGGACGCGCCTTCGGAGGGAGTCCGATCCCGAAAAGGGGGGTTAATTGAATTCCCCGTCGTCATTTGTTCATCTTTCTTGGTAAAGAGGGAGTGATTCTTTGTTTCCCGCGAGCGGCCACCAAAGTGACGACGCGTGGCGAGGCTTTATGGCAGCGACGTTAGAGCCGATGGCTCAGACGATTAGGGTACTCGCCCGGAGTAGTTTAAATACCAGTGGATGGTAGGCTATCGCTAACCCTTCTCTCTGCCGATCTTTCGTTGGTTTGTCTAAACCTGTGATAGCAAGATGGCTTCCAAGGATGAAGGGAGATCAGCCGGAGCACTAGTTAACAGTGTCAATGCCCGTTGGGGGACCCGCAGGGGCCGTACTAGAATAACCATTGATGGGGAAGTCCTGGCATCATCGTTTGCAAATCACGAGCAACTCCAGAAGGCGGTCGAGCAATACGTGGCGGTCTCTACTAGGGAGATTATGCTCCTCCGCGAGGCTAATAGCCGATTGGAGAAGCAGGTGGCGTCCCTTAAGCAACTGGTGGGTGAGCCGGCTCTGCAGCGAGGGGAGAGCTCAGCGGCCTCTGGAGAAAATAACAAGCCCCTGTGAGGGCCGATGTATTTTTCTTTTATGTCGCCTTTTCTATAATAAATGAAGAGAAAATTTTTGTAGCTTTTGTGTTTGCTGTTGTTTTTGAAACGCTCGCTTTCACCGTGCAAGTCTTATAAGTGAGCCACTCTCTTGGGGGATTTTCGGCCACCTCGGTAAGGTTCGAGGCATTTATCTCAGTCATGTATAAAGAGTGTTTCGTCATCTAAGTCCGGATAAGAGTGTAGGATAACACTCAGTCATGCCGGACCAGAAAGGGATACCTCGGTTTGTTCCGAAGTATGAAAGCGGCTTGGCCTTGGATGGAAGCACAAGGCGACGTCCAAGTTCATACCTGGATACAACAGGCAGTTAGGTCGGAGCGAGGAATATATGAAACGCCTTTATCGAGGAGTACTTGACCTCCGCGCCTCTTTATTATTCTGTCAGTGCCTTATCTTTTTCAAGGCAAGTCGGCCTTCATTTTGCCGAAGTAGATAATACGGCTTTGCAGCCAGCAAAAGGTTGCCTCGGTAGTTTCCAGGGGCATTTATCTCGTCGATCCTTCCCAACGCGGGTCGTTTCAACGTACGACGCAGGCGCTCGCTCGCCATTAGAGGGTGTCATTTTCATCGGGCGATTTCCCAGGACTGCTCGTATCTTTAAGATCAGCGGGCGATTTTCTGCAATTATGACTCATGATCCGGGATCAGAGGAGATCCTCCGGCGTACGTCATGGACTGAGAGATGCATTTGGCATGCATAGAAGGGTGCTTTTTCATCCTGGGAGGCCACGTGGCAGCATGGATTGGGCATTTTGAATCTCGGGGCTTTCTGCTTTAATTCCTGCTCCCGGTTCATTTCACCTATAAGAAGGGGAGGAAGGGGCCGGGTTAGGCCATCCCCAAAGTTTTCTTCTCTGCAAACTGTGAAAATTTTTGTGATGTCTGTATCCCCGGGGCTTAGAGCGGAGGGACTGAGTTTTCCTTTTGCAAGTCGTCTTCCCTCGGATAGTTGGGGTGATGAAGGAGTCGCTGAAGAGTGGCTTGTCCTCAAGGGAGGAGCTTCGGAGATCACATAGAGAGCGCACAGGAGGTCCGCAGAGATCACACAGAGAGCGCACATATGTGCTTTCTGTGTGTCCTTTATGGTTTGGCTGTGGGGGTCGTAGGGTAGGAAGTGCACAGGCACCCCCGTAGCACGCACGGACTTCCTTCTCCCTCGGGCTGGATTCTCGGCTCTTCTCTGAAGGGAATCCTTTGCCGCGTGGAGAGGGAGTTGAGAGCAGCATGGGGCTGATGGTCCCCTAGCTCTCTCAATCAAGCAGCGGCCTGCAGCCCAGCATCCCACCTAGGGGGAAGCTTCCTCAGCATCTGCATCCACGGGTATGTGCCTCTTTTTGGATCCCTTAGTTCATCCAGAGGACCCGTGGGAAGCCGGCCTTGCTATCTATTAGGGCGAGCTGGCTGGTCGCCTGATCTTTTTGGTCGGATGCCGAAGCATCATTGTTAACTGAAGCTGATTGAAGCAGTTCGGCCGAGCTATGTACTCATTTTTATTTCCTGTGCTTTGATGCACTTGTAACTCCTCGTAGGAGTTTGTAACTTTTCTTTTGATAAGGAAATAAAGAAAGTTTTCATTCTTCCTTTCTTTAGTCTCTGCCTTATCTGTGCTGAGAGTTGTTACTCCCATATTACACTTTTTATGCCGTAGCATATTTCGGTAGTGCTATCGCGGCTTAGTTCTTGCTAAGGCCAGTGCCCGGACCTCAGCGGAGATAGCATATATCCATGATTGAGTCAAAGAGGGACCTGGGCGATCCTGTGGACTCATGAGGTAGGTATGATCTCGTTTATTGAGGTGGGTATTTTGGCAGGGAAAGACAGTTCATGACATGTCTTTGCTGTTGAGTAATGGGAGGTCGTTTGCCTCCGTCGAGGTATAATAGGACGCCTTAGTCGCGTCAGAGCGATGGAGAGATTATTCGACTAAGCCGAAGCTTCAGGATATCACTCGGTTGTTGCCGAGGCACGAAGGATATCACTCGATTGTTTCTGAGGCATAATATTTTGTTTGTCTCTTGCAGCAAATGTAGATTCTGGTGCAGGCTGCCAAAGAGGATGAGGATTATCCGAGCAACGCATGGGGGCGTCCGAAGTTTATGACTTGGTTATCCTCAAGGGAGGCGAGCTAGTGCTGATTGCAGACGCGTCTTTTCCAGGATGCCCAATTCGAGGGAGTCTGGCAGGTTCTCGAGGACATTCATTTCAGAAGGGTTTGGCAAACCGGAGGGAGCCTGGTCCCTAGAAAAAGGGGG
Source organism: Calamus simplicifolius (assembly GCA_900491605.1). Lineage (NCBI taxonomy): Eukaryota > Viridiplantae > Streptophyta > Magnoliopsida > Arecales > Arecaceae > Calamus > Calamus simplicifolius. Next base: position 1,203,369 of record UESW01003865.1, on the reverse strand, counting down.
AGTTCCCCATGCTCCTCATCGATGCTTCCTGATCTTCCTCGATGAGGGGGCGCGACCCCTTGTCTCCCGCAAGCGCCTACTGAGGCGATGACACGTGGTGAGTTTCCACGGGCCGAGATTAATGACTCGAGTGATCGAGATACTCGCCAGGAGTGGTTTAAATATGGACCAGAGGGATGCTTGTGCCGGTCATCCTTTCAGCTAGTCTCCCAACAATTCTCGAGTGTGGATATGGCCTCCGTCGGCGAAAGGCGATCGACCCAAGGGCCAAACGGTGGTGCTAACGGCCGCAGGGACTCCTGGGGGAGCCACATTGCAGTGACTGTTGATGGGATGGTTCTGGCATCGGCGTTCGCGAGCCATGAGCAGCTTCAGAGAACGGCCGAGCAATATTTGGCCATTTCGATGAGGAAGGTCGAGCTCCTTCGTCGTGTTATCAGCCAGCATGAAGGGGAAATAGCGTCCCTTCGTCAACAGGTCGCCGAGTTGGCTCGGCACGAGGAGGGCTCGGTGGCTCCTGGGAAAGACGATAAGCCCCTGTGAGGGTTCTTTTTATCTTTTTGTTTCCTCTTTGTTGTTTCTTTTATGATAAACAAGGGAGGTTTTTTGGCAACTTCTATTTTCGCTGCTATCCTCAAGATGTTTGTGTCCATCGAACCATGTTCTGCGTTTTGGAGACCGACAGGTCGGCCGGGGCTTGTAAGCTGCCCGAATCCGAACGAAACTTTGGAGATCGCGTAGGTCAATCGGGGCTTGTAAGCTGCTCGAATCCGAATGAAACTTTGGAGATCGTGTAGGTCAACCGGGGCTTGTAAGCTGCCCAAATCCGAACGAAACTTTGGAGATCGCTTAGGTCGGCCGGGGCTTGTAAGCGGCCCGAATCCGAATGAGGCTTTGAAGATCGCTTAGGTCGGCCGGGACTTGTAAGCAGCCCGAATCCGAGCTAAGTTTAGGAGAACATTTAGGTCAGCCGGGGCTTGTAAGCTGCCCAAATCCGAACAAAACTTTGGAGATCGCTTAGGTCGGCCAAGGCTTGTAAGCGGCCCGAATCCGAGCTATGTTTAGGAGAATGTTTAGGTCGGCCGGAGCTTGTAAGCTGCCCGAATCTGAGCTAAACTTTGGAGATCGCATAGGTCAGTCGGGGCTTGTAAGCTGCCCGAATCCGAACGAAACTTTGGAGATCGCATAGGTCGGCCGGGGCTTGTAAGCTGCCCGAATCCGAACGAAACTTTGGAGATCACTTAGGTCGGCCGGGGCTTGTAAGCAGCCCAAATCCGAGCTAAGTTTAGGAGAACATTTAGGTCGGCCGGGGCTTGTAAGCTGCCCGAATCCGAGCTAAACTTTGGAGATCGCTTAGGTCGGTCGGGGCTTGTAAGCGGCCCGAATCCGAGCTAAGTTTAGAAGAACGTTTAGGTCGGCCGGGGCTTGTAAGCTGCCCGAATCCGAACAAAACTTTGGAGATCGCTTAAGTCGGCCGGGGCTTGTAAGTGGCCCGAATCCTAGCTAAGTTTAGGAGAACATTTAGGTCGGCCGGGGCTTGTAAGCTACCCGAATCCAAGCTAAACTTCGGAGATCGCTTAGGTCAGCCGGGGCTTGTAAGCTGCCCGAATCCATGCTAAGCTTCGGAGATTGTTCAGCTCTTAATCATACTGGGGGCGCTCAGCCATACCGAGTCTTTATAAAGTAAGGCCTGAACCAGCCGAGGTTCGAAGATGCAATTGAAAGCTTGGAGAAATAGCTCGGTTATGCCGAGAGTGAGCTAGAGCTATCTGTTTCTCATTACAGCTTTTTCAAAGAAGCGACCATGTCATAGATAATAGAAATACTATGCCAAAGTTATAAACGGGGCAAGTCAAAGAGGCGTACCCTACAGATAGTATACGCGGAGATTGTCCGAGTTCCACATCCGGGGAATGGATTTCTCCCTTAGATCCTGGAGCTTGTAGGTGCCAGGTCCAATGACTTCCACTACTTGGTAGGGGCCTTCCCAGTTCGGCGAGAGCTTTCCTTGCTCTAGTGGTTTGGAGACGGATGTTTTTCGAAGGACAAGGTCGCCAGGCAAAAAGGATTTACCCTTGACTCTAGAGGCATGATAGCGGGCCACTCTTTGCTGGTACACGGCCATTCTAATTCAAGCTTTTTCTCTGATCTCTTCCACCACATCGAGACTGGTGCGGAGCTGCTCATCGTTAGCTTCTTCTGAATAGGTTTCCACTCGCGGAGAGGGAAGGCCTATCTCCACAGCGATGACGGCTTCCGTGCCAAAGGCCATCCGGAACAGGGTCTTGCCGATGGGGATTCTCTGGGTGGTGCGATAGGCCCATAGAACATGATGAAGCTCATCCGCCCATCTGCCTCCGGCTCTGGCGAGCCGGGCTTTAATCCCTTGAAGTAGGGTCTGATTTGTTACCTCGGATTCTTCATTAGCTTGCGGGTGCCCTACTGAGGTGAGCCGATGACTAATGCCATGATCCTCGCAAAACTCTCAGAATTTGGGATTATCAAATTGCTTGCCATTGTCGGTGATGATGGTATGCGGGAGACCAAAACAACAAATGATGGATTTCCACACGAAATTCCTGGCCCGAGCTTCAGTTATTTGGGCAACTGCTTCAGCTTCAACCCACTTACTAAAGTAATCAATGGCGACAAATAAGAACTTCCTCTGTCCAGTGGCGAGGGGAAAAGGGCCGAGAATGTCCATCCCCCACTTAGCAAAGGGCCAAGCGGAGGAAATAGGGACCAGACTAGCGGAAGGGAGCCTCTGAATGTTGGAGTGCCTCTGGCATGGGTCACAGACTCGGACGAGATTATCGGCATCCTTTTGCATGGTTGGCCAGTAATATCCCTGGCGAAGCACCTTGTGGCATAGAGATCGACTTCCTAGATGATTGCCGCAAATTTCTTCATGCACCTCCCGAAGAGCATAATCGGCCTCAGATGGGCGGAGGCATTTGAGCAGCGGCATGGAAAAGGACCGCTTATAGAGCTGGTCGTCGATTAGCACATAGTAGGTAGCTTGCAGTCTCAGCTTCCTTGCTTCCCTGCGGTCGGCTGGGAGTGACCCTTCTTTAAGATACTTTAATATAGGGTCGAACAAAGATGGTTCGACCTCAATCTGCATTACTCAGTCCGCCTCTACGATGCTAGGCCTTTCCAGGATTTCCAAGGGGAACTTCTGCTCAAAGTCCATCGACTGCACAGTTGCTAGCCGGGATAATAGGTCGGCACGAGCATTTTCGGATCTGGGGATCTGAATATGTTGACCCAATTGAGGATTTTGATGATTAACAAAACTATTTGAGTATAACATTTGATGTTACTAATGATTTTAATTAAGTTTTTCATATTATAAGTCTATTTGATGATCAAAATCAAGAGGCAAATCAAGTTCTGGTTCGAATCTAATGTCAAGGTAAGATTGTAGACATTAGAGTCGACACATGGAATCACAGAGCCAACTCCAAAAAATGGCACAGACTTAGAGTCGACTCCGGGACTGTGAGAGCTGACTCTATCAGAAATAATAGAACTATGGATTTTCAGGCCACGACTTAGAGTCGACTCCCAGACTGTTAGAGTCGACTCCAGAAGAATTTTGTGTCGACCCCAGAAAAGTCAGAGATGACTCCAGATCGAGCGGATTAAATAATTTCGAGTTAGAGCCGACTCCAGAAAAGTTAGAGCCGACTCCAGAATGTCAGACACGGCTCCAGAACTGTCAGAACGACTCTAAACTTTATCTTTATCTATTTTAATCCCAACGACTATTGTTATTTATGGATCTAATCCTTTTTACACTTGCTTCTAATGGATAGTTTCACACTATTTGTGGATTAATCGGATCTATAAGAAGAGGGTTGATTGCATCCCAAAAAAGAAGACAAGAGAGAGGCAAAAAGAAAAGAATAGAGAAAATCTTTGAGATCTATCAGAAAAGAAAAGAGGGAAAACTTGTAAGGAAAGATCATACTCATTCCCCAAAAGAAGAGAGAGAGATTCCAAGCCTTTTCTGTTCTATTTAGAAGAAATCTCAAGAGAAGGAAGAAGCCCTAGTTTTTCTGATCTTCTGAGTCACAAGAGCATCTTCAAAGGAAGATCCATTCAAAGGAAGATCCATTTAAAGGAAGAGAAGGAAGAAGCCACCAAGATCTGCGAATCAGGCTTTGGTTCCTAATCTCTTATAATTGTTTCATTATTGTATATTTGCTCATTAAAGGAGCTATTTTTCTTGTAAAAATAAATACTGTTTGCTGGGTCAATCTGGTGATTGATTCAGTTGAGGCTGTTAGCCTTGGGCAAGCATTAGCTGTGTGAAAGGTTTTTGTGCTGGTGAGCCTTGAAAACTAGCTGGGTTCGTTGTGCACCCGGAAAAACAACAAGTTCGAGTTATGAGCTTGCAAAACAACTCTGCTGTAATCAGTTTGATTATAGTGTGGACCCAAGAGGTACTTGGGAGTGGACGTAGGTGTAGGTACACCGAACCACTATAAAATCTCTTGTGTTTGCCGTGATTGTCTCTTTATCTTCAACTCTCTATTTATAGTTGCTTAGTTTTAAACTTGTGAATCTAAGTTTTATTTCCGCTGGGGATTATCTTTCAAAAGAGTTTAAATTTTTAAAAAACCCAATTCACCCCCCTCTTGGGTTGCTATCTGGACCAACAATTGGTATCAGAGCTAGTGCTCATTTGATTTGATCTAACGATCAAGAGTCAAAGATCCACATGGCAACTCAAGCTGGTTCATCTTTTTTCGAAGGTCAATCTACTAATAGACCACCCTTATTTAATGGTTCTAACTATGGTTATTGAAAGGCTAGAATGAAAATATTCATTCAAGCACTTGACTATGATCTATGGAGTATTATAGTCAATGGACCACACACACCCACTGCTATAGTTAATGGCATGGAGATTTCTAAACCGGAAACGGAATGGGATGAACATGATAGAAAATTGGCACAACTCAATGCCAAAGCAATGAATGTCTTATACTGCTCATTAGATGCAAATGAATTCAATCGCATATCTATTTGCATTTCTGCTAAGGAAATCTGGGATAGACTTGAGGTTACCCATGAGGGAACAAATCAAGTCAAGGAATCAAAGATTAACATGCTAGTTCATAAATATGAATTGTTTAAAATGGATGCATGTGAATCTATTGCTGATATGTTTACAAGATTTACTGATATAGTTAATGGTTTAAAAAGTCTTGGTAAATCTTATGATAATTCTGATCTTGTGAGAAAGGTCTTGCGTTCCTTGCCTAGGACTTGGGAAGCTAAGGTGACGGCAATACAAGAGGCAAAGGATCTAAGTACACTACCCCTAGAAGAACTGTTGGGATCCTTGATGACTCATGAGCTTCAAATCAAGCAACATGTTGATGATGATGAGTCAAAGAATAAGAGAACTATGGCTCTTAAGATTTCTGAATATATGGAAGAGCCTCATGAATCTAAAGATGAAAGTGATGATGATGACATGGCACTCATCACAAGAAAATTTAAAAGATTCATGAAGAAGAAGAAGTTTGAAAAGAAAAAGCCCTTTGCAAGAAAAGATGAGGACAAGGGCAAAGAAAAGGAAGTTATTTGCTTTGAATGCAAGAAGCCGGGTCACTTTAAATCTGAATGCCCTCAACTAAAGAAAGGCACCCGGAAGTTCAAAAAGAAGGCAATGATGGCCACATGGAGCGATTCGGAAAGCTCAAGTTCCGAAGAAGAAGAAAAGAGTGAAATGGCCAATCTATGCTTCATGGCGGACAATGATGAGGTAAGTCCGAGTTTTCTTGATGACTTCACTTTTGATGAATTGCATAGTGCTTTTTATGAACTAATGGATGATTTTGCGAACCTAAGTTCAAAGAACAAAGATTTGAAAACTCAAATGCAAAAACTATCCTTAGAAAATGAAAAGCATGTTGTTGATAAAGAACTTTTATAAAAGAAAAAGAAAGTTTAAAAAATGAAGTTGATAGACTTAAGCCTATAGTTGATAAATTTACTCTAAGCTCTATCAAACTTAATATGATTTTGGAAAATCAAAAGGCTATTTTTGATAAAGCTGGATTAGGATATAATCCACTTAAAAAGCAAAAATCTTTGAAGAATATTTTTGTACATGCTGAAAAATCATTAAACATTACTTGTTTTAAATGTGAAACAAAGGACATAAATCATATATGTGTAAATCTCCACATAAAAAGAAAAAGATGATTTGGGTTCCCAAAGGAACAATATTTAATGCATCTAACCATGAAGGACCCAAGAAGGCTTGGGTACCTAAAATTAAGACATAAATATTTTGCAGGAGTGTCTTGCAGCCATCAGACTGAAAAGAAAATGGTACCTGGACAGTGGTTGCTCAAGACACATGACGGGTGACAAAGATCAATTCATCACCCTTGAATCAAAAAGAGGTGGAGTAGTTACTTTTGGTGATAATGGTCAAGGCCATATCATGGGTATTGGTAAGATTCAAATTACTCCATCTACTCATATTGATAATGTTTTATATGTTGATGGACTTAAACATAATCTAATAAGTATTAGCCAACTGTGTGACAAAGGTTTCAAGGTTTCCTTTGAAGCTTCTGTTTGCACTGTTACTAATCCCATTGATAATAGCATTATTCTTGTTGGTAAACGCTATGGCAATGTGTACTTAATTGATTTGAGTAATTTATCTCCAAGTAATCATTGCTTAGTTGCTAATAATGCTAAGATGAATGAGATTGGTTGGCTATGGCATCGTAGATTAGGTCATGCAAGCACACACCTAATTTCCAAATTATTGAAAATGGATTTAGTTAAAGGTATTCCTAGTCTAAATTTTGAAATAATCGAATATGTGATGCATGTCAATTTGGAAAAAAACAAGAACTTCTTTCAAATCTAAGAATGTTGTTTCAACTACTAGGCCACTAGAGCTACTACACATGGACCTTTTTGGACCTACTAGAACCACAAGTCTAGGAGGAAAGAAATATGGTCTAGTGATAGTAGATGATTACTCTAGATTCACTTGGGTAATGTTTTTGGCTCACAAAGATGAGACTTTCTCAATATTCATGAAATTTGTTAAGAAAGTCACTAATGAGAAAAACACTACCATAGTGTCTATTAGAAGTGATCATGGAACTGAATTTGAAAATCACTTATTTGAAAAATTCTGTTTTGAAAAAGGCATACATCATAACTTCTCTGCACCTAGAACACCGCAACAAAATGGAGTTGTAGAAAGGAAGAATAGGACTTTAGAAGACATGGCCCGTACCATGCTATGTGAAAGCCAACTTCCAAAATATTTTTGGGCGGAAGCTATAAACACAGCATGTTACATTCTAAATAGAGCCCTAATTAGACCTATCCTTAAGAAAACTCCCTATGAACTTTGGATCAATAGGAAACCAAATTTAAGTTATTTTCATGCATTTGGTTGTAATGTTTTATTCATAACAATGGTAAGGATAATCTTGGGAAGTTTGACGCAAAGTCTGATGAAGGTATCTTCCTAGGATATTCTACATCTAGCAAAGCATATAGAGTATTTAATAAGAAAGCTTAGTTGTAGAAGAATCCATTCATATAGTGTTTGATGAGTCTTTAGCATCAAGTTCAGATAAAATTGATGATGAGGAAGATACATCTTTGATTGAAAGAGATATTGAAAAATTAAATGTATCTTCAGATCAAGAACCTGAAGTTAAGGATGATGACTCACCTAAGGATGATGGTATTGATACTGTTCAAAATGATAAAGATCTACCTAGAGATTGGAGATATGCTTATGGTCATCCTAAGGACCTAATCATAGGTGATCCATCTCAAGGTGTAAGGACTAGATCATCAATGAGAGATATCAATAATCATCTTGCATTTGTATCTCATATAGAACCTAAAACTATAGAGGAAGCTGAGAAAGATAGTTATTGGATGTTAGCAATGCAGGAAGAGTTAAACCAATTCACTAGAAATCAAGTCTGGACCCTAGTTGAAAGACCTAAAAATCACCCTATAATAGGATCTAAATGGGTATTTAGAAATAAATTAGATGAAAATGGCATAGTAATTAGAAACAAGGCTAGACTAGTTGCAAAAGGATATAATCAAGAAGAAGGTATAGATTTTGATGAAACTTTTGCACCTGTTGCTAGATTAGAAGCCATTAGGCTACTACTTGCATTTGCATGTCATATGAATTTCAACTTATTTCAAATGGATGTTAAAAGTGCATTTCTAAATGGTTTTATAAATGAGGAAGTTTATGTTGAACAACCTCCTGGTTTTGAAGATCATGAATTTCCAAACCACGTCTTCAAACTACACAAAGCACTTTATGGTTTAAAGCAAGCACCTAGAGCTTGGTATGATAGATTAAGTAAATTTTTAATTGAAAATGACTTTTCTAGAGGAAATGTTGATAAAACCTTGTTTTTGAAAAGAAAAGGAAAGGATTTATTAATCGTTCAAATTTATGTTGATGACATTATATTTGGTGCTACTAACAATCTCCTTTGTCAAGAATTTGCTAAGCTAATGCAGGGAGAATTCGAGATGAGCATGATGGGAGAACTAAACTTCTTCCTTGGACTTCAAATCAAACAAGAGAAAGCGGGAATTTTCATTAACCAAACAAAGTATACAAAGGAAATACTCAAGAAATTTGGTATGGAATCTGCTAAACCTCTTGGTACGCCAATGAGTCCCTCATGCAAGCTGGACAAGGATGAAGTAGGTAAGAAAGTAGATCAGAAGCATTACAGAGGTATGATTGGATCACTTCTTTACCTAACTGCAAGTAGGCCAGATATCATGTTTTCTGTCTGCTTATGTGCAAGATATCAATCTAATCCTAAGGAATCACATTTACTTGCTGTTAAAAGAATCTTTAGATACTTAAATGGAACTAAAAATGTAGGATTATGGTATTCTAGAGACTCAACCTTAAAATTGATTGCTTATTCTGATTCTGACTATGCTGGTTGTAAATTAGATAGAAAGAGTACAAGTGGGGTATGCCAACTTTTAGGAAGTAACTTAATCTCTTGGTTTAGCAAGAAGCAAAATTCGGTTGCATTATCCACTGCTGAGGCAGAGTATGTTGCAGCTGGAAGTTGCTGTGCTCAAATCCTTTGGATTAAGCGACAACTTGAAGATTATGGTATCACACTTGATAAAATACCTATTAAATGTGATAATACTAGTGCTATCAATCTAACTAAAAATCCAATTCAACATTCAAGAACTAAACACATTGAAATTAGACATCACTTTATTAGAGAACATGTAACTAACAAAGATGTTTGTCTTGAATATGTTAATACTAATGATCAATTAGCTGATATTTTACCAAACCTTTGAGTGAGGAGAGATTTTGCTATCTTAGAGGAGAATTAGGAGTTTGTGATCCTTTAGAATAATTTTCTGAAACTCTTAAGGACAACAACTATCTAGACTTCAATAATTTCTTGAAAATCCTCTATGTCCAATAAGGAAATTATCTAGAAATTTGATTCATTGTTTCCCCAATTATTAAGGAACACTTATCTAGAGTTTGATGATTAATTTGATCAGTTTCAGATCCTTGAAATTTGATTTTTCTCTGAAACTATTGTGGAGTCGACACCTGCAGTTTGTGGAGTCGACACCTTCTTATTTTGATGTTCTGTCTGGGCAATTAGAGCCGACTCTGGCTTCTGTAGAGCCGACTCTAATTCGGGCGCTGACAGATTCTCTGGTTCGGAGCCGACACCTCATTTTCGGGAGTCGACTCTAAGTGGAACTAGGTCAAAATAAAAAGGGCGGAGTCGACCCCAAACGATTCCTATCGTCTCCTAAACCTTTTCCAAGCTGTTCCAAACTGATTCCAAACCCTCCAAATCCCTCAAAACCCTTGATTACTCATTCCAATCGAATCCCATGGCTCCCAAAAAGCGTGCTATCATTGGTGGTTCGACTGTTCCGACGAAGCGCCGTTCAAATCGGAGGCAACCTTCGTCATCTTCTTCATCTGCCACTCAAGATGACTCTCCACCCTCACCATCTTCTCCTCGAGTCGACCAATTAGCTGGTAAGGCCATTACTACCGGAAGAAAAGTTGATTTTAACTTTTTTATTTCGGAGGGCTTTGCTATTGGGCGGTTGTTGAAAGAAATGGGATGGGAGAAGGTCTGTTCTTTGGATATCCCTACTTACCCTGCCCTAGTGAGAGAGTTTTATAATGATTTATGTAGAGGAGAGGGAGGCTTAGTGAGTGTTGTAAGAGGAACAAAGGTAATCATCACAGCCGAATCCCTTGGTAATCTATTGGAAATGCCTACCGTTGGCCTTGTTGAATATCATCATGAAGATAGAGGAGGTGCACTATCAAGGATGTTAGGGAGAGAAGTTTCTGAGTTTGAGGAAATCTTGGCAAATCAACTTAATTTGGAACTCAGATTACTTCACAATATCTGTGGAAGAATTCTATTTCCTAAAATCGGAAGGTTTGAATATGTCTCGGAGCGAGACGTCTTATTGATGGACTGCATTCTCACTGGTAGACCTGTAAATCTTGCTGGAATGATGATAGGCTATATGGCGGAGGCAGCTACTAAGAAGAGATCTACATTGCCATATGGTATGGTTTTAACATTGGTATTCAGAAGCCAAGGTGTACTTATAATGGATAATGAGCCACTAAGAAAATTAAGACATACAGATTACTATAGTGTCTCTACAATTCACCGAATGGGCTTTAGAAAAGAAAATGAAATTGGATAAAAAGAGGACATGAGGCCAGAGCTGAAGAGGTTAGAGTTGAGGAAGTCAGAGGAGAAGACATTCCTGAACCATCTGCTGGACCTTCTTCTGCTGGACCATCTGCTGGACCCTCAGAGGCTGGACCTAGCTCTCAACTTCCACATCAGTCAGCATTGGCATCTGAAAGATTTTCTGAGGAGCAAATAGGTCAGCTCAGAGCTTTACTGGCTGAGTATGACAGTGTAAGAACAAATGATATGTGTAAATTAAGAGAGGAGTTCAATCAATTAAAGGATGAGATTAATTCAAGACTTGACATGATTTCTTTTTCAATTAGCAATTTCGTCGAATCCTTTAGCACTGATCTTCATAAAATTTTTGAAAGGATGGAAGGCATTGCAGACGGTTCTGGAACTTATCTTCATGCTACCAGTCAACTGAAGAAAGATATCGACCTCGCCGTCTCTCAAATTGAAGCTTGTCTTGAAAGTTTTAAGAAGACTCAAAAAGATGATGTTATGGAAATGATTGGACATTTAAAGAAAATTGTGTATAAGCATATTTGATTTTGATATCCTATCCTAGGTTGTATCTTAGGATTTCTTGCTTTCTTGCTTTCTTAGCATGTATCTAGGATTTACATACTTAAATGTCAATACAAATGTTTGAATGAATATTACACTTTTATTTCAAAATTATCTATGGTTGTTTGATTGAATGTCAATGAATGAGTTTCCTATCTTTATGACTATTCGAACCAACATTCTCGCTCTAATAACATTTTATTGCTTTAAACTCACCTTATTGTTGATAACAAAAAAGGGGGAGAGATAAGTGTATATGCATATAAGAAAGAGAGAGAAAGAAAATGAAGAACAATTCTGAGAATAGAAAGAAAGAGAGAATTTTAGAAAGAATTCAGTTTATCTACATAGGGGGAGCTATTCAATGCAGGGGGAGCTTAATAAATTTCTCCATATAAAAGTTAAATCATTTTGATTGATGTCAAGTTTTATTTATTTTATTCATTTTGAATATTGGCATCAAATTCTCTATTAGGAAGTCTCTAAGCTTTAACAATGTCTATAATTCTCAATTCAAATGAATTTTTTTAATGCATATACTCAAAGTTTTTGTCATCATCAAAAAGGGGGAGATTGTTGACCCAATTGAGGATTTTGATGATTAACAAAACTATTTGAGTATAACATTTGATGTTACTAATGATTTTGATTAAGTTTTTCAGATTATAAGTCTATTTGATGATCAAAATCAAGAGGCAAATCAAGTTCTGGTTCGAATCTAATGTCAAGGTAAGATTGCAGACATTAGAGTCGACACATGGAATCACAGAGCCGACTCCGGAAAATGGCACAGACTTAGAGTCGACTCCGGGACTGTGAGAGCCGACTCTATCAGAAAAACAGAACGATGGATTTTCAGGCCACGACTTAGAGTCGACTCCCAGACTGTTAGAGTCGACTCCAGAAGAATTTTGTGTCGACCCCAGAAAAGTCAGAGACGACTCCAGATCGAGCGGATTAAATAATTTCGAGTTAGAGCCGACTCCAGAAAAGTTAGAGCCGACTCCAGAATGTCAGACACGGCTCCAGAACTGTCAGAACGACTCTAAACTTTATCTTTATCTATTTTAATCCCAACGGCTATTGTTATTTATGGATCTAATCCTTTTTACACTTGCTTCTAACGGATAGTTTCACACTATTTGTGGATTAATCGGATCTATAAGAAGAGGGTTGATTGCATCCCAAAAAGAAGACAAGAGAGAGGCAAAAAGAAAAGAATAGAGAAAATCTTTGAGATCTATCAGAAAAGAAAAGAGGGAAAACTTGTAAGGAAAGATCATACTCATTCCCCAAAAGAAGAGAGAGAGATTCCAAGCCTTTGCTGTTCTATTTAGAAGAAATCTCAAGAGAAGGAAGAAGCCCTAGTTTTTCTGATCTTCTGAGTCTCAAGAGCATCTTCAAGGAAGATCCATTCAAAGGAAGATCCATTCAAAGGAAGAGAAGGAAGAAGCCACCAAGATCTGCGAATCAGGCTTTGGTTCCTAATCTCTTATTATTGTTTCATTATTGTATATTTGCTCATTGAAGGAGCTTTTTCTTGTAAAAATAAATACTGTTTGCTGGGTCAATCTGGTGATTGATTCAGTTGAGGCTGTTAGCCTTGTGCAAGCATTAGCTTGTGGTTTAGGTTTTGTGCTGGTGAGCCTTGAAAACCAGCTGGGTTCGTTGTGCACCCGGGAAAACAACAAGTTCGAGTTGTGAGCTTGCAAAACAACTCTGCTGTAATCAGTTTGATTATAGTGTGGACCCAAGAGGTACTTGGGAGTGGACGTAGGTGTAGGTACACCGAACCACTATAAAATCTCTTGTGTTTGCCGTGATTGTCTCTTTATCTTCAACTCTCTATTTATAGTTGCTTAGTTTAAACTTGTGAATCTAAGTTTTTATTTCCGCTGGGGGTTATCTTTCAAAAGAGTTTAAATTTTTGAAAAACCCAATTCACCCCCCCTCTTGGGTTGCTATCTGGACCAACAGAATAACTTCAAATTCAGAGAAGTGAGAGAGTAGGTTCCGCACCTCTTGGAGATACTGAGTCATATTTGGCTCTCGGGCTTCAAACTCGCCCCACACTTGACCAGCTACCAGCTGAGAGTCGGTGAAGGCATTTAGCTTCTTCACTTTCAGATCACGGGCGATTCGGAGTCCGGCGAGCAGAGCTTCATACTCGGCCTCGTTGTTAGAGGCTGGGAAGGAGAATCTAATGCCATACTCGAAGATCGCCCCCTCTGGGCTGGTGAGGACTAGACTAGCACCGGAGCCATTGGCGTTGGAGGATCCATCGACATGAAGCAACCACAGGGCGCTCGACTTTGAATGCTCGGAGGAGTCCGGAGCGGAGCCATCTTCTGGGATAGTGCATTCAAGGAGGAAGTCGGCTAGAACTTGCGCTTTGATGGCCGGACGAGGCTGATATCGGATATCATGCTCGCTCAATTCAACGGCCCACTTTGACATTCTTCCTGATGTCTTGGGACGGTGGACCACCGCCTTGATGGGCTGGTCAGTGAGGACTGTTACGGAATGCGCCTGAAAATATGGTCGCAACCTCCGAACCAACGTTATCAGGGCCAAAACTAGCTTCTCAATTTGGGTATACCTCGTCTCGACGTCTCGGAGCAGTTTGCTGACATAGTAGACTGGCTTTTGGGTCTTCTTCTCTTCTCTGACCAAGACCGAGCTAATTGCGCCTTCCGAAACTGACAGGTACAAAAATAGCATCTCTCCCGGATTTGGGCTACCGAGGAGAGGTGGTGAGCCGAGATACTTCTTGAGGTCTTCAAATGATTTTTAGCATTCAGGAGTCCATTGGAAGTTCTTACAGGATCGGAGAGCTTTGAAGAAAGGGAGGCTCCTCTCGGCCGACCGATCTACAAAGCAGTTGAGAGCCGCAATCCTTCCGGTCAGGCGCTGGACTTCTTTAACAGATGTCGGGGGCGCCATTTCCTGGAGGGATTGAATCTTCTACAGGTTGGCTTCGATGCCTCGCTGAGAAACCATAAAGCCCATAAACTTTCCCGAGATGACGCCGAAAGCACACTTTGTCGGATTGAGCTTCATCCGATATTTTCGGAGTGTCGCGAAGCTCTCCGAGAGGTCTTCGATATGCTAGGAAGCTTCCTTGCTTTTGACCAGCATGTCATCAACGTATACCTCCATGTTCCGACCGATTTGCTCCTTGAAGACCTTGTTCACCAGCCTTGGTAGGTGGTGCCTGTATTCTTCAGACCGAAAGGCATGACTCGATAACAATAGGTACCTCAGTCAGTTATGAAGGCAGTCTTTTCTTCATCCTTGGACGCCATCCGAATTTGGTTATAGCCTGAATATGCATCCATGAAAGTCAGCATCTGATGGCCGGAAGTGGCATCCATGAGCTGGTCGATCCAGGGGAGAGGGAAGCTGTCCTTCGGGCATGCTTTATTAAGATCGGTGAAGTCGATGCAGATTCGCCATTTGCCGTTCGACTTCTTCACTATGACAACATTGGACAGCCAGCTCGGATAATTTACTTCTTGAATGAAGTTTGCCTTGATGAGCTTATCCACCTCCTCTTCAATCACTCTCTGTCGGTCAGGGGCGAAGCTCCTTTTCTTCTGCTTCACGGGTCAAAATATCTCGTCCACATTAAGACGGTGGACAAGGACGTCTGGACTAATCCCAGGCATATCTGAGGCTGACCAGGCGAAGACATCAGCATTCCTTCGAAGAAAGTCGATCAGCTCCAACCGGGGCTTCCCTTTCAGCAGCGACCCGATCCTTATGGACCGTAGCTTGGTCACCAGGAAATCTGCATACACAGTGACCATGCGGGGCTATGTCCCCGCACGGACCGTCAAAGTGACGACCCCCTCTAGGATAATGACATCGCCGGTGAACCCCATTAGGGTGGAGTCCATGGCTCGAAGACTCTCCATAAGAAGCTTCATCTTCACAAACACATCAAGGTACAAAACATTGACGGAGCTTCCACTATCAATTAGAATTCGGCTTACATCATAGTTGTTCAAATTAAGAGATACAACTAGCGCATCATCATGCGGGAACTGTATCCCCTGGAAGTCGTCATTAGAGAAAAAGATCTCATCATGTCATGCTTTCTTCGGCACCGGACCTTCTTCATCGTCCCTCCCGCCTGAAGGACTACCGACCGCCTCAATCACGTTAATGTGGCCAGCGACGAAGGATTTGGAGGAGGAGGAGGTTGTTGCTGGGGCTCAGGCCGGCGATCACCCCTGTTTCTTGGCTCGGGGGCTCCTCTGAACCGATCCAGTCTATCCCGATGGTTGAGCCTTTCAATCTCATTCTTTAGTTGCCAACACTCTTCAGTGTCGTGGGCATGGTCGCAGTGGTAGCGGCAATATTTTGCAGGATCTCCGGGCCGCATTCCCTCTGAGAGGAGGAGGTCGAGGGAGTTGGCGCTCGATTTCTATGAGGATCTCCACTCTTGGGGCAGTGAGTGGAGTGAACCGATGGAACCTCCTAGGCAGGCTCCGAGTGTGGTTCCTTGGTGGCAGCTGGGGAATCTCTGGCGGTGAGGCGGGCTCGGCCGGCGGGCAGGTCGGTGTTTATCGGAGCCCTTGGACTCCTTCTTCTTCGTTAGCTCGGCTCGGGCAGCTCTCCGCGACCCTTCAACTCTGGCATACTTGTCTGCCAGGGCCATCATGTCGGAGAGGTTTGGAGGGTAGCTAACCTCCAAGGCCAAGTAAAAAGTCGCTCTCCTTCAATACTCCGCCTGCTAGGGCGGACATGGCCACCTCATGATTAAGGTGGTCCAGCTCCAGCATGGCTGTGTTGAAACGGCCGAGATACTTCTTCAGGGACTCTCCCTCTCTGCTTAACCTCAGAGAGGGAGTCAGATCTCTGTCGGTGGTGGCAGCTACTGATGAACTGGCTGATGAAAAGGTGGCTCAACTCGTCAAATGAATCAACGGAACCTGGCTTCAAAGTGTTGAACCAAGTTTGGGCAGATCCTCTGAGGGTGGAAGGGAAGGCACGACAGAGGATCGCATCTGATGCCCCATTGAACATTATTATTGATCGGAAGCTACTGAGATGATCGTCGGGGTTGGAGGAGCCATGATAAGGCTCGATGGCAGGCAGCTTGACGTAGGAGGGAATCACTTCCTCTATGATCTTCTTAAAGAAGGGAATGCCCTGCTCTGCTTTATTTTAAAGCGAATGGGCTTGCTTGGCGGTGTCAAGCTCTTGACGCATTTGTTGGAGCTGGCGGCGGATCTCTTCGTCAGGAAGAGCAGAAGGTGCAGGACGAGGAGAGTACTGAGACGGTGTTGAATCATGGCGAGAATACACCGGGGAGAGAGATCGGGCCCGCCGGGATCTAGGGAGATCTTTGATGCGGGCTCATTGGGGAGCTAGCTAGCTTCTCTAGGATGATAAGGGGGGTCCGCAACCCCATGCAGGCTGGAAGAAGAGATCGCTGGATGAGCGAGGGCTGCATTCTCCTCAAAAGGGTGAGGAGCAGGAGCAGCCGGACGGGGGGCTTCGGAGCGCTCCTAATCAAGTGAGCCAAGACCTGGACCTGCTGGACCAGTAAGGCGAACTAGTCCTGGGTCACCAGGGCCACCGGTGGCGATGGAGTCTCGACTGGCGGTGGTGGCGGTGCGACACTGCTCACTGGATCAGGCCTTTGAGAAGCGACCTGATCTTGGACTTCGGAGGTAGCCTTTTTCCGATTGGCCATGGGAGGAGTTTTCTTGCAGATTGAGAAATTATCTCTCAGATCACAAGTTTTTTAGGAACTTGAGGGCCCTTCCTCTAGCGCCAATTTGTTGTTGCTTGTTGCCTAGATGTAGTAACCCAAGAGGGGGTGAATTGGGTTATTTAAAAAATTTAATAGCTATGCAGATATATGTGCTTTCAACCCTAATATTGATTTGCAGTGGTGAAGTGGGGTGCACAGAATAATATCAACAGAAAAGCAAGCAATCACAAACACACAGAAGTTTATAGTGGTTCGGTGCCAAACTCAGCACCTACATCCACTCCCCAAAACCTTTGGGAATTCCACTAATCATATCACAACGATTACAACCTCTAGCTGAACCAGGCTAGCCCTCTCGTTTATACGGCACAAGGCAGCCAAAAAACCCCTAACCAAACCAGGCTAGTCTTCTTGTTTCACGGCACAAGGAAGCCAAAAACCCCTAGCCAAACCTAGGCTAGTCCTCTTGTTTAAATGGCACAAGGAGGCCAATAACAAACCAGGGTTCACTAACCCTTTTACAAGATAATCAGAGTATGTAAAGGAGAAGCTCCTACAAAGAGCAAATATTCAGAATATACTTTACAACTTTTTGAAGCAATAAACTCAGCAATAAATGAACTAGGTTGAAGCAGCTGAAGTCTTGAATGCTTGAAAAGCTTTAATGATTCAGACGACCTTTCGGAGCAAGGAATGAACTTGAATGCACAGCAACCACTCAAGAAATATTCAATGAAGGCTCTTTTCTTGGATTTTTCTCTCTTTAAAATTTCTTTTTCAAAAATCGTCAAGGTGTGCTTCTAATCCCAGCTATTTATAACCATCTAACAAGAAAATATCCATTAGATACATAAGAATAAATGGAAATAATAACGGGAGGAAAATATAACCGTTAAACATGTTTTCCTTAAGCATTGAATGTAGATCTCCATTTGAGGAAGGATAAGCACTGCAAAAATTCAAAAATTCAAAAGTTAAATATAGCTTGAAATAGCAATAGAGTTAGAGTAAGAGAGAAAGAACACTCTTAAGAGCTCAGGCGGCGGTTGACTGAAAAATAAATCCAAGTAGCTGAGGATATGAATGCCATCGTCCAAGAGTTAAGCAAGGGACCTCAGCTAGCTAATCAGTTAGCTAACCAGAGAGACTAAAAACAANATATAAAACAAAACTGTTGCATGTAAATAAAACTTAGGTGCAATACTTTATGTGCTTAACAAACAGCAAATGTATCATTATTTGACAAATAATGGTAAATAAATGCTAGTTTTCTAAATGAAATGATGATATTCATGTTGCTGTACCTAAGTTTTATGGTTAAATCCAATGGCTGTTATATGTTAGAGTGCGCGTGCATTCTACTTCTAGCATGACGATTAGATAAATTTGAGTGCAATTCACTTGAAGGCTTGAGCTGGACTTCGGTTGCACTATTGTTATCAAATCATTGAAAAAAGTCTTTGTGCATCATCTTCGATGTAGGATGGTTTGCATCAAGCGCGATGATTCATCCGCGTATCAGCGATGCGGGATTCACTAGTGAACTCTTCGGTGCGGGTTCGTGCACGATCGAATCATTGTGTCCAATGTAGATTATCATGCATCGAAGCGATGTATGAAGATTTTTCAAATCACTGAGCCATGCGATTTCCTTGAGCTTGGGTATAGCTTTTCAAGACTTACATAAAATCGAGGACAAATTACACTAACCATCAATTTGCAACAAATTGAAATTAAAGAAGAGGCTCTACGTAAGGTCTAAGCTTGATCAAGACCTGATGATCTCCCTGGCTATCCTTTGAGATGGTGGTGATATTATTTTAAGATGTAGAAAAGGAGATATAAGATTATAACATTATCTATAATTGAATTATAAAAAAAAGTCAAGCCTTATCCCATCAATTTGTGGGCAAGGTGGGACCGTATTTGACTTTTGGTTTCATCAAACCGCTGTCGGTTTCACTTTCTAAGTCCAACAAGCACTATAAAGAAGATTAAGATAAAGCGATCGATTACATCACGTAGACACGGTCAAAACTTTACATCGAGCATTCCGGTCAGCTTGGAAAATTATCATGTTTCAAGTTTAGTTAGTCTCAAAATTAAATGTGATAATTGGTCTGTGTGTTGGTGATGCACTTTTATTAATTAGATTTTTAAGATGATTTGCGTGGTTGTTGGTCAAGTTAATCCTCTTCGATCAAATATCATGAGACGGGTCCTCGTTACAATTTCGATGCCATGTTCATACCCAACGTTTTTGGGTTGTGGCTTAATTTTTGCACATAGCTGGTTTCCATGAGCCTCAAACCATCTCGAGTCTACAATGAGTTTAAATGTTATGTAATTTAGATCCTAGTAACCAACTTTCCTTGAGTCTCTAACCTAAGCCGTGTGCATTTGGATATGGATTGATTCACACATATATGGGTATTACTTGTTTATATTGGTTCTTATTCAAACGTAAAATGGATTAGATTCAAGCATAAGCTTAAGTCCGATTTGAGCCTACCTTAGATTTTAAGTGCGAACTCAATTAATAATGCAAATATTTCAAGTGTTTATGCCTACCTTTGCAATTTCATGGTTAATGGTTCAAGCATGGGTCTAAATCTAATTCTCAAATATGTAGAGTTTAAGTTCTAACCCTATGCATAACCATGGAGTGATTTATATATATTCATACCTCATATTCAATTTCTACAAACATAAATTTATACATATATTTCTTGGACACATCTTGATTACCTTGATTATCAAAGGGTTCCAATCATCCTTATATCCTATATGATTTCTTCATATATCATGCCCATATAATTATTATATTATTGTATTGAATAATATGTAGGGTTTATGTCCTAACCCTATGCATAACCATGGAGTGATTTATCATTTATACTGATACCTCTAATTTAATTTCTACATACATACATTCATACATATATTTCTTGAACACATATCTTGATTACCTTGATTATCAAAGGGTTCCAATCATCCTTATATCCTATATAATTTCTTCATATATAATGCTTATACAATTATATTATCGTTTTGAATAATATAGGTACTTCAAATGGTGGTATGCCAACCTATATGTTCTCCTTTACATCCTTAGGCTACAGATTGTATCATAGGTCATTATGGACATTTGGTAATTAAAATCCTTTAATAATTGCATGCTAATGTATATTTTGTTTCGACTACTTTAAATAAGTTGTTGATTTCCAACAGCTTAACCAGGGATATTTCTTTAATAATGAGTATAATTAGCTAGGGTTTGTTGGACCTGCTATGATGCTCGCAGGCCCAGGAGAATATGGAAAGGCCAAAGTTTACACTCCATGAGGCGTCATAGAGGCTCTAAAGTTATTTTGGTCCTCTAAATTATCTCAAGACTCATGTTGGGCTATGAGCTTTGAGAGGGCTAACTTTAATTGGGCTCGGTGTGAGTCTAAGGTTGCGTTTGATGCATGGCCAGGTAATCCTGAATGATAATATGGATTACCTACAAGATAAATTACTACTTGATAGATTACCAGTAATTTTGATTACTATGTTTGGTATACATAGGTAATGCTATAATAATATTGATTACTGTGTTTGGTATGACAAACATATTACCAGTCATATAACATCAAATTCTTAAAATACCCCTAAATTAAATTTATTAAAAAATTATATATTATTATATATTTGATTTAAAAAAATATATATTTATAAATGATAATATTTTTTAAAAATATATTTATAAATGATATTTGAAGCGGTTGGTGAAGATGCGAGAGCCATCGATCTAAAGAACGTGGAGCCGCTGAGCAACGAAGATCTGCGGCCCAACTCTGCGCGAAAGAGGATGCGACTCAGGACCTTCGATACGGAGGTTCCAACGAGGTCGGTACACGAGGATGCGAGTAGAGAGTGATCAAAGGATTATCACATCTCTAGTAATATGGATAACCACCTCTTTCTGTGGTAATCTAGATTGGATTACCACTACAAGATACATTGACATTCAAAATATGTATCCAACATACTTATCTGATAGGCTCCTTTTAAATTATCGGTAATCTGAATAGATTATCTGCAACCAAACGCTCTCTAAAGCTGTGTTTGATATGGGGGATAAGAGGGAATATCCCTCGGATATCCTCTTTATCCACAAAAGCTATAACTAGGAAGATAGTTCTGAAAAAGTTTAACCAGAGGGGATAACCCATGTTAACCATGGGTTATCCCCTGAACTTAATCCCTAGGGACTCCAAGAATAACTAGAGTTATCCTTTGATGGCAAAACTGTTATTTTAAAAAGATGGTTATCCCTTGAGCTATTCCCTGGATAAATGCTATCCTGTACACTTATCCAGGGATAGCTTTTTATAAATCAAACACTACCTAAGGCAGTATTTGATAAAAAATATATTATCCATGGATAAATGTACGGGATAGAGTTTATCCCCTAGCTATCCCTAGGGATATCCTTTGGCTATCCCATTGATCATATCAAATGAAAAAAAGGTAAATCCATAGGATAACTTTTTTTTACTCTTATTTTGAAGGGATAACCAGCTATTCCTGTATTTTCTAGGAAATAAATTGAGGGAATAACTCATGGTTAACCATGGTTAACCATGGATTATCCCTCTAGTTAACTTTATTCCCAGCTATCCTTTATAGTTATGGCTTTTGGGAATAAGAGGGGATATCTCCTGGATATCCCCTCTTATTTCCTATTTCAAACACTACCTAAGGGTTTTGAGATTGAGTCAATTCATGGGTTTATACGGGCTTGGAGTGAACTTAATCTCATTAGGTTAACCATTGGGAGTTTTCTAAGTCGGTGTCAAGTCAGTTTGGCCATGTATTTAAACCCTAGTACCTAAGATTTATGTAAGAGAGAAAATACAAGATTCTTTTCTCCCAAAATTGTTTCTCTTTCTTCCCTCACCCTAATTGTCGCCCTCTTTCTAGATGTGAAAAATCCTAAGAGCGTGCTTCCCCATGCATCCTCTCTCCTCACTGCAGCACTTTCTCTTGGTCAATTTCTCTCTCTAGCACCACTTTCTCTCTCCTCCATATTTTGCTCTCTAGTTGGGCTTCTCTATCATCTGCACGCTCTTTTCTCTCTCTAAAAAGTTAGAAGGCATAGAATCTTTGGGACGTTTCTTGTTCTCTTTAAGTCATTCCTTTCTCTCTCTAGGTATACGATCTTTTTTTTTCTTTCTCTCGAGGCATCCCATCTTGTGATGCCACTTTCTTTCTTCAAGCGTGGAACTAGGTGATTGCCCTTTCTCTTTCTTAGGCATTGATTTTTGATCTAAACCCAAAGGAATTTTCACAATAGTTAATCTTGGCATCAACTGAATTTTTGCAATAATTAATATCATAGTCGATCCATTGCACAATAGGGTTCAAGTATGAAACCTAGGAAACATGTATCCCATATCACTGGATATCTTTTATTGTAATATATTTATTTTCTTGTAGGTCAAGATTAAAAAAAATCTATAGAATATATTACATGTTTTGCAAGTTAAACAATATACTATAGTAGAATAGTTATTATGGATTACCTTGTAAGATTGTTGCCCCTAGATTTTAACGAGGTTACATTTGCAAACATTCCAATTTTATAATTTATTGCATTATTTGTTTATTTCTTTAAACGTTTGTTGGCGCCACTTAAGTCTTAGCATATTTTTTAAGGAAGAAGAGGGCAAAAAAACCCCCCTCAAAATTTAGATGCAACAATTCTTAGCATATAGTTTACTTCTAAAATGCAAGTGCACGTCAATAGACTTATTTGCAAAAATATATTACACTCTCTTTTGTGATATCAAGAGTAAATGGACAATCAATTCATGCTAATTGATCCAGTTGGTAAAGTAATTAGAGTTGTTTGCAAAGTAAACTAGGTTAGTCATCACTCTAATTTTGGTGAGACTTCTACCATCCTAATTCTTGTATATTGCTGCAGGAATCACACTTCTAATCTAATTGAAAAAGTTATTTATGTTTTTCAAAGTTGTATGCCTATTTTCATGATGCTTAATTCACAACATTGGATTCTTTCTAGTGGTTGAAGTGACCTTTTTTTTTTTAAAAAAAATTCTTGATAAGTGTTGCCCACACCAAACCAAAGTTGGTAGCTTTATTTATTCACCATTATCCACACAATGAGCTCCCACATGTCCATTGGCATTGAATTGATCACGGACCAATCGTATATTTAGTAAGATAAATTCATATAAAGGCACTGGTTGGAGAAGATTGGGGCCATCTAATTACTTCAAGAAACAAAGACATTCGAGCACTCCCAACTAAATCCTTGAATGCGTAATTAAAGGATGTGTACAATTGCCGTCGATCTTAGTAATGTACATAAAAAAAATAGTGGTCAAAGGTGATGTTAGGTTGCTGCAAGTGGAAGTTATTTATTGAATCAAAATTAACCATCTCTCATAATTCCTCTTTTCTTTGTCATATGTTTCAAGTTGGCTGGTTTTGGTACATCCTTGTCAGCTAACCAATTAGTCGTCAATCAAGTCTAAATTAAACCACCGTTCTTGTAGGCCTGCACGTTTTACCAGTTCAGACTTTTGGGGGAGTGGGTGTTCCTAAATAGGTGGGTCTGAAAGCATAAGAAAACAAGGGCTCACCAATGGAAGAGTTTATATGGTTATATGTTGAGTGCTAAATATATTTTAGTGGTTGGAAAAGGTCTTGGTGGCCTCACATGGCTAGGTTGAGAGATGTACACAAATTGGATTGGTGTCTATTGTTGAAGATTGACTTCTTCTTCTCATGCTACACCTACCACATTTTTTTTTCTCTGAAAAAAACAAAAGAAATGTTCTCACTAGATATACTGCACCAAGAGAACAGATATCAATCTTTGAGGAGTTAAGAGATAGACAAATTAATAATAATTAATCATTTAGATATGTGAATACATATGTTTTTGCAGTTGCTTGGATTTAGTAAATCCAATCTCAAATTTTAAGCTTCAAGGCTTTTGCTTGCAGATGCATAAAAAATGAGAGGTTGAGAGCTTGACGCATGAGAGGTATTATGATATGGGAGAGAAGCATTTAATTTTGGGTATTGAATGAAAACAAAGCACTTAAGCGTTATGCTATGTCTTGGTTGTGGGCTTATTAATTACCCATGATGGCATCAGAATGGCGACAAGATATGGATTAAAGAAAAGGTGAAATCTTGTCTTGGCACGGTGTTTTTATAGTGCTGAGGAATGGTTATAGAAATAATGTGAAGGGGTTGTCATCTTCGTGAAAAGTTCAATATGCGTCATTAGATAGATGTCAAGGAACAACAGGAAGTAGAATATTTGAGGGCACTACGCTTTCGATCTCCCTTTGTGCTCCTCAACAAAGCCCTTGTCTTTGTCCTCTATATGGTACTGAACGCACAAGGAGAATACGGTGGTGGATTGGAAACTCTCTCAGAAAGAACCCTCTTCTATAACCTCAACTCATCTAATATAAGCCTTTCTCCAACTTTCTCTATTTTGGACCAAATCGAAACTAAAATAACAAATAATTATATCTCTCTTAATATTAATTCAACACAAATAAAATTTAAATAAATTAAATAAAATGCATTTACAACTTTTTTTTTTAAAAAACTAAGACATAACATAAACTATAACCATTAAAAATAGAATAACTTTTATATCCTTTAGAAAATCAGGTTTTTTGAATACCCGATTTCTAAACCCAAGCCCGACTTGGTTTAAATCGAATTTTAAAAATCTCAAATTCGAAACTAACTTGAATCTGATTTTTTTTTTTACCATCAAAACCCATTTTCTTTGATTTGATTCATTTGGATACTCATAAAAATCCATCCATTGTCATCCTAAATATCACCTTATTTCGGTATGAGATTTTTTAATAATCAAAGATCATTAATAATCATAGTTCACTGTATTTGATATATTATAAAAAATAAAAGATCATTATGCATTTAATATCAACAATATCCTTAAAATTTATTTGAATAATATACAAATTATATATAATTATATAATATATATATTATAATATATTATGCATAAAATCATATATATAATATAAGATTAAGAATACTATTAGTAATAATACAAATATATATTATGCATTATATATAGTATATTATAAATTATAATATTATACTATAACAATAAATATTCTAGTAATATATATATATATATATTATATACAATAAATAGAAATAATAATAAAATTATTAGTAATATAATATGCAATATATAATAAAATGGGTTGGTGAGGGGGTCCCCTTATTTTAATGCTACACTCAAGCAGGACGAGTTGGCCAAGTGGCCACCTACTCTACGTACGGGGGCCCTCAGCCATTGCCTTGGATTCCAGTTGGCTTCATTAGAGCGGCCATTTCTCAACCTGCCTCATTCGCCAGGGCCGGAGATCAGCCATGGCAAGTGTTGCATCCCTCTCATCATCTCGTCTATAAATAGTCAGCAGGTCTCCATCCTTAGCCATTCCATCCTTCAAATCACTCTCTCATCAAAGACAATTAAGCGATCCTCTCTCTCTCTCTCTCTCTCTCTAGATCTCTTTCCATTTTACCAGTCAACATGGTTTCAGGGTCCTGCGTTGAGGAGTGCAAGTCGACCGTGGTCGTCGACAGGCTATGGAAGGCCGGCATCCTCGACGTGCACAATTTGATGCCAAAGATTGCACCCGAACACATCTCTAGCGTGGAGATAGTCGGAGGTGATGGCGGTGTGGGCACCATCAGGAAATTCAACTTCACCGACGGTATGACATGCATGACGAAAACCTCTTAAAGTTTATTTTTTTTTGGCCTACCGAGTCTTGTTGATCTTTTATATTATTGGACAAGGCCTAGGATTGTCGGCATTGACCAATAGATACGGACCACATCTTATAAAAGATGCTCTATTATAAATAATTAATACTGTTAATGATTAAAAGAATCTTTTGACCAAAAAAATTCATTTTAATAAAGAAGAGGCAAGAGTTATTAGATAGCAATGGCAAGTCATTGCATGTTAGTTGAACCCATAATTTGGTAATTACAAGTTACAACCACTTAAAGTAGATTTGCATCAGTCAATTGGATTAGCTCAGGAATGTTTTGAAATTAAATCGGTTTGATTTGGGTTTTAAAAATTGAAATCAAAATTGAATTAATTATTTAAATAAATCAAATCAAATTTATCTTAAAAAATTAATTTAATTTTAGTTTAATTTATAATAATAATAATAATATAATTATTCATAATGAAAAAGAATATATCTTTTACTTAGCTCAATCATTTGGCATCTCAATAAATCCATATAATATATAGATACGGTTCAGTTCAATCTACAATAGTTATCAAAACCCTAAAATTATTAAACCAAGAGATATTGATAAGAAAAATTGACACAAATTAGACTGAAATAATATTATGAATTAGTTTTGTAGTTTAGCTGATATATTTTTTGCAGGCCTTGGAGGATATACATTCTATCATCATTTTGAGGATGTGTTTGAAATAGAGAATAAGGGGATATCTAGGGGATATCCTCTTTTATCCTCAAAATTAAAACTATAGGATATAACTCTGAAAAAATTTAACTAGAGGAGATAATCCATGTTTAACCATAGGTTATTTCCTGCACTTATTACCTAGGGACCCTAGGAATAACTAGAACTATCTCTTGATGGTAAAGTTATTATTTAAAAAAAAGATAGTTATCCTCTGGATAAATGCTATTTTATACTTATCTAAAGATAACTTTTTTGGAACCAAACACTATCTTAATCTCGACTTTTTTTTTTTTTCTTTTGATCAAACAACAAAAAAAAAAAAAAAAAAAAACCAAAACATTCTTGTTATTTTCAACTTATGGTTACTTTCAACTATTGAACCATCTAACACTACATCCATGCAACTCTTAATTAATTCTCGATCAGCCGTGAAGTCGCCGGTGAACTTCGTGAAGGACCGGGTGGACGTGCTGGACAATGAGAAGTACGTCTTCAAGTCCACCATCGTCGAAGGAGGGCTTCTTGGCGTGAGACTCGAGTCCTACTCCTTCGACCACAAGTTTGAGGCCGCCAGCGATGGCAGCAGCGTGGGGAAGGTCATCCTCCAGTATGACACCCTCGACGACACCGATCTCAGCGAAGAGGAGAAGGGCCTGCTCATGGCCTCAGTGCTGGGGATGATGAAGGCCGTGGAAGGATTTTTGCTTGCAAACCCTGGTGCATACGCCTAAGAAGCTTCAATTCTCAGACCGTGGATATGGAGGACTGAGTAGTCATGGCAGCCATGCTAGCTTTCAGTGTTTGTTTTGAGTGTGTGCTTTTATTGGGACGATTAATTAATGTGGAGTGTACGTACTTTAATTTGTCTTGAAAGAGAGTGAGAAATAAGTGGTGATGTCTGGATATATATGGCTATATCCTCCCTTGTTTCATCTCTTATAATTCCTCAAGGTTAATTGTGTTTGTTTTTTTATCTCAAACGAAAAAAAGGAAAAAAAAAAGTTTATTTTTATCTCTTTTCCTCGAGCCTCTATCTGTCGATTTTTCTGTTCTTTAATTTGAGGGATCAAACAACTGCTAGCCGCTGGAAGAAATGTGTGCTGCTCTCCTCTATTACGTGTAACTATTTTTTTACCATGCTTCCGCTGAACGTAGATGGTATGGAAAATAATGAAAAATTTATTAAAGGCACAAGGATACTGGGTAGAATCTCAACTGAATTAATTAAGTCCTTAAAAAAAAAAAACACAGCAACTGAACCATATAAATATAAATGAGTTACCACATCAAGAATAACTCAAAAATATTATATTATTTATAATTAAATAATAAGGTTTTACAAAGCTACTAGATATATATATGACCTAACATATTTAAATTGCTTCCATAATAAAAATCATATGATTTGAAAATATCTAACTTATGCATCTAAGTAAACTAAATCAAATAATAAATATTGTTTTTGATTATTTAATGCTTAAGTTAGGAATCTTTAAATAATATGACCTTTTGGTTTGTAAGTAGTTTAGATGTGGTACATCATATCTAATGTCTTGAATCATCAATGTGGAATCTAATTACTTAATTCAAAAAAATTATAATTTTATCCTATCCATAAATAAATATATATATATATATATATATATATATATATATATATATATATATGTGTGTGTGTGTGTGTGTGTGTGTGTGTGTGTGTGTGAACATATTTTCACACAAGCATTTATGATGTGATTTATAATATTAAAATACTTACATATAAAAAAAATTCACATGATTTAGATTTTATGCATCAAATGATTAAAAATTAAATATTTATATGATACAAGCTTATAAAATTTGCATCAAGTATAGCTTTATTTTGACTCTCAAGACTAAGTTCTAGTTATCACATTGGGTGTAACTCTAGAATAGTTGCATTATGTTTAAGTTGGATGATGAATATTCTATATCAATAATTTGAGTTGTCTAATGTATTAATTTACTATCCCTGGACCGCATATGGAATCTTTCTTCAACCTTTTTTTTGTTTATATATATTTTTTAAAAGATTATAAAATCTCTTCCTTTGATTTAAAAAATTTAAAATAGATAATAACCAATTTGCAAGTTTATCTAGTTAAGTATGTTTCAGTAATTTCAAACCCTTATTATGTTGCAGTGCAATCGAGCATTAAACCACAATTTTCAAGTCCTTATTCATGGTAGTAATACATGATGTGGCTGATGTAGCCATGAGGGCAATTATGGTAAAATCCAAATCTTAAGGCGGTCCCGCCCCGGCATCTTCAAGTCGGCCGAGTCAGTTTCGACCTTCCCTAGTCGGCCCCATTCGGCCCCGACGTCTCCAAGTCGGCCGAGTCGGCCCCGACCTTCCCTGATCGGCCCCATTCGGCTCCGGCATCTCCAAGTCGGCCGAGTCGGCCCCGACCTTCCCTGGTCGGCCCCGGCATCTCCAAGTCGGCCGAGTCGGCCCGACCTTCCCTGGTCAGCCCTAGCATCTCCAGCTCGGCCCCGGCACCTCAAGTCGGCCGAGTCGGCCCGACCTTCCCTGGTCGGCCCCGGCATCTCCAAGTCGGCCAAGTCGGCTCCGACCTTCCCTGGTCGGCCCCGCTCGGCCCCGGCATCTCCAAGTCGGCCGAGTCGGCCCCGACCTTCCCTGGTCAGTCCCCGGTCGGCCCCACCTTCCCTGTCGGCCCCGCTTGGCCCCGGCATCTTCGGTCGGCCAAGTCGGCCCTGACCTTCCCTGGTCGAAAGTCGGCCTGAGGTCGGCCCTTGGCATCTCCAAGTCGGTCAAGTCGGCCCGACCTTCCCTGGTCGCCCCGCTTGGCCCCGCATCTGAGTCGGCCAAGTCGACCCCGACCTTCCCTGGTCGGCCCCGCTGGCATCTCCAAGTCGGCCGAGTCGGCCCCGACCTTCCCTGGTCGGCCCCGCTCGGCCCGGCATCTCCAAGTCGGCCAGTCGGCCCCGACCTTCCCTGGTCGGCCCCGCTCGGCCCCGGCATCTCGAGTCGGCCAGTCGGCCCCGACCTTCCCTGGTCGGCCCCGCTCCCCGGCATCTCCGAGTCCCAAGTCTTCCAAGTCGGCCGAGTCGGCCCCGACCCCTGGTCGGCCTCGGTCTCCGGCCCCGATCAGGTCGCCGAGTCGGCCTGCTCGGCCTCGGCGCCCTCCGAGGGGTCAAGGCTGTCTCAAGTCGGCCCCAGAACGGTCCTGGCTGTTCACCGCCGTCCTTCTGACCCGCGCCGCCTGGCATCCCAGGCCCAACTACCCACTGGCCACGCCGCTGATGGGACTGGACCTAACTACCTGTCAGCCCCACTGACTGATGGGACGTAGCTCACCAACCAGTTTTCCCTCTCCGATGGGACAGGACCCACCAACCAGCCCAAATTCACGCAACCCCACAAACCCTGGACATTCCTTTCTTACGGAACTCCACGTGGTTGTGCAGGTGTCAACCCCCTATAAAAGGGTAAGTCCACTCAGGAACAAGGTACGCAAACTCATACACTCGCTACCCTGATACTCAGAAAGGGACTCCCCTCTTTTTGAGGACTCATTTTTTCTCCCCAGAGCTCGTCTGAGCTCTCCCTCAGCTGTGACCCCGGTTACTACTTGAGCATCGGAGGGTCCCCACCGGAGCACCCCTCCGGTCTTGGGACTTTTTGCAGGCCATCCGATCAGGCGTGGGACAGATTAAGCAGCTCTCTTCTCCGACGTTCAAGACCGGTGATCAGGCGTCATCAGATTGGCGCCCAGGAAGGGGGAGGAAGCAAAGAAGGCCCAAACCCTACAGTATACTTCTCTTTTCTCTCCCTCTCCCAACAATGGTGATGACACGAGCTCAGGATGCCTCAGTCAGTCACCCTGGGGGGCATCTTCCCCGGCTAAGCAGCAGGAGACCAACCTCCTGCGCTGATCCTCCCGTTTTTCCCTCAACCGAAGCGGCTGCCCCGGCTGCGGAGCAGCTGGCAACCCTCACTCGGCAAGTTCAGACCCTCACCGCCATGGTCCACGGACTTCAGCAGCAGCAGTCCGTGGCCACCCAGCATCAGACCGCTCCCCCTGCCAGTCAACAGTCTGCAAGGGGAGGTTCTCCTCAATGAGAGGCCGGTCGTCGCCAGCTTCTCCAAGGAAGCCTCGCCGTGAGTCCCTCAAGCGGCCGCGATCTCCAGATTGTGGCCGAGCAAGTTTCCTCCAGAGCCGCACCGCCAGGAGGAACCAAAGCGGAAATCCCATCTTCGCGTCCTTCTCCTTCTTCTTCATCTTCCTCTTCTTCATCCTCCGAGCCATCTCGAGGGCCCCGATAATCAACCGCCAGGCGGAGGAGCGCCTGGACGAGTACAACGGCGACTAGACGAGCTCGCCAGGAAGATCAACAACCAACGGAGGAGGAGTATGACACCCATCCTCCTTACACTCGCCGGATACTGGAGGAGCCCGTCCCCTCCAGATTCTGATTCCCCAGATAGATCCGTACGATGGTACGACGGATCCTCTCGACCACCTCGAGAGCTACAAGGCCATGATGCAAGTCCAGGGTGCGTCAGACGCCCTTCTCTGCAAGGCTTTCCCTGCTACTCTATGGAAGGCTGCTCGCGCTGGCACTCGCGCCTGTCCCCCATAGCATCGACTCCTTTTCGAGAGCTGGAAAAGGCCTTTCTGGCACATTTTGATGCCTGCGGTGAATCCCGAGGGTCAAACAGCCTCTTCTCCGTGCGCCAGAAGGAGGGAGAATCGCTGCGGGACTTCGTGTCCCGTTCAAAACTGCCGCCCTTGAAGTCTACCATCTGACGACGCGGTGGCAATGCTGGCGCTGAAGCGGGGACTCCTCCGTCCCGCTTCACCTTTTCTCTGGACAAGAAGCCCTCGGGTTCCTACTCCGACCTTCTCCTCCGAGCTCAGAAGTACATCTGCGCGGATGAGGCGACCTCACCCGCCGGGAATCATCAAGGAGCTCCAACCGCAAGCCTGCTCGCCCGAGCTGAGTAGGCCCTCTCGCCACCGGTAGCCTGACCCACCTCGCCGATCCGACAACAGGTGTCGAAGCCCTGTCCCCGACGAGAGCAAGCTCACGCCTCTCCTCGCCCTCGATCCCACATCCTGATGGAAATCGAGGGCGAGCCTTATCTCCAGCGCCTCCTCCTATGAAGAAAGGTCCTTCCCGCGATAAGAGCCGTTATTGCCGATTCCATCGAGACTACGGCATGACACCGACAGCTGCTTCAGCTTGAAGCGCGCTATTGAGGAGCTCATCCAGAGGGGCTACCTCGATAAATATGTCCAGAAGGGGCCACAACCACTGCGGCACTCATGGGACCCCCACCTGCTCAGCCACTATCGACAACACCCCCACGGAGCGGACGGTTGGAATGGTGTCTTGGGAGTGGCCTTCCTCATCCAAGCGGCCAAGAGGGAGGACGCACCGGGTAATGTAGTTCTCGGGGGGGGGGGGCCGGTGAATTTTGAGAATGTAAACAATGAAGGCATCACCGTCTCTATGACGATCGCCAAGCACCATGTAAAAAGGATATTGGTTGATAGTGGCAGCTCAGCTAACATCCTCACTTATGACGCTTTTGTTCGGATGGAATTATCTTAGACTCTCTCCAGCCTGTAGCAACCCCGTTGGTCGGATTCACCAGGGATTCGGTAAGGGTTGAGGGCGAGATATCTTTGCCTGTGATAGCCAAAACACCGCCATGCCAAAGCACAGTGATCATGAAGTTCTTGGTTGTGCGGGTCCCCTTGGCATACAACGCCATTCTTGGGCACCCAGGCTTAAATCTATTAGATGCGGTTATCTCCACCGACGCCTGCTGGTGCAGTTCCCTACTAGCGGAGGTGTTGGGGAGATGAAGGGTGAGATCAGTTTAGTTCTTCCCTGCTATCACACGACGTCAAGCCCCTTGGAGGCCGAGCCGGTCCCAGAAGCACCTGACCCCAGGGAGTCCGATAGGAGAGGGGAGCTGGCCGAGCACCTCCTGACCTTTTCCCTCGGGGATGATCCGGTGAAGACCGTGCGCATCAGCGACTCCTCCCCCCGGAGGATCGCGACCGCCTCCTGACCTTCTTGCAGGCCAACTTAGACGTTTTTGCTTGGTCAGCATCTGACATGCCTGGCATTCCTCCAGAAGTAATCACCCACAAGCTCAACATCGATCCGAAGTACCATCCAATCCACCAGAGGAAGAGGAGCTTCGCTCTCGAGCGACAAAAGGCCATCGATGAGGAGGTTAACAAACTGCTCAGTATCGGCCACATCCAAGAGGCGCATTACCCTAGATGGCTGACCAACGTGGTCATGGTGTGAAAGGCAAACGAGAGCTGGAGAATTTGCATCGACTTTACTGACCTCAACAAGGCGTATCCAAAAGACAGTTTCCCCCTGCCAAGGATAGACCAGCTGGTAGATTCCACCTCCGGCCATGGGCTCCTCAGCTTCATGGACACCTTCTCTGGATACAATCAGATAAGGATGGACCCCAGTGATGAAGAGCACACATCCTTTGTTACAGAAAAGAGGATTTATTGCTACAAAGTGATGCCCTTCGGTCTCAAGAACGCGGGGGCGACCTATCAAAGATTGATGAACAAGGTATTTCAGATCAGCTAGGTCGAAACATGGAAGTCTACGTGGATGACATGCTGACCAAGAGCATCCGCGCTTCTGATCATGTCTCTGATCTAGAGAAACTTTCAGCAACCTCGCCGCTTCCAGGTCAAGCTGAATCCAAGAAATGTGCCTTCGGAGTCATGACAGGCAAGTTCCTGGATTTTATGGTGACTCAGTGGGGGATTGAAGCAAACCCAGAGAAAATCAGCGCTATCCTCAACATGAGACCACCATCCAGTAAGAAGGAAGTACAATGACTAATGGGGAGGGTGGCGGCTTTAAGTCGTTTCCTCTCTAGATCAACCGAGAGGTGCTTGCCCTTCTTCAAGGCCTTGCGGAAAGTAAATAGCTTCGAGTGGACGAACGACTGCCAGAAAGCCTTTGATGACCTGAAGGCGTTTCTGTCTTCCCCTCCGCTCCTATCCAAACCAAGGGATGGGGAAAGTCTCTTCCTCTACCTAGCTGCTTCTTCGGAGGCCATTAGCTCAGTCTTGGTGCGTCTCGACACTGACGGAACCCATAAGCCCGTTTATTACGTAAGCAAGGTGCTCCATGACGCAGAAGTTAGGTACTCCAAGACAGAAAAAATCATCTTCGCTCTGATCGTCTTCGCTCAGCGTCTCCGTCCTTATTTTCAAGCTCATCCTATAGTGATGCTCACGGACCAGTCCCTCCGAGCCATTCTGGCTCGTCCAGACACCTTAGGCCGACTCGCCAAATGGGCCATCAAGCTAGGAGAGTTTGACCTCTCCTTCCAAGCGTGATCGGCCTTGAAGTCCCAAGTCCTAGCCGATTTCTAGTTGAGTGCACTTGGGCGGATGAGGAGACCAGGGAGGTTTCAATGGAGCAGCATGAGCCCAGGCCAAGCGGCGATGGAGAAACCTGGATCCTCCATGTAGACGGTGCATCAAACTCTCAGGAAAGCGGTGCCAGTCTCATTCTCACCGGACCAGGTGGAGAGAAGGTAGAATGCGCCCTACAGTTTCTATTCAAAGCCACCAATAATCAGGCCGAGTATGAGGCCTTGTTGGCAGGATTAAGGCTGGCCCAAGAATTTGGAATAAGGCGTCTCAGAGCTTTCACCGACTCGCAACTCATCTCCGGACAAATCAATAGAGAGTACGAGGCGTGTGACCCTGCTATGACTCAATACCTGGGCAAGGTTCGGCTCTTGGTCTCTCCGTTAGCTTATTTCAACATCAGTTACATCCCCCGGAGTGAGAACGCCAAGGCCGACATCCTTTCCCGCTTGGCTACCTCCGCCGATAGTATCGTAAGAGATGCCTACATCGATACCTAAAAGGCCCAGCATAGAAGATGGTGAGGAGGTCCTCCCGCTCACCCAAAAGCCTACATGGATGGATGTCTACGTCCGTTATCTCACTGACGGCACCCTCTCTGATGATCGCAATGAAGCCAAGCTGCTCAAGTGGAGGGCTTCCAAATCGTCCTCCTAGACAGACGTCTATACAAGAGGTCATTCTCTTACCCCTTCTCAAATGTGTAGGACCTGCCGACGCCGACTACATCCTTAGAGAAATCCATGAAGGCATATGCGGAAATCACCTGGGGGGTAGGTCCCTGGCCCAAAAGGTCCTTCGGCAGGGATACTTCTGGCTTACCATGAGGGAGGACGCTGCCAAACAAGTTCAGAAGTGCGATGGTTGCCAGCGCCACACACACATCCAACACCAATCGTCTACCCTGCTCAACCCGCTCTCAGCCCCCTGGCCCTTCGCCCAATGGGGAATGGACATCCTTGGGCCATTCCCCCCGCCTCGGGACAGCAGAGATTCTTGCTAGTAGCTATCGACTATTTCACCAAGTGGGTCGAGGTTGAGGTGCTGGCTAAGATCATTGAGAGTAAAGTCAAAGCCTTCTTCTGAAAGTCGATTATATGCCGCTTTGGCCTGCCGCGCACCCTCGTCATGGACAACGGTCGCCAGTCAACAATAAAGCATTCAAGACTTTCTGTGGTGAGCTAGGCATTTACCATCGATTCACTTCTGTCGGCCACCCCCAGACTAACGGGGAGGCCGAGGTCATGAACCGCACCATTCTCAGAGGGCTCAGGACTCAGCTGGATGGATCAAAAGGTCGATGGGTGGAGGAACTCCCCAGTGTGATATGGGCTTACCATACGACCCCCAGAGCCCCGACAGGCGAGACCCCCTTCAGTCTCGTCTTCAGATCCGAAGCCGTCGTCCCTGTTGAGATCGGACTGCTCAGTCCGCGCGTGGAGTCCTTCAATGAGGAAGACAATTTCATATTAATACGAGCAAACTTAGACTTTATCGATGAAGCACATGACCGGGCAAGGCTGCGTATGGCGACTTTCCATCAGCGGACAGCCAAGTACTACAACGCCCGAGTTCGTCCCAAGGTCTTTCAGCATGGAGATCTAGTTTTGATAAAGGCTGAGGTATCTAAGCCTACGGAGGGGGGCAAACTATCCTCCAACTGGGAGGGTCCTTACCGTATCACCGAGACACTCTACCGGAGGGCATACAGACTAGAAGAGCTCAACAGACAACCCATTCCGTGTACCTGGAACGCAAATAATCTCCGCCGATATTATCAATGATGTATCCCCCATAATACGAGCAATAAAAGAGTCCCTTCCAATACCACAGCCCGCTCTCGCTTGCATTCAAGGACTAGATCTTGCTAAAGGAGCTCACCAGCATCGCAGCCTACGGGACACCACTCGGTCCGGCTTGGAGACGCCCCCAAGTCGGTTCAAGTCCCTAACAGCTCCATACCCGGTTGAGTCACCCCTCGGGCGGCACACAAAGCCCCGAGGTGGTTCAAAAGGAGCTCACTGGCATCGCGGCTAACGGGACACCACTCGGTCCGGCTTGGAGATGCCCCCGAGTCGGTTCAAGTCCCTAACAACTCCGTACTCGGTCGAGTCATCCCTCGGGCGGCACACAAACCCCCGAGGCGGTTTGAAAGGAGCTCATCGGCATCGCGGCTAATGGGACACCACTCGGTTCGGCTTGAAGACGTCTCCGAGTCAGTTCAAGTCCCTAACAGCTCCGTACCTGGTCAAGTCACCCCTCGGGCGGCACATAAACCTCTGAGGCGGTTCAAAAGGAGCTCACCATCGCAGCTAATGGGACACCACTCGGTCTGGCTTGGATACGCCTCCGAGTCGGTTTAAATCCCTAACAGCTCCGTACCCTGTCGAGTTGCCCCTCGGACGGCACACAAACCCCCGAGGTAGTTCAAGAGGAGCTCATCGGCATCGCGGCTAACGGACACCACTCGGTCCGGCTTGGAGATGCCCCCCGAGTTGGTTCAAGTCCCTAATAGCTCTGTACCCGATTGAGTCGCCCCTCGGGGGGCACACAAACCCCCGAGATGGTTCAAAGGAGCTTACTGGCATCGTGGCTAATGGGACACCACTCGGTCCGACTTGGAGACACCCCCGAGTTGGTTCAAGTCCCTAATAGCTCTGTACCCGATTGAGTCGCTCCTCAGGCGGCACACAAACCCTCGAGGTGGTTCAAAAGGAGCTCACTGGCATCACGGCTAACGGGACACCACTCGGTCCGGATTGGAGATGCCCCCGAGTCGGTTCAAGTCCCCCGAGGCAGTTCAAAAGGAGCTCACCGTCATTGCGGCTAACGGGACACTACTCGGTCCAGCTTGGAGACGCCCCCGAGTCGATTCAAGTCCCTAATAGCTCCGTACCCGATCGAGTCACCCCTCGGACGGCACACAAACCCCCGAGATGGTTCTAAAGGAGCTCGCCGATATTGCGACTAATGGGACACCACTCGATCCGGCTTGGAGATGCCCCCGAGTCGGTTCAAGTCCCTAACAGCTCCGTACCCGGTCGAGTCACCCCTCGGGCGGCACACAAACCCCCGAGATATTTCTAAAGGAGATCGCCGGCATCGCAGCCTACGGGACACCATTCGGCCCTGGCATGGAGGTGTTCCCGAGGCGGTTAAGACCCTAAAGGCTCCGTACTGCCGAGTCACCCCTCGGGCAGCACACAAACCCTCGAGGTGGTTCTAAAAGAGCTCACCGATCCTCATGATCTCCAAGTCTGCCGAGTCGGCCCCGACCACCCCTGGTCGGCCCCACTCGGCCTCGACATCTTCAAGATCAGGCCGAGTTGGCTCAGACGTTCCCGATCAAGCCCCACTCGGCCCTCGGCGTTTTCAAGCTAATCTCGGTGCTAAGTTGCCCTCGGATCGTTCTAAGTCATTAGAATATTCGAGCGCAGACGAATCTCCCTTCAAACGGCGTGTGACAGCTCAGGGCATCTTAAGTAACCTCCTACGCGGTCGGCTTACACTTCGAAGATGCATCTCAACATTGGTCAACATGATACAATGGTTCGGCCACGACATTATCAACGTGCGCAACACTCAGAGTAAAGGGGCATCTCAGAAGAAAGGCCCTCTCTCATCAACAGGTACATGACCCATTTTATTAGTCGCACAATAAAACATTCAGCCCAAAGGAAAGAAGAAACGAACAAGACAAAGGATAAAAGCGCCTTCACAAAAAGTTCTTCTTCATTGATAATGAAATTGAAGTACAAAATTTGGCCCGAGACCAGTTACATAATGAAAAGGGAAAAGAAACAACAACTTTTCAGGGCTCGTTTGGGCCCGGCTCTCCCTTGTCGTCCTCTTCCTCCGTCGACTCCTCGTCAGATTCCCTGAGCTTGATTCCCTCGAGCTCGGCAATGTCGATTTTAAGAGCCGCGGACACCTTAGTCTTGCACATCTCGAAGCCCTTGACGTAAGCATCGAGGTTGGCCTCGAGGACCTCCTTCTCAAACTCCGGCGAGGACTTGTAGTTGGAGATGGCCTGCCCTGCCTCAGCCTCGGCACTCTGTGCCCTAGCCTTGGCCTCCTGGACTTGTGCCACGGCCTCCCTGGCTCGGCCCTCGGCTTCTTTGGCTCATGCGTTGGCCTCGTCTGCATAGGCCATGGCCCCAGCCTTCTCATGGCCCACCTCAACCGCCGCCTTCTCCGGGCGGAAGCTCTCTCCGCGGCGGCCCGGGCCTCATCTCGCGCCGCTTCCACCTCCCTCTCGGTGCATTGAAGCTGACGGACCAGCTCCTCATTCTGCGCCGTGGCGGTCTTCAGTCGGTCCGAGACCAGCTCTAATTTGTCCTCGACCGCGGATGCCCGGCCACTCTCGGCTTCGGCCCGGCATTCCGCCTCCCTTATTCGGCCACCCAGGTTCTCCTCCCAGGCCTTGGCCTCATAGTGAAGTCGAGCAAGGCTCTGGGACTGAGCCATACTCTCCTTCTTGTGCTTGTTGGCCCGCGCCATGGCCCTTGTGAATGCGTCCAAAGAATGGGCCACCGCCTTACGAAGGCCGATCACGCCATTAGCCATCTGCAGCAAGGGAAACATGTTAACCATAAAAGATTGGAGCATCAAAAGATACGTCCAAAAATAGAGAGAACTCAAAAGATTACTTGGACAACGGCAACCATCACCATATCCAGGAGCGCGGAGTGGCTCAATCCCCGCATCTCCTCCTCGGACTCGGCAGTCTGGACTCTTGAAAGAAGATGGGCGGCTTGTGCGGCGTCCGCCATTGAAATGAGCCTAGGGGCCGGCCGCGTCGGCCCCTCCTGCGGACCTTCGACCCGAGGACGGGTCGAGTGGCGCACCAACTACTAGGATGAGCTCTCTGGCCCATCCCTCTGCTCCCCGGTCACCTCCGCCCTAGCATTGGATTCTTGGTGGCTGGCTCCCTCTCTCCGGTAGTTGGGGGAGCCCTCTCCGTCTCCGACTCGGTGGCAACCGGAGGGCTGACGACCACTGTGACCTGCCCCGCCTCGGGAACGTCGGCGGCGGCAGGAGCTTCCTCCTCAAGATCCACAATCACCACGGTGGCTCCGGTGGTAGCTGGAATCTCTCCCTCCTCTATCTCGGTCTCGGCCGGCCTTGGGATCACTTCTCCAGCCGGCGCTTCCTTAGCCGGCTCCTCTGCAGGTGTTGGAGCCTTAGGGACCTCAACAACTTGGGTCGGCCCAGTCTGCTCCTCTCTTCGAGCCTTTTTCGCCAGTCTTGATGTTTCCCCGGTTGACAGCCTCTTCTGCTTCAAGGCAGCCTCAAACGCACCGGTGGAGAACTTCATTGCTGCATCCAAAAACGAGAAGTGTTAGCGACAACATATAGCAATCCTCCGATCGAGACAGAAGGAATCAGGTATCGTGCTCATCGATCGCCAGGGCCAACTCAGCTTCTATCAGGTTCTCCTCGGACAGGAGTTCCTTGTAGCCAGGGATTTGGCAGTTGGACAACTGGGTGAAGAGTTCCCTATCTCTCTCCCCCATGGTGGCATTATCATTGGAGCTGGTGTTCGGCTTCATCCAGTCGGTCCTCACCCCCTCGATATGGGTAAAAAGGAAGCGGAATTTTCATCCCCTAATCTTGGATGGAAGACCTAAGGGGAAGGCCCTACCCGGCCTGGCGGTAAAAGCCCACCAGGCCCCCTCACCTTGGCGGCGGAGTTTATAAAATGCCCGGAACTGTGATAACCCGGCCGGGCCTCCTGGAAATAGCAAAGAATAACAAAGGCGCAGATGATCCGAATCAAGTTCGGAGTCAACTGCGCCGGCACTAGCCTATACCTATCTAAAAGGTTCAGAAAAAAGGGGTGGAGAGGAAGGCACAGCCCGCACCAGAAAAATTTCTCATACAGAGCGACCCGATCGGGGTAGGTGGAGGTCACTCTATCTTCGGGCCCCGGTGCGGACAGATGAATGAAGCTGGGGACCATGTACTTAGCCCTAATGGCCTCTACGTCTTCGGGGGTCATGGTTGAGGCCACTCCGGATGGACCTGCCAGATCAGAACTCACCACTGGAGGATGTCTCAGACGGCGGGAGGACACAGGAACTGCCCTAATAGGGGAGGCTGAGGCGGATGGAGGCTCGGTCACTGTTGGTCGACCACGGATGGCGATTTCGCCCACCGGACGAGGAACCTGACGGGCTAAGGAGGTTTGGTCTTCACTATCGGAATGGAAGATTCAACTACAGGCCTCTTACCCTCCCTAATGGCACGACTGTCCATGGATGAAAAGGAAAGATAAAACTAACCTGGAAATCGAAGGGAATTTGGAGGCAAAAAGGCTCAAGTCGCAGAAGAACTCAGGAGAAGGAAAGCTGGAAGAACGCAATGGCAATGTAAAAGCTTTCCTCAGGCCCTTGGGGCGCTTTTATACCCCCATCTCCGAGCGACGATAATTGAGGCCCTACCATGTGGCGCTCTCCTATTACGCCACAAGCTGTCCGCCGAAAATCTCGCCTGCGCCCGAGACGTGCCGCCTTGATTCGTCCCAAGGAGCGTGATCCCTGACCAATCGCGGGGCATAGAAAACGAAGAAATAATGATGACCTTTACCTTTTTCCATTCCCCCAATAGGCTTCCTTTTCGAGGCGTCCGGCGCTAGCGTTAGCTCCCACCTACCACATGATTGTGGAAGATTTTTGAAGCGACATTGCCTCGGGACGATGCGCCAGCTCACCAAGCTATTAAAAGTGCATTAAAGAGCAATCAATTTTTGAATTTTCATGCCCCTCTCGTCCAAAGGGCAGTGGGCGCGTGGCCCTTCGCGCTCAGGGGCAAGGGGCATCTGATGTGGCTGACGTAGCCACGAGGGTAATTATGGCAAAATCTAAATCTTAAGGCGGCCTCGTCCCGACATCTCCAAGTCGGCCGAGTTGGCCCCAACCTTCCCTGGTCGGCCCCGCTCGGCCCCGACGTCTCCAAGTCGGCCGAGTCAGCCTCGACCTTTCCTGGTTGG
The DNA here is from genome assembly GCA_900491605.1 of Calamus simplicifolius. NCBI lineage: Eukaryota > Viridiplantae > Streptophyta > Magnoliopsida > Arecales > Arecaceae > Calamus > Calamus simplicifolius. Next base: position 1,162,368 of record UESW01003865.1, on the reverse strand, counting down.
CCCCGCTCGGCCCTGGCATCTCTGAATCGGCCAAGTTGGCCCCGACCTTCCCTGGTCGGCCCCGCTCGGCCCCGGCATCTCCAAGTCGACCAAGTCGGCCCCGACCTTCTTGGTCGGACCCGCTCGGCCCCAGCATCTCCGAATCGGCCAAGTCGGCCCCGACCTTCTTTGGTCGGACCCGCTCGGCCCCAGCATCTCCGAATCGGCCAAGTCGGCCCCGACCTTCCCTGGTCGGCTCCGCTCGGCCCCGGCATCTCCAGATCGGCCAAGTCGGCCCCGACCTTCCCTGGTCGGCCCTACTCGGCCCCGGTGTCTCTAAGTCGGCCGAGTCGGCCCCGCCTTCCCTGGTCGGCTACGCTCGGCCCCGGCATCTCCAGATCGGCCAAGTCTGCCCCGACCTTCCCTGGTCGGCCCTGCTCAGCCCCGGCATCTCCAAGTTGGCTGAGTCAGCCCCGACCTTCCCTGGTCGGCCCCGCTCGGCCCCGACATCTCCAAGTCGGCAGAGTCAGCCTTGACCTTCCCTGGTCGGCCCCGCGGCCCCGGCATCTCTGGATCTGCCATGTCGGCCCCGACCTTCCCTGGTCGGCCCCGCTCGGTCCCAGCGTCTCTAAGTTGGCCGAGTCAGCCCCGACCTTCCCTGGTCAGCCCTGCTTGGCCCCGACATCTCCAAGTCGGCCGAGTCGCCCCGACCTTCCCTGGTCGGCCCCTCTCGGCCCTGGCGTCTCCAAGTCGGCCGAGTCGGCCCCAACCTTCCCTGGTCGGCCCCGCTTGGCCCCGGCATCTCAAAGTCGGCCGAGTCTGCCCGACCTTCCCTGGTCGGCCCTGCTCGGCCCCAGCATCTCCGAGTCGGCCAAGTCGGCTCCAACCTTCCCTGGTCGGCCCCGCTCGGCTTTGGCATCTCCAAGTCAGCCGAGTCGGCCTCGACCTTCCCTGGTCGGCCCCACTCGGCCTCGGTATCTCCGAGTCGGCCGAGTCGGCCCCGACCTTCCCTGGTCGGCCCCGCTCGGCTTCGGCATCTCTAAGTCGGCCGAGTCGGCTCCGACCTTCCTGGTCGGCCCCGCTCTGGCATCTTTAGGTCAGCCGAGTCGGCCCTGCTTGGCCTCGGCACCCTCCGGAGGGTCAAGGCTATCTCAGGTCGGCCCCAGAACGGTCCTGGCTATTCGCACCACCGTCCTTCTGACGCGCGCCGCCTGACATCCCCAGGCCCAACTACCCACTGGCCACACCGCTGATGGGACTGGACCTAACTACATGTCAGTCCTACTGACCGATGGGACGTAGCTCACCAACCGCTGTTTTTCCCTCTTCGATGGGATAAGACCCACCGACTAGCCCAAATTCACGCAACCCCACAAACCCCGCGGACATTCCTTTCTTATGGAACTTCACGTTGTTGTGCAGGTGTCAACCCCCTATAAAAGGGTAAGTCCACTCAGGAATAAGGTACGTAAACTCATACACTCGCTACCGTGATACTCAGAAAGGGACTTCCCTCTTTCTGAGGACTCATTTTTTCTTCCCAGAGTTCGTTTGAGCTCTCCCTCAGCTATGACCCCGGTTACTGACTTGAGCGTCGAAGGGTCCCCACCGGAGCATCCCTCCGGTCTTGAAACTTTTTGCATGCCATCCGATCAGGCGTGGGACCGCAGATTAAGCAGCTCTCTTCTCTCGACGTTCGAGACCGGTGATCATGCATCATCAATGCACAAACAGTATAGAAAAATAAATTTCCCTTGATGACTAAACTTGGTACAATACACAATGAGCGACCCACCTAATCTAATAAATTTGTACCCATGAACTAGCAATGCATTTAATTATTGACGAATTAATTGAGAACTAACTGTTTTAACTACTCCACGCTTGTTTCGTTACAAGACGGGTCCATTCCTTTTGAACAGCGGAAGAACGTCCATTCCTTTTGAAGGTCCATACTAATAAATTTAAAATATAAATATAAATAAAATTGTTTAATATTGTTTGAAAATAAATTAAATCAACTAAAATTAGTACGTGTTGAAAATTTGTTTCCGCTTGATCGAGCACGAGGCATGAATGGGATGATACTTTATTTAATCTGTTATGTACAGTAGTTAGGAGATCCAAACCCACCCTATAACATTATTGGCTGACTTCTCTTTAAACATATCAACCTATGTTTACTAGAGATATAAAATTTATTTATTTATTTATTTGAGGCAAGAGTTATCACAGCAGTGATTGCCTTGACATCATAATCAAGATGAAAACCAATAATTTTTTGATGTAATTAGAACTATAAAAATTGTCTTCAAGGTGATTTTCTTAGTTAAAAAGAATTTTTTTAATAATATCTTCACTCAGGCATAAATATAAAACTTTCTCCTCAGCATCCTACATAAATTTTATATAAAAAATTATTTTAATTAAGTAAAGCATTCCACCTCTCTGATAGCTACACCGTTTTAGCTCAAACTTAAATATGCACCGAGAAAAGTGGAAAGAGCCATATGTTTCTTTTAACCTTTAGGATATATAAAATTTAAGGTATTTACCTCTCAATCATGTAATTAGAGCAAATTATACATTTGGTTCATATTAATGAAAAAATTATATCTGAATCCCTATTTTCCAAATTGCTTTAATGTTTAGTCCCTTCTCCTCTTAAACATTGATTATGTCCTTGATTAACTAGTTTTCTTGCCGAATCCTTAGAAACCTTTTGTTCTCACCCCCTCTTATGTCTCCTAATATTTTCAAATCCCTGCTTTTTGTCCTTAAAATACCATAGATTACCCTCATTCCCTCCCTCTCCTTTGTGTTGTATTAATTTTTCTCTTCATATAAGATTTGTCCATTTGTGTATAATCAAAATTATAAATATAATTTTTTTGATAGTTGCATAGAATTTAGCATGGTCTTTTGAGCTAATCATGGATATATTTGTGTGTAATATTCAATTATTTATGTGTAATTTTTATTGTGTTTGCATGTGAACAACTTCATATAATACACCTTAATTGTGCATAATTTTGCCATAGCTTTTATATTCAAAAATGGGATGAGAACAACTAGGGTCAAAGAGGAGAATATTAGAAGAAAGAAGTATAGGTGGGAACGGATTTAGGATATATTGCCTTATACCTCAAAATTAGTTAATTTGAATTGAATATCACATAGATAGAAAAAGTGAGGTAGGGTCTTTAACTTTAATTTATATATTTTTATTCCAATATGGCAGAGATTTCACCCGATCCAACCCATTTCTATTGAGGTAGGGTCTTTAAGTTTAAATTTATACAATTTACAAATTCAAAGATAGAAAAAGTGAGAAAAGTAGGTTGCATTGGTTCCGAGATTTGTATGGATTCAAAGTGGGAAAGATGTTTGGATCCTGAACTTGCCTATATTCAAATGTAGCTAGATTTGAATCCGAACATATCTTTCATCTTTGGATTTATATAGTTCATAAATATTAAAATATAAAAATTAAAGATGGATTTATATATAGTTCATAAATACTAAAAATATAAAAATTAAAAAAATAAAATAACTTTGTCTATCCTCCTTCCTCTCTCTCTCTCTCTCTCTCTCTCTCTCTCTCTCTCTCTCTATATATATATATATATATATATATATATATATATATATATATATATATATATAGGGCAAATAGCTAATCAATCTTAAGGATTAATATTTTTTAGCTTTTTTAAATAATATATATATTTTAAATTAAATTTGTTAAAGCGTTTTTTAAAAACAATTTTGAAGGTGGGATATTATAATACCTATTGGTCCGGGTGGCACGGGGTGGGATATAAAAAATCAGGACGACCCGAGTTATATGCCATATCTCGTCTCGACCCTCCTCATTACGTACCACATTGCTAACTGATAGAAATTCGTTGCCAACGTCCCCACCTAAGCTGCAGGGAGCTGGAGGCAATTAAACTTCTTATGAATGAATATTAATTGACTTGTAGCCCTGATCAACTGGTGTAATTAATCTGAACGAAGTCCTTATCATGCGACCGTTTCAATGCCACACTGATCACCACTCATACACGAAACAGAACATGATTATATTCAGGCGGTGGAAGATATTTATAAATTCAGAACAAAATGAATATATATTAAAAAATTTAGCAACACATTTATATAACAAAAGTCCTACATGCGTTGGTGATCGATCGATGCCTTGGTGTTATTAGCTTGTGGTCCAGCCTCAAGGCTATGGAATATTGGCCAGCAAATTGAGGTACTGAAACTAATACCAAGACTGACTAATTTTCTCTTCATATAAGATTTGTCTATTTGTGTATAATCAAAATTATAAATATAATTTTTTTGACAATTGCATAGAATTTAGCATGGTCTTTTGAGCTAATCATGGATATGTTTATGTGTGTAATATTCTGTTGCTGCTGAAATCCGTCCTCCGACTCGGATGTGGTGGGCTTCGAGACAGGCTTCCTCCTGGGCGGACCTGCAAGATAGTCCTCACGCGAGAGGCATTGGGGGTGGCCCTCTGCGGAAGACCCTTCGACGCTCAAGTCAGTGAAGATCGACAGCCAACATAAATGAGAAGAAGGCTCTCACCGAAGAGTTCCTCCAGAGGCTCCGAGCGGAGCGCTAATGGCGGAAGTGAAGGCAGAGAGAGAGAGAGCCAGTGAGCAAGTGTGCGCACGGAAGATGGCATACCTGAGAGGGTCTGAAGCTGTGGTATTTATAGAGGATCACCTGGTGTTTGGGAGCGTCGTGGGTCCGAAAGCTATTGAGATTTGAATCCAGTTTGTTATGAGATCGGTAGGATTCGTATCTGGTTAGTTAGAGGATCAACGATTGGAGAGCTTGTTGATGTCTCAAGATTTGGTGGGAGCATATGCCCCAGGGGCCTAGGCCACTCTTAGATATGATTCCTATTTTGAATCTTATAAGCTTTCCCGCGCCGGACTCCGCAGAGGTATGGGGATCGCTCGGGCTACGCCGAGTGATAGGAAGGGACCGGCTGAAAAAGCCGGGCAAGGGAATGGCTCGGTCAGAGCCAATGAACGGTAACTCGACCAGGGCCGAGAGATGATAGCTCGACTCGAGGGGTCAAGAGATGATAGACGATAGCTCGGCTCGAGGGGCCGAGAAACGAGAGACGATAGCTCGGCTCGAGGGGCTAAGAAGCGATAGCTCGGATAAGGCCGAGGGGCGATAGCTCGGGTGAGACCGAGGGGCGATAGCTCGGCTGGGACCGAGAGATGATAGCTCGGCTGGAACTGAGAGATGGAAGCTCGGCTGGAACCGAGAGATGATGGCTCGGCTGGAACCGAGAGATGGAAGCTCGGCTGGGACCGAGAGATGATGGCTCGGATGGGACCGAGAGATGATAGCTCGACTGGAACCAAGAGATGGAAGCTCGGCTGGGACTGAGAGATGATGGCTCGGATGGGGGTGCGAAAATGCGGTCCGCGTCTTGAAAATCTTTAGCACGGTAAGGGGCTAAGGCGCCCCGACCTACCGAGGCTGACTTATCCCTGACGGGTGTCGCACAGCGAGCAGGAATCAGGGCTAGCCTTAGCCACGTACACGATTATTGAAGTATGATGATTTTACCCCTCAACACATGCCCCCACTCCCTAGTTCGAAGCGTAGGTTCGGGCGTAGGGAGTATAAGTCCAGGTGGCACGATTTGAACGGAAGGATTCGGATTAGACAGCCCGCGCAATAATGCCCTATTTAATGCTGCACGGCCGCCGTGCCTTCATGGGCAAGGCTCCTTTGGGGCAACGGTTGGGGGACTGCCATGTAGTAAATCCCGGTTTTTATGGTGTTTGTAGAGGTGGTTCCGGGTGCCTTGGGTGAGACGCCTTATCTTATCTTGAGGCGGTTTCCTTCGAGGGAAAGCAAAGTTAAAACAGCGTCGTTTCTGCTTGCAGCGCTCCTTCGTTCCTCTTTGGAGCATTTTGTTCTCTGTTCCCTCTGTAGCTTCGTTTGGTGTTTCTCCTGGCTAGCAGAATGATGAGCCCCGACGACGTGGTTTCAGAGATTGCCGCCGAGGATTTGGGAAAAATTCGCAAGAAGTACGGCATTCCCTCGATGTTATTCTGCGGTTGCCGGAACCCGAGTATAGGGTTTGCAAGATTTGGAACACGGGGTTTTTCTTTATGAAGATAGTCTGAAGGCGGGCCTCCGGTTTCCTCTCCATCCCCTGGTGAAGGAGATCATGAAGTTTTACAACATCTGTCCGACGATGGTCGCTCCCAACAGCTGGCGGAGTATCATCGGGTTTATTTCGATGTGCAACCGGATTCAGGTAGTGGCAACTCTACCCCTTTTTGTGCTTGCTACCACCTGATACCTGGGAGGAAATCAGAGTGGCCTTACATCGGACCTCGGAGGTCGTTTAAGATGATCGTGGATAAGCCGTCATCTATAAAGGGGTGGAAGATTTGATTCTTCATTGCTGAAGGGAACATTGGTTCCGATTTTCCCGAGGATGGGGAAACTTTGTGCGGGATGTGGAAGCACTCCGACTTTATTGAACAGGAGGAGGAGGATTTGGAAGTCCTCCGCGATGGCAGGGCGTTCTCGGCCAACGACTTACTGTCGGAGGAGGCTCTTTTCGCCGCCGGGCTTAGCCCTCTCAATCCGCATGGTAGGTCCTTTTTCACTGGTTTTATTTGAGCAAATGCGTCTCGGTCTGACTGCTTGCTCTTCGCTCCGCAACCAAGAAGTCTGAATTGTCAGGCCGCATACAGAAAAGGATGGGCAAGCGCCCAGGGGAGAGTAGCGGTGGGGAGAAAAGTAAGCCCGAGAAGAAGGCTCGTCTTTCCGAAGAGCGCTCGTCAGAGGTTGGGTAACCACGACGGGGGCACCGAAAACAGAGGAGGGCCCAAAGAGGACTGCTAAGATCCCTGTCCCCAGTGGTGGAAAGAAGATAGCTCGACGAGACTCCATTGGCTCATCCGAACGCCCTCCTTTGGAAGATGAGCCAATGGCTGCTCGGCGGAGGTCGGTGCCCCTAAGGGCACTTCCCCGAACGGAGAAATGTCTCTAGCCTTGGCAGGAGGACAGGAAGGGGCGACTGCAATCGTCGAAGCTCAAGAAAAGTTTTCTATTGGAGGGCTCCCCTCAGAGGGGCTTAGGGGCGGCGACGCTGGGTCGGCTGCAGCAGAGACTCGCGAGGGGCTGACGACTGGAGAACCTTTCCTGGAGAGGTTGGGGCAACTACCGAGCAGACTGAAACCTTGGCGGAGCCTGCAGGGGAAGAGCAGGTGTTCGCAATCGAGGGGAGAAACTCGGACGAGGGGATAGGGCAAGGTGAGAGTCTTGCGGCCGAAGCTTCCTCCCCAAAAGCTTTGGGAAAACTGGCGCTTGGGCTGGCCGAGTTATCCGAAGAAGGCCAGGCTAGAATTTTGCTAGAGAGGCCAAGAGGTCAAAAGCTTCTCAATCGGAGGTTGCCCAGATCGATCCTTCAGGCGGGATGGTCAGCCCAGTAGCTCGGACTCGGCCATCGAAGCGGCGTTTGCTGCCCTAATGAGGTCGGTACTGTACCCGGGCATGGATCCTTCGGCGGATAAGTTCGCGGACCTGGATCTTGTTGATGCCGCATTTGGCCAGCGGACGCGGTGAAGGATATCCACCTTCTTCCCGAGATCAACAATTCTACCCTCATGGGGCTAGCCAGGTCTTACATCTCCCGGGTAGGTTTCTATTCCCAAGCAGCGAATGCTTTCGGTTAGCTTGGTTGTGCTTTTCTCACTTTGTGTTTCATTTTGCAGAGTGCTTTGGTTACCAGGGCACTGCTGGCGCTTGAGTCTGGCAACGGGGCCAGTATCCAGGCCAGGAGAGTCAACACCGAGCTTCAATCGCGAGCGGAAGCGTCTACACATTTGAGCAACTTCTGGGCACCAATAACGAGAATCTGCGAGGATGAAGGTATTGCATCAGGCTGCCCAAGGTAATGTGTCCAAGCTAGAGCTTGAAGTGAAGGAGCTACGTGGGTTCCTGGCGAAGTGACGACGCATGCTCGGAGCTATCCGGACCAAATCCAGGCATTCCGAAGAAATGGAGACTGTTAAGAAACAGTTTAACGAAAATCTAAGCAGGCAAGGAGAGAGGCCGCCTAAGAGAGAAGTCGCCTAAGTAGAATGCTTGCCGAATTGGAGGAGAAGGTACGGCGCGCGTGACATTGCCGACAGGGACGACAATATCAAATGGCACCAGGAAAAGATAACCTGCTCGATAACAAGCTCTCCCAAGCCTGGGGAGAAGTTGATGATAGGCAGTCGAGGATCAATGATCTTAAAAGCAGAGTCGAGCTAATTAAGCTGACAAGTCGAGGGCCATTGATGAGATCAAGGAGCTGACCAAGAAGCTAGCTCGGGGGAGGAGGAGGTGTGGTCCTACCCCTTTTTTAGCTTCCTTTACTAGCCCATCGCGGCGTTGGCTAATTCTATTTTTACAGATGAAGGAGGCGGAGCTGATAACCGAGACCAAATGCGGGCCTTGCAAGGGGAGTTGGCATCCGGTCGAGAGAGGAATTCAGAGCTCGAGAGGCGGGTCAGTGAGTCCGAGGAGCAGGTTGCTCTACTGCGGAATCGAGCTGCTGAAACTGAGGGGCTGGTTGCCTCACTACGGAGCCAGGTAGCTGAAACTAAATGTGGTTCGCTTTGCTCAAGGGGAACAAGATGCAACTTGTGCCACCTTCCAGCTCGGTGTGGAGGACACTCGAAGCAAGATATCCAAGGAGCATCCAGAATGGGACCTCTCTTCTTGAGTGTTGAGACCCCTGAAGCTTGCTCCCCAGGGGATGAAGAGGATGAATATGATGATTTTTCAGACGCCGATTCTGACGTTGCTCGGGTGTCAGTGAGGCCGCGACCCTGGAAGGGCATCCTCGTCATACCATCGGGGAAACAGCAGTGTTCGAAAAGGGTGAGACAAGTCAAGCTCCCCGAATGTCACTGAGGAAGCTGCCGAGGCCGCTGGGGCCGTTCCCAACCCTGATTCTTAAGGGTTATCTGTACATTTTTGCTTTTGTTTTTCGAACTTGTAACTCGGTTGGAGTTTTTAATGAATGAGCCTTTTGTCTCCATTCGATTGCCTTTCTCGGATGATCTCTTGTCTCAATTTTTTTTTCGACCGCGAGTAACCTATGGCTTTTTGCGCCGCTTGGTAGGTTTAGCTCGGATTTGAGCGAACATCTTGGTCGAGGCCGAGGCATATGGATAGGCTTGGTGAAGGAGCCGAGATACGACATAGCTCGGTTAAAGGGGCTGAGAGACGACCTAGCTCGGCCGAAGTCGCAAGGTGCGATAACTCGGCTAGAACCGAGAGATGCGGTAGGTCGACTGGAAAGGACCAGGAGTTACAGAAACGTCTTGGCCAGGACCGAGGTAGTCCGACTTATCAAGGGCGAAGACGTGGGTGCGCCTTCGATAAAAAGGGGGGTTTGTTAACTTTCCCATCGCCATTTTCTTATTCTTCACTTGCGGAGGGAGCAAATCCTGCCTCTCGCGAGCGGCCACTGAAGTAACGACACGTGGCGAGGCCTTATGGCAGGGGCATTGGGCCGATGGGTCGGGTGATCGGGGCACTCGTCTAAGTAGTTTAAATACCAACGGGTGGTAGGGCATCGTTAACCACTTCCTCTGCCGATCTTTTGTTGGTTTATCTAAACTTGTGATAGCAAGATGGCTTCCGAGGAAGGAGGAAGGTCGGCCGGAGCATCAGTCAACGGTGTCAACGCCCGTTGGGGGACCCGTAGGGGCCGCACTAAGGCGATCATCGACGGGGAAGTCCTGGCCTCATCGTTTGCAAGCCACGAGCAACTTCGGAAGGCGGCCGAGCAATACATGGTTGCCTCTACCAGGAGATCCTGCCTCCGTGAGACCAACGATCGGTTGGAAAGGAAGGTGGCGTCCCTTCAACGGCAGTTGGGCGAGCCGGTTCTGCGGCGAGGGGAGGGCTCAGCGGCTCCCGGAGAGAATGGCGAGCCCTGTAAGGGCCGATGTATTTTTCTTTCCTTTTGTCGCCCTTTTTATGATGAATGAAAAGAACAGCTTCTGCGGCTTTCGTGTTTGCTGCTGTTTTGAGATGCTTGCTTTCATCGTGCAAGTCTTATAAGCGATCCACTCCCTTGGAGGATTTTTGGCTATCCTGGCAAGATTCAAGGTATAGCGCTCATGCTTTAGCCGAAGTACAAGGAGTGCCTCGTTGTCGATGAGATGAGGGCAGCTATCTTCGTCTAGATCGGGGTGTGGGATAACACTCAGTCGTGCTGAACTGAAGATAGATACTTCGGCTTGTTCCGAAGTATGGAAGCAGCTCTGGCCTTGAAGGGGAGCCTAAGGCAATGCCTTGGTTCATGCCTGGATACAACAGGCAGTTGGGCCAGAGTAGAGGATATCGAAGCGTCCTTATCGAGGAGTACTTGGCCTTTGCCCTCTTTATTATTCTGTCAGTGCCTTATCTTTTCCAAGGCAAGTCGACCTTCGTTTTGCCGAAGTAGATAGTACGGCTCTGTAGCCAGCAAAGGGTGGCCTTGGTGCTTTCCAAGGGGCTTTTATTATATCGATCTTTTCCAATGCGGGTCATTTTAGCGTACGACGCAAGCACTTATCCGCCATTGGAGGACGTCACTTTCACGGGACGATCTCCCAGGGCTGCTCGTATCTGTAAGATCGGCGGGCGATTCTCTGCATTTAAAATTCATGATCCGGGATCAGAAAATCTTTTGGCGTGCCATGGTTCGGGCGACATTTGGCGCACAACGGGGGCGCTTCTTCACCCCAGGAGGCCACGTGGTGGCGTGGATTAGGCATTTTGAATCTCGGGGCTTTCTGCCTTGATAGTTGCTCCCGATCCATTCTGCCTATAAAAAGGGAGGAAGGGGCCGTGTTAGGCCATCCCCAAAGCTTTCTTCTCTGTGTTCGTAGAAAAATTTTATGATGGTTGTGTCCGGAGGCTTAGGGCGGAGGGACTGAGTTTTTTTTTGCAAGCAGTCTTCCCCGGATAGCTGGGGTGATGAAGGAGTCGCTGAAGAGCGGCTCGTCCTCAAGGGGGAGACTCGGAGATCACATGGAGAGCGCAGGAGGTCCGCAGAGATCACACGGAGAGCGCACATATGCGCTTCCTGTGTCCTTTGTGGCCTGCTACGGGGGACGCAGGGTAGGAAGTGCATAGGCACCCCCGTAGCACGCACGGAGCCCTCCTTCTCCATCGGGCTGGATTCTCGCTCTTCTTCTCCGCGGGAGAGGGAGTCAGCGTAGCTCTCTCAATCGGGCAGCGGCCTGCAACCCAGCATTCCCACCTGGGGGGAGCTGGTTAGTTTGCCCGATTCCTCAGAATCAGCATCCACGGGTCATGCCTCCTTTTGGATCTCTTAATTCATCCGGAGGGGTCGTGGGAGGCCGGCTTTGCCACTTATCAGGGCGAGCTGGCTGGTTGCTGATTTGTCTGATTTCTTGGTCAGAATCCGAAGTATCATCGTTAACCGAAGCTGACTGAGCAGTTCGGCCGAGCTATTTACTCGTTTTCATTTTCCTGTGCTTTGATGCACTTGTAACTCCTCTCAGGAGGTTGTAACTTTTCTTTTGATGAAATAAAGAAATTTTTCATTCCTTCTTTCTTTAGCTTCTGCCTCCTTTGTGCTGGGGAGTTGTTACTCCTATATTGCTTTCGCCGGGGTTGTAAGCTGCCCAAATCCAGAGGAAGTCTTGGAGATTGGTCCGATCGGGGCTTGCAGCGGAATCCGAAAAATTTTGGGGCCGCTCGGTCTGATTCCGACTCATAGCTCGGCCCAACCGAGGTAGGAGATTTAGCTTAGGTAAGTAGCTCGGCCATCGCCGAGGATTGTGATATCTTGTCCGAGCCCTTATGTTGAATACAAACTCTGGTGTAGACTGTCAGAGAAGATGAGGGTCGCCCGACTGACGCATGGGGCGCCGGGACTTACGATTTGGTTACCTTCGAGGAAGGCGGGCCAGCGCGTTTCATTTCTTCGCGCTTTTTCGAGGGAGCCTGGCAGATTTTCAAGGGCATTTATCTTTAGAGGGGTTTGACAAACCGAGGGAACCTGGTCCCTAGAGAAGGAGGGAAGTTCCCGAGCACCTCGTTGATGCGAAACGATCCTCCTCGGGAGGGGGCGCGACCCCTCGCCTCCCGCGCGCCATCGGAGTGCGATGACGCGTGCTGAGTTTCCACAGGTCGAGATTAATGACCCGAGTGATCGAAACACTCGCCAGGAGTGGTTTAAATACGGACTAGAGGGATGCCTATGCCGGTCATCCTTTCAGCCAGTTCCCAGCGGCTCTTGAGTGTGGATATGGCCTCCGGCGGCGAAAGGTGATCGACTCAAGGGCCGAACGGTGGTGCCGATGGCCGTAGGGACTCCCGGGAGAGTCGCATCGCAGTGACCGTTGATGGAATGGCCTTGGCGTCAGCATTCGCGAGCCATGAGCAGCTACAGAGGGCGAGCAATATCTGGCCGTCGATGAGGGAGGTCGAGTCCCTCCGCCGTGTTATCAGCCAGCAAGAAGGGGAAATAGCGTCCCTTCGTCAAAAGGTTGCCGAGTTAGTTCAGCGTGGGGAGAGTTCGGCTCCTGGAAAGATGATAAGCCTCTGTGAAGGCTTCTTTTTATCTTTTCGTTTCCTCTTTGTTTTTTCTTATAATGAAAGAAGGGAGGTTTTTTGCAACTTTTGTTTTCGCTGCCATCCCCAAGATGTTTGTCCCTCGAACATGTTTCGCATTTTGGAGACCAACTAGGTCGGCCGGGGCTTGTAAGCTGCCCGAATCCGGTCGTTAGGTCGGCCGGGGCTTGTAAGCTGCCCGAATCCGAGCAAGTTTTTGGAGAACGTTTAGGTCGGCCGGGGCTTGTAAGCTTAGGTCCCGAATCCGAATCCGAAGTTTAGGTTTAGGTCGGCTTGTAAGCGGCCCGAATCCGGGTCGGTCGGCGGGGCTTGTAAGCTACCCGAATCCGAGCTAAGCCTTGGAGGGTCGGCCGGGGCTTGTAAGCGGCCCGAATCCGAACAAGCTTTGGAGAACTTAGGTCGGCCGGGGCTTGTAAGCTACCCGAATCCGAGCTAAGCCTTGGAGATCGTTTAGGTCGGCCGGGGCTTGTAAGCGGCCCGAATCCGAACATAGCTTAGGAGAATACTTAGGTCGGCCGGGGCTTGTAAGCTCCCGAATCCGAGCTAAGTTGGAGATCGTTTAGGTCGGCGGGGCTTGTAAGCGGCCGAATCCGAACATAAGGAGATACTTAGGTCGGAAGCTATCCGAGCTTAGGTCGGCCGGGGCTTGTAAGCGGCCCGAATCCGAACATAGCTTAGCTTAGGTCGCCGGGGCTTGTAAGCTACCCGAATCTGAGCTAAGCCTTGGAGATCGTCGGGGCTTGTAAGCGGCCGAATCCGAACATAGCTTAGGAGAGTACTTAGGTAAGGCTTGTAAGCGAGCTAAGCTTGGAGATCGTTTAGGTCGGCCGGGGCTTGTAAGCGGCCCGAATCCGAACTATTGGAGATCTTAGGTCGGCCGGGGCTTGTAAGCGAGCCAGATAAGCGGCCCGAATCCGAACATAGCTTAGGAATACTTAGGTCGGCCGGGGCTTGTAAACCCGAATCCGAGCTATAGAAGGTCGGGGGGCTTGTAAGCGGCCCGAATCCGAACTAGAGGCATCACCTGGGGGCTCGGCATACCGAGCTTTTATAAGGGGCTCGACCAGCCGAGGTTCGGATTCACGCGGCTCGGTTGTGCCGAGAGTGAGTGAGGTATCCATTTCTCATGCAATTTTTCCAAAGAGCGACCATGTCCCAAGTTATAAACGGGGCAGGTCAAAGAGGCATACCCTACTGATAGTATACGCGGAGATTGTCCGAGTTCCACGTCCGGGGAATGGATTTCCCGCTTAGATCTTGGAGCTTGTAGGTGCCAGGTCCGATGACTTCCGCTACTTGGTAGGGGCCTTCCCAGTTTGGCGAGAGCTTTCCTTGCTCCAGCGGTTTGGAGACAGAGTTTCGGAGGACAAGGTCGCCAGGCGAGAAGGATTTCCCTTTGACTCTGGAGGCGTGATAACGGGCCACTCTTTGGTACGCGCCATTCTGATTCGAGCTTTTTCCCTGATCTCTTCCACCAAGTCGAGGTTGGTGCGGAGCTGCTCGTCGTTAGCCTCTTCTGAGTAGCTTTCCACTCCGCAAGAGGGAGGCCTACTCCACAGGGATAACGGCTTCTGTACCAAAAGCCATTCGGAATGGGGTTCACCGGTCGGGATTCTTGGGTGGTGCGGTAGGCCCATAGAACATGATGAAGCTCATCCGCCCACCTGCCTTGGGCTCTGGCGAGGCGAGCTTTAATTCCCTTGAAGGAGGGTTCTGTTGGTCACTTCGGCCGCTCCGTTGGCTTGTGGATGCCCGACCGAAGTAAGGTGGTGACGGATTCCGTGATCCTCACAGAACTCGGAATTTGGGATTGTCAAACTGCTTGCCGTTGTCAGTGATGATGGTATGCGGAGGCCGAATCGGCAGATGATGGATCTCCACACAAAATCTCTGGCCCGAGCTTCGGTAATTTGGGCAACTGCTTCCGCCTCGACCCATTTGTGAAGTAGTCGATGGCGACAAATAGAAATTTCCTCTGTCCTGTGGCAAGCGGGAAAAGGGCCGAGGATGTCCATCCCCCATTTGGCAAAGGGCCAAGCGGAGGATATGGGAATTAGCTCGGCGGAAGGGAGCCTTTGGATGCTCGAATGCCTCTGGCAGGGGTCGCAGGCTCGGACTAGGTCGTCTGCATCTTTCTGCATGGTCGGCCAGTAATAGCCTTGTCGTAGCACTTTGTGGCATAGGACCGACCTCCCAGATGGTTGCCGCAAATTCCTTCATGCACCTCCGAAGAGCATAATCAGCTTCAGACGGGCGGAGGCATCTGAGCAGCGGCATGGAAAAAGACCGCTTATAGAGCTGGTGGTCATCAGCACATAGTGGGTGGCTTGCAGCTTCAGCTTTCTTGCTTCCCTGCGGTCGGACTGGAGCGACCCTTCTTTAAGATACTTTGAATATAGGGTCGAACCAAGATGGTTCGACCTCAATCTGCATCACTCGGTCGGCCTCCGCGATGCTGGGCTTTTCCAAATTTCCAAGTGGAACTTTTGCTCGGCATCCATCGACTCCGCAGTTGCTAGTCGGGATAAGTAGGTCGGCACGAGCATTTTCGGATCTGGGAATCTGAATAACTTCAAATTCGAAGTAAGAGAGTAGGTTCCGCACCTCTTAGAGATATCGAATCATGTTCGGCTCCCGGGCCTTCAAACTCCCCGCACATGACCGGCTACCAGCTGAGAGTCGGTGAAGGCATTGAGCTTTCTCACTTTCAAGTTGCGGGCGATTCGGAGTCCGGCTAGCAGGGCTTCGTACTCGGCTTCGTTGTTGAGGCTGGGAAGGAGAATCGGACGCCGTACTCAAAGGTTATCCCCTCTGGGCTGGTGAGGACTAGGCCAGCACCGGAGCCATTGGCGTTAGATGATCCCGTCGACATGGAGCAGCCACAGGGCTCCAGCTTTGGATTCTCGGAGGAGTCTGGGGTAGAGCCATCTTCTGGGATAGGCATTCAAGAGGAAGTCGGCCAGCACTTGAGCTTTGATGGCTGGACGAGGCTGATATGGATGTCATGCTCGCTCAGCTCGACGGCCCATTTGCCATTCTTCCTGATGTCTCGGGACGGTGGACCACCGCCTTGATGGGTGGTCGGTGAGGACCGTCACGAATGTGCTTGAAAGTACGGCGCAAGCTTTCGAACTGAGGTGATTAGGGCCAGCACCATTTCTCAATTCTGCTGTACCTCATCTTCGCATCCGGAGCAGCCTGCTGACATAGTAGATCGGCTTTTGGTCTTCTTCTCTTCTCTGACCAGCACCGAGCAGACTGCCCTTCTGAAACAGCTAGGTACAAAATAGGGTCTCTCCCGGGGTCGGACTGCTGAGGAGAGGGGAAGCCGAGATACTTCTTGAGGTCTTGAAATGATTTTGGCATTCGGGAGTCCATTGGAAGTTCTTTAGCGGATCGGAGAGCTTTGAAGAAAGGGAGGCTCCTCTCGGCCGATCGAGCCACGAAGCGGTTGAGGGCCGCTAATCCTCCCGGTCAGGCGCTGGACTTCTTTGACAGATGCCGGGGTGCCATTTGTGAAGGGCTTGAATCTTCTGGGGTTGGCTTCGATGCCTCACTGAGAGACCATGAAGCCCAGAAACTTTCCCCGAGGTTGACACCGAAAGCACATTTTGCCGGATTGAGCTTCATCCGATACTTTCGGAGTGTCGTGAAGCTCTCTGAGAGGTCTTCTATGCTGGGAAGCTTTAACCAGCATGTCGTCCACGTATACCTCCATATTCCGGCCGATCTGCTCCTTGAACACCTTGTTGACCAGCCTTTGGTAGGTGGCGCCTGCATTCTTTAGACCAAAAGGCATGACTCGGTAACAATAGGTACCTCGGTCGGTTATGAAGGCGGTCTTTTCTTCATCCTCGGGGCCATCCGGATTTGGTTATAGCCGAATAGGCGTCCATGAATGTCAGCATCTGATGGCCTGAGGTGGCATCCACGAGCTGGTCGATCCGGGGAGAGGGGAAGCTGTCCTTCGGGCATGCTTTATTAAGGTCGGTGAAGTCGATGCAGATTCTCCATTTGCCGTTCGACTTTTTCACCATGACGACATTGGACAGCCAGCTCGGATAATTTACTTCTCGAACAAAATTGCCTTGATGAGTTTGTCTACCTCTTCTTCAATGCTCTTGCCGCTCAGGGGCGAAGCTTCTCTTCTTCTGCTTAACCGGCGGGCATCTCGTCCACGTTAAGATGATGGACAAGGACGTCGGACTGATCCCAGGCATGTCGGAGGCGACCAGGCGAAGATGTCAGCATTACTTCGGAGAAAATCGATCAGCTCTGCCGAGGCTCCCTTTGAGCAGCGACCCGATCCTTATGGTTCGGTCGGGTCGAGCTTCATCCAGCGGTACCTCCTCCAGCTCTTCGGCTGGTTCTCCCGCTGCTCGGCGAAGTCCTCCGAGCATCTAGTCCCATCAACCTCGGGCATTCTGGATTGAGGCTTGTGAACAAACACTGCCGAGCTATGCTTGGCTTCCCTCGAACAACACCACCCCTCGCTCGGTGGGAACTTCATAACAGATGCGGGATGGAGACAACTGCTCTGAGGGACATTAGACCGGGCTTCCCAATATTGCATTGTAGGGGACCGAGGTCGGTCACTAGAAAGTCTGTCTACACAGTGGCCACGGGGCCAGGTCCCCGCGGACCGTCAAGGGTGACGACCCCTTCCGGGACGACGACGTCGCCTGTGAATCCCATCAAGGTGGAATCCACAGCTCAAAGATTTTCTATGAGAAGCTTCATCCTGGCAAACACACCGAGGTACAAAACATTTACCGAGCTTCCACTATCAACTAGGATTCGGCTTACATCATAGTTGTTCAAATTAAGGGATACAACTAGCGCGTCATCATGGGGAGCTGTATCCCAAGGAAGATCATCATCGGAGAAGGAGAGTTCTCATCCGTGCCTTCTTTGGTACCGACCTTCTTCATCATCCTTCGCCTGGGACTACCGCCGCCTCAATCATATTAATGCGGCCAATCACGGCGGATTTGGTGGAGGAGGAGGTTGTTGAAGCTCGGGCTGGCGGTCACCCCCGTTGTTGGCTCGGGCGCTCCTCTGAACTGATCCAGTCGTCCCTGGATCAGCCTCTCAATCTCATTCTTCAGCTGCCAGCATTCTTCAGTGTCGTGGCCGTGCTCCCGGTGGTAGCGGCAAGTACTTAGCGGGATCTCTTCGGGTCGGGTTCCCTCGGAGAGGCACTGGCCGGGGAGCTGGCGCTCTATTTCCATAGGATTCCGCTCGGGGCAGTCAGCGGAGTAAGCGATCAAATCTCCTAGGAGGACTCCGGGAGCGATTCCTTGGCGGCGGCGGAGGGACTCTCTGGCGGTGAGGCGGACTTGGCCGCCGGGCGGGACGGTGCCTGTCGGGGACTTTGGGCTCCTTCTTCTTTGCCTGCTTAGCGCGGGCAGCTCTCGATTCCTCGACCCTCGCATACTTGTCCAGGGCC
>UESW01003865.1:1108199-1139524 GCA_900491605.1 Calamus simplicifolius | reverse complement strand
AGGCCATGGGTGGTTTGAGGACTTTGGGTTTAGGCTCTATGGGCCTTGGTCCCAATGAGCCTCTAGACCAGCGGGCCTATTGTAAGTTGGGCATGATGTTCTCAGATCAGGCGCAGAAGAGACAATGTATTTTTTTTATGAAGTGGTGTCTTCTTCTTCGCGCATCTTTGGATGATGATGAGAAGCGTCTCTCTCGTAGGGACGCGATGCTTTCTTCAATCAGAGTATCGCTTCCCATTTATAAATAGCGAGCACCATGATCAGAGAAAGATAAGAGAAATCTTTTTTTTTTCATTTTTCATCCATCCGTCTTCATCTGTTTTTAAGAACAGTAAAGACAGAGCGATCCAGAAGAGAGAAACACAAAAGAATTCGGCTAATTTTTATTCACCAAAAATCCTTGCTTATTTCTTTGGCCATACCGGTTGCTCATTCAGGGAGTTGAGGATTAAAGATTATCCCGTTTATTCCTAAGAAGAATCAGCGATCTAAGAGAGCTTCTCCACTCCTTTAAAGAGTCTCCGTGTAGAAGCCTTCACGCAGAGGAGTCTTCATGCACGACGCTTCCTTATTTACAAAGAAATCTAGAAGAAATCTTTAGTAAAAAGGTACGCAATCATTTTCTCTAATTAAGAAATGATTGCCATGATTGTTCATAATTTTATTACTGGTATCACTTCCGCACCAACCGAATTTAATATTTTAATCTAGCCTTATCTTCTTGATAAGAGTTTTGATTGGATTGTTTTGATCACGGGGATCTCACCAGAGATCAGAACCTCCAACTCTTTTTATCTAGAGTTAAAGATAAACCATAGCAAAATTTAAAAAATCTTATCTTATCCGATCATTAGCAATCCCATCTATCCATCCAATAAAAAAATTGGTATCAGAGCGTTGGTTTTGATAATAAGTAATCTATACGGATGCCTCCTCTCTCCAAAAAAATGGAAAATATTAGAATAGGTCGTATATCTTTTGTCCGGCTTTCCTCTTTACTAGAACGTTCGGAGTCAACAAAGAAGAAGAATGCCATTTTTTCTCCCTACTTCCTAGAATGTCCGGACTTGACGAAGAAGAAGGACGTTTGGACTCCTTGCATCTAGAAGCGAGTTCCTCCCTTCTTCCTGGAATGGAAGGAATACAGACTGGCTCCCTTCTTCCATGGACTCCACGCGGTTTCTTCCAAAAGACTTCTTGGATGATGGGTAACCAGATTGAATGATTGGGACTCCATGCGGAAGGGAAGAAGAAGCTAGACATTTTTCCTCCCTCACCTTGACGCAACATAAAGCTGTCCAGTTGGGTGAAAGTGCAGAACGTGGAGAGAAGATTCCTAGGCCATGGCTTCATGAGAGGAATGTGTGGATGGCTTCGTCACTTGGAGTTCCGATGCATGGAGGAGTTCCGTGCAGAGTAAGACGTAAAGGCTGGTTGAAGACTTTTCCTCCCAGACTTCGGTGCATCTTGAAATCCCCATGCAGTAGAAAGAAAAGAGGATTAAGAAAAGGATTAAAAATCCTAAAGAAAGGGTGGCACTTGAATCCAGCGGAAGGAAATCCTTTAAATAAAAAGAAAAGGAAAAAAAGGGACCAAGCCACTAGGCTAAGGTTATGATGCCAATGGATCTAGAAAAGGTAATGAAAGATTGAAGGATGACATAGAGATGAGAGAGAGAGAGAGATATTTAGTTGAAGAGAGTTTTGAATGAGGCATTTAAGAATGGGAATACATGGTAGTGGCGATTACAAGGAAGTAGCCCCAGTCCTCCTAAGCCCACATGAGACCAATATTATTAGGATATTTATTTTCCTTTGACCAAAGCATCATGTTAGAAAGGGACGGCCATGATGATTATGGTTCCGGGATGCCTCTGTCATTTCTGCTAGCATAACAATTTATTATTATTTAATTTTTTTTATTGCTTATGTGTGTTGCATGCATGTTTTATTGCCATGGTATCACTCATTAGAATATTATGAGTTAAATGTAATTAAATGATTAAAGGACCCTAAATTGGCATGATTGAATAGGTTGGAAACCAAAGCACCTATGACAATTATGGGCGTTAATCAGAAAAATGATTACATAATTGGTTAAGTGATTAAAGGTATGTCCAAGGCCATTTGGACATTAGGTAAATCACAAACCATACAAAAACTTAATTAACATATTATCAAGTGTGTGAGGGTAACATGTAACCCGTGGCTTCCCAAAAGGGTTGATTCTCGCTATGATGCATGTGCTTACTCATGTCACATACATGACCCCCATTAGGGATGAGTACATACATCAGCTATAGTGGGATAATTTTCAGTAAAATATTTAATTCTTTATTGCATATGATATACTTACTCATGTCACATGCGTGACCCCCATTAGGGATGGAGTATGTCATTAGTTTACATAGTTCTAAGAATTAAATGAATAATCTAGGTATCTTGTTTGAACACTTACTCGTGTCACACGCATGAACCCCATTAGGGATGGAGTTTTCAAACTTGTTAATCCCAAAAGATTAAACCTTGGTTAACACTTGACCTATAATGATAGGAGCCAAAAAACCAAAGCAGTGATCATAACCAAGTAAGGCTGTTGATCAGCACTTGGGGACTATGACCAAGGGGACTTGGGTTGACTCATTTTTATGGAGGTCAATACACTGTTACATTGAGACTTTATAGATTTTTTTAAAAGTTTTTGCTACTTAGTAATCCTAATGTTAAAAGAATATTTATGGAGCATATATAACTGATGCATATGCCATTATTTATATTTCAGATGTCGTCATCATTTTTCCCACTTGCTTCTATACTTAATGATAATAAGTTAACCAGACCAAACTATTTGAACTGGAAGAGAAATTTGGACATAGTACTCACTTCTGTGGGTATAAGTATGTCCTAACAGATATCTATCCTCAGTTGGGTCAAAATCCAACGATGATGAAAAGCTTGAATTTGAAAAATGGAACAAGGCTGATGAGATGGCCAAATGCTATTTCTTGGCTTCCTTAAGCCCAGTGCTACAACAGCAACATCAAAACATGGAGACGGCTTATGATATGATTTTTAGTCTCTAAGAGATGTTCGCTCATTCAAGCAGGGCTGCACAATAGAGTGCTATCAGGAAGCTAATCAATACTCGTATGGCTGAAGGTACCCCGGTCCGAGAGCATATGCTTAAAGTGATGGGCTACCTATATGAGGCCATCGATTTGGGTGCTGAGATCGACCAAGAGACTCAGATAGATATAGTGCTGGAAACCCTCTCAAGTTCATTTGATCAATTCAAGCTTAACTATTTAATGAACAAACTTGGCATGACCTTCCCAGAGCTCATGAAAGAGCTGCAATCAGCTGAGCAAATTCTAGGGAAGGAAAAGGCAGTTCACTTTACTAAGGCTTCTTCTTCTAAGCCCAAAAGTCCCAAAGGAAAGAAAAAGAAGCATCCTAAGGTAGCGGGTGGCAAGATCAAAAAGACAAAGACCGCTAAAGGAGCAGTAAAAGGGAGATGTTTTCACTGCAACCAGAAAGGGCACTGAAAGATAAACTACCCAAAACTAATTGCCAAGAAGAATGCAGCAGGTAATATTTTTGTTATTGAAATATGTTTAGTG
The DNA here is from genome assembly GCA_900491605.1 of Calamus simplicifolius. Classification (NCBI taxonomy): domain Eukaryota; kingdom Viridiplantae; phylum Streptophyta; class Magnoliopsida; order Arecales; family Arecaceae; genus Calamus; species Calamus simplicifolius. The sequence continues at coordinate 1,135,905 of UESW01003865.1, read as the reverse complement.
GTGGATTCTACTGTATCCTGGATTGTAGACTCATGAGCCACTAATCACATATGCAATTCATTGCAGGGGTTCCAGGTAACCAGGAAACTCAATAGAGAGAGATATTACTGAGGCTGGGGACAGAAGTAAAAGTGGGAGCTACTATTATTGGTAGAGTTAGTTTATCTTTTGGATGTAATAAAAAACTTGTATTGGATGATTGCTTATATCTACCAGACATTAAAAGAAATTTAATTTCAGTAGCATGTTTGATTTTCTATGGTTACAATGTTTCTTTCCATTATGATGTTTCCATTAGTAGAAATGGTAAAGAAATTTGTAGAGGATCAAGATTAGGAAATTTATATTATGTACATCCAATAACTCCCACATCCAATGACATTGAGATAGTGCATATTGTCTCAAATAAGAGAAAAGCTGAACACAATGAGGAAACACTTTGGCATTTAAGACTAGGTCACATAAACCTTAATAGGATTAAGAGGCTTATCTAGGATGGATCCTTGGGTCCATTGGATATGAATAAAATGCCTCAATGCAAATCCTATTTGGAAGGAAAAATGACTAGAATGTCTTTTAAGACCAAAGGCCTTAGGGCCTCTGATTTACTGGACTTGGTGCACACTGATGTATGCAGACCAATGATGATACAAGCCCGAGGAGGTTTTGAGTATTTCATTACTTTTACTGATGATTACATGCGACATAAGTCTGAGGCTTTTACAAAGTTTAAGCAGTTCAAGGCTGAAGTTGAGAATCAGTTGGAAAAATGAATCAAAGCTGTTAGATCAGATCGTGGAGGTGAATACCTTCTTGAAGAATATAAACAGTTCTCATTGGTAATGCATTGTTTCTCAACTTACTGCTCCTAGAACACCACAACAAATGGGGTAACAGAAAGGAGAAACAGAACTCTACTTGAGATGGTAAGATGCATGATGTGTCATGCGAGTTTACCAGAATCCTTTTGGGGATATGCTTTAGAAACGACAACATATATTTTAAATTTAGTCCCATCTAAGTCAGTACAAGACTCCCTATGAGATGTGGACTGGACGTAAGTCCAATCCAAGATATCTCAATGTATGGGGGTGTCCTGCTTATGTATTGACAGAAAAGACATCTAAATTCGGACCAAGATCTATACTTTGCTACTGGGTTAGTTTCCCAAAAGGAACTGTAGGCAGCTACTTCTGTAATCCTGAGAGTCGAAATGTATTCGTTAGCACGAATTCTAGAGTATTGGAAGATGATTGTATTAGTACTGCTGATCCTAAAAAGGTGGTTCTACAAGAACAGACACCTGATGGATCATCTTTCAATTCAAGACATAATGATAAGGATGAAACACCTATTGCTGAACCAGTATTAGATGCGACACCCGTGGTTCATCGCAATGGAAGGATTTTGAGACCACCTAATAGGTTTATGTTTTTTGGAGAATCCTATGTGGCGATCTCCAATGAATAAGAATCGAATCCCACTAGTTACGATGAAGCTATCATGGATGTAGATGCAAGCCAATGGCACAAGGCTATGGAATCAGAAATGGAATTTATGTACTCGAATGAAGTTTGGGATATTATAGATGCACCTCTTCATCATCACTATCCTCCAAAGATTCATCCGATTCCTCTTTTTGATCCGAAGTCTTAAGGGCCATGGTTATTCTTCTTTTTTATTCCTCCTCATTAGCATGTTGTTTAGCTTATAGCTTGTGCATCATGAGGGACCCCAGCAATTCCTCCAAAGGTAGAATATTTAGATCCTTTGCCTCTTGAACAGTAGTCACTTTGGCCTCTCAGGATCTAGGCAAAGATCTTAATACCTTTCTCACAAGATTAGCATTAGTATTAGACTTACCAAGGCTCTTAAGCCCATTAATAATATCAGTGAATCTTGTGAACATATAAGAAATAGACTCATTTGATTCCATTTTAAATAATTCATATCCATCTTAACTCAACTCAACTCATCTAAGCCTTTTCCCAACTACATGGGGTCAGCTACATGAATCTACTTCCTCCGCTCTGCTCTATTCAGAAATAAGTTAATATTTAAATTCATATCTATGTATAAGCATATTAATTTTGGATTCTTTTACTTGATTGGTATGGTACCCTCATGGGTAACCTTTAACTTATCCCATATTTCCTTGGCAGAAAAGCAAGTAGAAATACGGTTGAATTCATTAGCATCCAAAGAATAGTACAATACATTCATGGCTTTAGGATTTAGCTAAGCCATCTTTTTATCATATTCATCCCACTCTATTTTTGGTTTGGGAATCTCCATGCCATTAGATCTCAAAGTAGGTGTGTGTGGACCATTCACTATAATGCTCCATAGGTCATAGTTAAGTACCTGGACGAAGATTTTCATCCTTTCTTTTCAATAAGAATAGTTTGTTCTATTAAATAAAGGTGGCCTATTTGTGAATTGCCTCTCACTCAATATGGCTGCCATGATCTTTGGCTCAAAGCTTTTTAAGACTAAAAAATAAGAGCACCTGCTCTGATACCACTTGTTGCCCAGATATAGCAACCCAAGAGGGGGGTGAATTGGGTTCTTTAAAAAATTAACCAATAAGTATGTGCACTTAGAAATTTTTCACAAATAAATTAAATGTAGCATAGTGAAACTATATGCAAACAATCACAAAAGAACAGTACAACCAAACACAACAAGTTTATAATGGTTCAACACCCAAGCTTTCTAGCTTTCGAACCCATAGTTTTCTAATATTTTTTTCTAGAATGAGAATGACATGTGTAAGCTTTGTGACCAGGTTTTCTATATTTGAAACATATAATTTTAGTTGTATTATTAGGTGGCACAAAAAATATTTTTCAAAATTTATGTTTCTTTAAGGGATTGTAGTCAAGACCAACTTTGTTAAAAATGGCTTTTTGACTATCAAGAATCATTTATAATTTTATAGAGCTTAAAATAAATTTGTCAACAATGGGTTTGAGTTTATCGATTTCATTTTTCAAATTTTTGTTTTCTTGTAGTAAAGAATCATTTTCTTTTAAAAACTTCTCTTTTTTCAAAGTTAAATTTTGAATTTGAGTTTTTAAATCTTTATTTTTGCATCCTAAATTTTTAAACTCATCAAGTAAATCATGGAATGCATCATTTAGTTCATCAAATGTAAATTCAAAAATAGGGTTAGAATTTATCTCTTCCTTATGGGCCATGAAACATAGGTTGGCAACTTTATTCTTTTCTTCTTTGGAGCTTATTTCATCACCATTGTTTCAAGTTGCCATCATAGCTTTCTTTTTGGTCCTTTTGAAGCTCTTCTTTAGTTGGGGACATTCGGATTTGAAATGCCCCAGCTTTTTACACTCATAACAAATTAGAGGATGTTCTTTCTCTTTTTCTTTATTAGGCTCTCCTTTAACCATTTGCCTTTTTCTTCCTCCTTGCCTCTTCCTTTTCATGAATCTTTTGAATTTTTGGGTGATAAGTGTCATCTCATCATCCCCCTCACTTTCACTAGATGTCTCCTCACTCTCATCTTTTTGAATGGCACTCTTTAGTGCCATTGTCCTCTTCTTCTTGAACTCATCTTCTTCACTATGTTGTTTTAGTTGAAGCTCATGGGTCATGAGGAAGCCGATCAACTCCTCTAGTGGAAGAGTATTGAAATCTTTGGCTTCTTAAATTGCTGTAACTTTGGCCTTCCAAAATCTAGGCAAAGATCTAAGAATTTTTCTTATAAGTTCACTATTAGTATAAGATTATCAAGACCTTTAAGCCCATATACAATATCAGTGAATCTAGTAAACATATCAGTAATAGATTCACTTTGATCCATTTTAAAAAGTTTATATCTATGTATAAGCATATTAATTTTGGATTCTTTGACTTGATTGGTACTTTCATGGGTAAATTCAAGTATATCCCATATTTCTTTGGCAGACATGCACATAAATACAATTAAACTTATTGGCATCCAAAAAATAATACAACACATTCATGGCCTTACCATTTGGTTGTGTCATCTTTTTATCATATTCATCCGATTCCATTTTCGGTTTGGAAACATCAATACCATTAGTTCTAAGGGTGGGTGTATGAGGTCCATTGACTATGATGCTCCATAAATCATAGTCAAATACTTGATGATGATTTTCATTCATGCTTTTCAGTATGTGTAGTTTGTGCTATTAAATAGAGGAGGTCTATTGGTTGACTGTCCCTTAGTCAACATTGATCCCATATGGGCTACAATTGATCTTTGGCTCTTTGTTCCCATATGGGCTACCATTGCTCTTTGGCTCTTTGTTGGTTAAAACAAATGAGACCCAGAGCACTAGCTCTAATACCACTTGTTGTCCAAATAAAGCAATCTAGAAGGGAGGGTGAATTAGGTTCTTTTAAAATTTCAAATACTTAGCAGGTATGTGCAATAAATGAATATTAGAGTTTGATAATTTGAATGTACCGTGAGAGAAATTTTCAAGCACAAAAAAATTCAATCACACAAACGCAAGATATTTATAGTGGTTTGATGTCAAACTTAGCATCTACATCCACTCCCCAAGAGCCCCTTGGGAATTTTCACTCTTAGTCATTATATAAACGATTACAACCCTAGCTTTCCTAGCTAGCTTCTTGTTTTACAGGCATAAAAAAGCCTTACAACAAATATCTCAAGGGTATACTACAACCCTTACAAGTTTTAGTAAGGTGAAACTTAAATAAATCATAGATAGAAGAATTAATACAAACAGCTCCTGGAATGAGATAAAATAATTTAAGAGCATTTTACAATTTTGAAGATTTCACTCCTCAAGTAGGCTTCTTCTTCTAGATTGGACTTTGTAGATTAATGAAGCCTCCTTGGTGACTTGAATGTGGCCTTCAATGAGATTGTAGCTCTCCTTCTTGTACAACACTCAATGGAACAATAAATGAGCTGAGTCTCTCTTGAATGCCCCTTTGCCTATTTACCTTTAGTCATTGCTTTCCACTCGCATCAGTTTTTCATCTAGAATCTAAAGTCACCATACATGGACATCTTAGAGGAAAAGATATATTCCTAGACATCAGAGATTGATGTGAGATTAGTTAGTTCAATCCTTCTTGAATGGAAGAAACCCAAGAACTTTCTCTTGAAAATCCTCTTCCACTCTTGCTCTCTAAAGGAAAATCTTATTTACTTTTGAATCTTGATAATGTAGAGTGATGTGGCTGATCACTTCCCTTGGGCGGCTGCATAACACTTAACGCAATTTCCAGAACCAAATGAGTTGATATCTTGTTTCTGGTGTTGGCCCTTGGATTCGGCCTCGGCCTCTGGCTTCGGCCTCACCCTCGCCCCGGCCCTTGGCTTCGGCCTCGAGCTATGGCTTCAGCCTTGCCCACGCCTCGGTCCCTAGCTTCGGCCTCAGCCTCTAGCTTCGGCCTTGCCCTCGCCTCGGTCCCTAGCTTCGGCCTCGATCTCTAGCTTTGTCCTCGCCCTCACCTTGGCCCTTAACTTCGGCCTCGGCCTCTGGCTTCGGCCTCAACCTCGGTGCTCTACATTGCATGTTTTCCTAGTATAGCGAAGCCAATTTCGAATATCGGACCTAGGGATTTGAGGCACCAACTGCCGCATATCTTGCTCATCTATTTCACCGAGATCACGGGCAGTTACCCATGTATTACGCAGTCATCGGTATCTACGGTGCATGCTTAACAACTACGCACCCGCCAGCCACCTGCGAGGCCAATCCTAACAGAATGGGATTCGATAGCTACTCAACAAAGGGTAAAAGGGACCCCCGAATAGGTACATAAGGACCCCTGACTCACAACAAGGGGCGGACTAAATCTCTACTCTCTCATTAAACACTCATGTTCTACTAGCCACTGACTTGAGCATCGGAGGGTCCCCGTCAGAACTACCGGTCCAGAACTTTTTGCAGGTTCTCAGAGGAAGAAGGTGCTCCCTCGACGCTTTTGACAACCTGTGGGGATCTCCGCCCATCGGCGCTCACCGCAAGTGATTTGACAGCAACAGATTGACGCGCCAGGAAGGGGCCGGCAGATAGATGTTCACCATCATGCATCTGCGACCCCTCAACTTCTGCAAGGAAGACGATGGTGACGATGCAAGCTCAGGAAGCCTCCATCAGCCATGCCGTGGAACGCCTCCCGTGGGCTGAACAATCGGAGGCCAACCTCCATGTTCCGCCTCTTGCACCACCACAGGCTAACCAGGCCGATCGGCTTGACGTCCTGACCAATCAGGTACAAGATCTGATGACAGTGGTGCGGGGACTGCAGGAACATTGCTTCGCCGCCATGCCATTGCCACCTCAACCCCCTCCGCCTCATGAGGAGGGTCATGGAGCCAGTCAACCTCATCAGGGCAGGACTCCTCTTGAGGCCTCCCACCACTCGCTCCCTAAACCTCGCCATCAGGAAACCTCAAAGCGACAACGATCTCTCTCTCGCCATTCTGATCGCTCCCACCGGCGGCATGGAGAGAAGGAACCAAGACATGTGCACTCCCTGCACCGGCGGTCTTCCCCATCCTCATCTTCCAACTCCTCTAAAGAAGACACTGACAGGAAGGCCGCTTGTCGGGCCAAACGGTGGCTTGATGAGTATCATCAACGATTGGAGGAGCTTAGTCGTTGGATCGCCAACCCTCATAGGACAGATTACGACCACCGTCCCCCGCTTTCTTGTCGCATCATGGATGAGCCGGTCCCACCTTGGTTTCGTCTCCTCCAGTTGGACCCATACGATGGCACGATGGATCCTCTAGATCATTTGAAGAGTTACAAGGTCCTCATGCAAGTCCAGGGAGCGATGGACTCTCTCCTGTGTGTTGCCTTTCTGGCCACACTTCGGAAGGTGGCGCGCGCATGGTATTCCCATTTGCCACCACACAGCATCAATTCTTTCAGACAACTCGAGCGATCTTTCCTGGCCTACTTTGATTCATGCCAGAAGATCCCTTGAGTGGCTGATAGTTTATTCACTGTCCAACAAAGGAGCGGTGAAACTCTGAAGGACTTCGTTGCTCGGTTCAAGGAGGCCGCGCTCGAGGTTTATAACTTGGAGGACTCTGTAGCCATCCTAGCCCTAAAGCGAGGGCTTCATCATTTCGGATTTGTCTATTTCCTTGGATAAGAAGCCTCCCAGCTCCTACGTCGAACTGCTGAGCCGGGCATAGAAGTACATTCGCACCGACGAAGTGGACTCTTCTAGAAAGGAGGCCGACAAAGGTTCCAACAAGAAGCCAATATCCACGGAACCCACCGGAGGACGATCCAGAAAGCCTGAGCCACCTCGTCGCTCGGACAACCGATCTCAAACACTCGTTCCCAAGGAGTAGTTCACCCCTCTACTCACTCTAGTTTCTTACATCCTGTTGGAGATCGAGGACGAGCCCTACTTCCGATGCCCACCCCCCATGAAGCCGGGGGTTTCTCGTAGCAAGAAACTATACTGCCGGTACCACCAAGATTATGGTCATGACACTAAAGACTGTCACCTTTTGAAAAAGGCCATTGAAGAACTTGTCCAACAGGGTCACTTAGGCAAGTTTGTTCGAAGAGGAAACCCCCTTGCTCCGGGTCCGTCGGCGCCTCCTGTACCTCAGATCAGCGTGGACAACGCCCCGATGGAAAAGATGATAGCCATGATTTCTTGGGAAGCAGGCAACAACTCAAAAAGATGACATGAGGGGTTAGATTCTGTAATTCCGTTCTTTAGGAAGGAGTTAGACGGGGTAGTTAACAAACATGACGACAGCATCGTCGTGTCTATAACAATAGCTAAACACCCTGTAAAGAGAATTTTAGTAGATCGTGGAAGTTCTGTTGATGTTTTGAGCTACGAAGCTTTTGTTCGGATGAACCTATCTAACTCCTCTCTTCAACCCGTCACCACGCCTCTAATGGGTTTTACCGGAGATTCTGTGAACGTCGAAGGGGAGATTGCTCTCCCTGTAACAGCTGGGACTCCACCGCGTCAGAGCACGGTAGTCATAAACTTTCTAGTGGTCCGGGTCCCGTTGGCTTACAACGCTATCTTGAGACGGCCTGGCTTAAATTTACTAGATGTTGTTATCTCTACCAAGAGATTGTTGGTGAGGTTTCCCATCGACGAAGGGGTCAGAGAAATGAAGGAAGAACAGAGCCCACTGCCGCTTTGCTACCACTTAGCCCCCAATCTGCAAGAGACAGTGTCGATAGCAGCGCCTGAACCGCTCGACCCCCGAGACTTGGAGAGGAAAGGAGAGCCAACCGAGTACCCCCTAACCTTTCCCTTGGTGGAAGACCCGACGAGGACCATCCAGATCGGAGCACTGCTTCTGGAAGAGGCGCGCAATCGGCTCCTTATTTTTCTGCATGCCAACTCTGATATCTTTGCATGGTCGTCATCTGATATGCTAGGCATTCCTGAGGAGATAATCACTCATCAGCTCAACCTCAAGCCAGAATGCCGGCCTGTTCGACAGAAGAATAGGAGCTTCGCCCCAGATAGACAAAAGGCCATTGACGAGAAAATCCGCAAGCTGAAAGCTGCGGGCCACATTCGGGAAGTTCACTACCTCGACTGCTTGGCTAATGTCGTGATGGTCCGTAAGGCCAACGGGAACTGAAGGATGTGTCTAGACTTCACGGACCTCAACAAAGCATGCCCCAAGGACAGTTTCCCTTTGCCTCGGATCGATCAACTAGTGGATGCTACGTTTGGTCATGAGACTAGTTTCATGGATGCTTTTTCTAGGTACAACCAAATCAGGATGAACCTGGCAGACAAGGAAGCTACTTCTTTCATAACTGAGAAGGGACTATACTGTTACAAGGTGATGCCGTTAGGACTGAAGAATGCGGGGGCCACTTACCAAAGGCTAATGAACAAAGTCTTCGAGACCAAATCGGATGCAACATGGAGGTATACGTGGACGACATGCTAACAAAAAGTATTCATGCCACCAACCATATTGCCGACCTGACGAAGACCTTCGGCAACCTCCACTGATACCAGATGAGGCTGAACCCTCGCAAGTGCACCTTTGGGGTGGCAGTCGGCAAGTTCTTGGGTTTCATGGTAACCCAACAAGGAATCGAGGCAACCTTGATGAAGTTCGAGCCATCTTGAACATGAGGTCTCCCGCCAACAAGAAGGAAGTGCAACGCTTGACGGGAAGGGTGGCGGCCTTGAGCCATTTTCTATCCAAGTCCGCTGAGAGATGTTTGCCTTTCTTCAAGGCACTCGCAGGGTCAACGGATTCGAATGGACGAGGGAGTGCCAGGAGGCCTTCGAGGGACTGAAAGAATTTCTATCCACCCCCCGCTACTGTCCAAGCCGAAGGGTGGAGAAAAGCTTCTTCTGTACCTTGCGGCTTCTCCCAAATCTATCAGTTCCGTGCTGGTTTGCATGGACACCGATGGAACACAAAAGCCGATGTATTACACCAGCAAGGTGCTTCACGATGTGGAGACCAGGTATTCGAGAATCGAGAAGATTATCTTTGCGTTGATTGTCTCCGCCCAGCGCCTCCGACCCTATTTTCAAGCTCATTCGATCGTAGTGGTCACGGACCAACCACTCAAGGCGATTCTCGCTCGTCCGGATACTTCGGGCCGATTGGCAAAGTAGCGCTCAAGCTGGGAGAATTCGACCTATCCTTCCATCCCCGGTCGGCTATGAAATCTCAGGTCCTGACAGATTTCTTGATCGAATGCACCTAGGGCGAGGAGCAACCAGAAGAGTCCCATGCAAGCCCCTCAACTCCTAGGACTGGGGAGGATGAATGGATCCTTCATATGGACGGTGCATCAAATTCCCAAGGGAGCAGAGTGGGCCTCATCCTGGCTAACCCGGATGGAGTTGTAACCGAGTGTGCTCTCCGCTTTCTCTTTTCAGCCACCAACAATCATGCGGAGTATGAGGCCCTACTATCTAGAATAAGGTTGGCCCGGAGCTCAGGGTGAAGCACCTTAGAGCATTCACTGACTCCTAGCTAGTCACTGGCCAAATCATAGGAGAGTACGAGGTGCGAGATCCTACTATATCCCGTTACTTGAGTATGATGCAGTCAAAAGCCTCTCCCTTAGCCTACTTCAGCGTCAGCTACATTCCTCGAGGGGAGAATGCTAGAGCTGACGCCCTGTCCCAAATCGCTACCTCAGTCGACGGGACATTGGGAAAAGATTACATAGAGCATCTGGAAGCCCCAAGTATCGAAACAATAGAAGAAGCCCTGCCAGTCGAGCAAGAGCCTTCTTGGATGGATACTTATGTCCGATATCTCACCAATGGCGCCCTCCCTAAAGACCCAGCCGAGGCCAAGCTACTCAAGCGGTGGGCCCCAAAATTTCTTATAATGGAAGGAAAGCTCTACCAAAGGTCATTCTCGTACCCAGTCCTCAGGTGTGTCAGCCCCACGGAAGCAGATTATATCTTATGGGAAATCCATGAGGGCATATGTGGAAATCACCTAGGGGGCAGAGCCCTAGCACACAAATCCCTACGGCAGGGATACTATTGGTTGACAATGAGGGAGGACGCATCCGAGCTTGTCAGGAAGTGCAACAGTTGTCAATGCCACGCCAACATACAGTGGCAGCCGACGTCCCAACTAACCCTCCGGCTGCACCTTGGCCCTTCACCCAGTGGGGTATGGACATCCTGGGACCGTTCCCTCCGGCCTTCAATCAACGCAAATTCCTACTGGTAGCCGTCGACCATTTCACCAAGTGGATCAAGGCTGAAGCACTCGCCAAGATCACCGAGGGCAAGGTGAGGTCTTTCTTCTGGAAATCTATAGTATGCCGGTTCGGGCTGCCGCACACTCTCGTCACTGACAACGGCTGGCAATTTGACAACATGGCCTTCCAGGAGTTCTACACCGAGCTAGGCATTCATCAGCGGTTCACCTCTGTGAGGCATCCCCAGACCAATAGCGCGGCTGAGGTGACCAACCGCACTATTCTTCAAGGACTTAGGGCCCGGGCTAGATGACTGCAAAGGACGGTGGGTGGAAGAGCTCCCCAGTGTGCTATGGGCCTACCACACAACGCCGTGAGCCCCCACCGGAGAGACTTGTTTCAGCCTAGTCTTCGGGTCCGAAGTTGTCATTCCTATGGAGATAGGTGCCCGAGCCTCCGGACGGAGTTGTACAGTGAGGGCGACAACCCAAATCAGATGCGGGCCGATCTCGAGCTAGTGGAGGAACTACAGACCGAGCGCGGCTCTGGATGGTGGCCTTCCATCAGCAGGCGGCCATGTACTACAATGCCCGAGTGTGTCCCAAGACGTTCCACCCCGAGATTTAGTCCTCCGGCAAGTTTCAAAGCCGACGGAAGGAGGCAAGCTAGCGCCAAGATGGGAAGGACCCTACCGAGTCACGGAAGCATTTCACCATGGAGCATACAAAGTCGAGGGGCTAGACGGGAAGCCTCTCCCCGTACTTGGAACGCAGACAACCTACGTCGGTATTATCAATAGTTTGTTAATTTCCTTAGCTTGAACCTGTTTACTAGAGTACTATTCATAATATTTTCACTGACATGTCTTTAAGTAATCCTGCTTCACTTGAAGCCTGGCTCCGCATCGCACTTAAGCTCGGCTCCGCATCGGCACTTTAAGCCCAGCTCCGCGTCGACACTCCAAGCCCGAGCCTCCCCTCGGCACTCCAAGCCCGAGCGTCCCTTCGGCACTCTAAGCCCGGCTCCGCGTCGGCACATTAAGCTCGGCTCCGTGTCGGCGCTCCAAGCCCGGCTCCGCATCGGCACTTCAAGCCCGAGCCTCCCCTCACACTTTAAGCCCAGCTCCGCATCGGCACTCCAAGCCCGAGCCTCCCTCGGCACTCTAAACCCGGCTCTGCATCGGCACTCCAAGCCCGAGCCTCCCCTCGGCACTTTAAGCCCGGCTCCGCGTCGGCATTCCAAGCCCAGCTTCGCGTCGGCACTCCAAGCCTGAACCTTCCCTCAGCACTTTAAGCCTGGCTCCGCGTCGGCACTCCAAGCCCAAGTCCTCCCCTCAGCACTCCAAGCCTGAGCCTCCTCGGCACTCTAAGCCGGCTCCGCATCGGCACTTTAAGCCCGGCTCCGCATCGGCACTCCAAACCCGGCTCTGCATCGGCACTTTAAGCCCGGCTCCGCGTACTTCAAGCCCGAGCCTCCCTCGGCACTTTAAGCCCGGCTCCACGTCGGCACTCCAAGCCCAAGCCTCCCTTCGCACTCCAAGCCCGAGCCTCCCCTCGGCACTCTAAGCCCAGCTCCGCATCAGCACTCCAAGCCCGAGCCTCCCCTCGGCACTTTAAGCCCTGCTCTGCGTCAGCACTCCAAGCACGGCTCCACGTCGGCACTCCAAGCTCAGCTCCGCATCGGCACTCCAAGCCTGAGCCTCCCCTCAGCACTTTAAGCCCTGCTCCGTGTTGGCACTCCAAGCCTAGCTCCACATTGCACTCCAAGCCCGATCCTCCCCTCGGCACTTTAAGCCCGCTCCACATCAGCACTCCAAGCCTGAGCCTCCCCTCGGCACTCCAAGCCCGAGCCTCCCCTCAGCACTCTAAGCTCAGCTCCGCATTGGCACTTTAAGCCCGGCTCCGCATCGGCGCTCCAAGCCCAGCTCGTGTTGGCACTTTAAGCCCTGCTCCGCGTCGGCACTCCAAGCCCGAGCCTCCCCTCGGCACTTTAAGCCCAGCTCCGCGTCGGCACTCCAAGCTCAGCTCCGCATTGGCACTCCAAGCCCAAGCCTCCCCTCGGCACTTTAAGCCCGGCTCTGTCGGCACTCCAAGCCTGAGCCTCCCCTCGGCATTGTAATCCCGGCTCCGCATCGGCACTCCAAGCCTGACTCTGCATCGGCATTTAACCCGACTCTGTGTCGCACTTAGCTTGACTTTGCATCGGCAGTTAGCTTGACTTCGCGTCAACAGTTAACCCAACTCCGCATCAGCACTTAGCTCAACTTTGTGTCGGCACTTAACCCGACTCCGCGTCGGCACTTAGCTCGACTCCGCGTCGCACTTAGCTCGACTCCACGTCGGCAGTTAGCTAGACTCCGTGTCGGCACTAAACCTAGCTCCGCATCGGCCCTCCAAGCCCGAGCCTCCCCTCGGCACTCCAAGCCCAAGCCTCCCCTCGGCACTCCAAGCTCGGCTCCGCCTCGGCACTTTAAGCCCGGCTCCATGTCGATGCTCCAAGCCCGGCTCCGCCTCGGCACTTTAAGCCCGGCTCCGCACGGTACTCCAAGCCCGAGACTCCCCTCGGCACTTTAAGCCCAGCTCCACGTCGGCACTCCAAGCCCGGCTCTGCGTTGGCACTCCAAGCCCGAGCCTCCCCTCGGCACTGTAAGCTGGCTCCGCGTTGGCACTCCAAGCCCGACTCCACGTCGATACTTAACCAACTCCGCATCGCACTTAGCTCGACTCCGCATCAACAGTTAGCTCGACTCCGCATCTTCAAAGTCAGCACTTAGCTCGACTTTGCGTCGGCACTTAACCCAACTCCGCATCGGCACTTAACCTGACTCCGCGTCGCACTTAGCTCAACTCCGCATCGGCAGTTAAGCCTGGCTCTGCATCGGCACTCCAAGCCCTGCTCCGCATTGGCACTTAGCTCGACTCCGAATCGCACTTAGCTCGACTCTGCATCAGCAGTTAGCTCTCTGTCGGCACTAAACCCGACTCTGTGTCGGCACTCCAAGCTCGACTTTGCATCGATAATTAACTCGACTCCGTGTCGGCACTTAATCGACTCCACGTCGCACTTAGCTCGACTCTGCATCGACAGTTAGCTCAACTCCGTCAGCAGTTAACCCGACTCCGCATCGGCACTTAGCTCAACTTTGCATCGGCACTTAACCCGACTCTGCGTAGGCACTTAACCCGACTCCACATCGCACTTAGCTCACTCCGCGTCGGCAGTTAACCCGACTCTGTATCGGCACTTCACCCGACTCCACGTCGGCACTTAGCTCAACTCCGTGTTGGCGCTTAGCTCGCTGCTGCGGCACTTGGAGCTCGAGCTTGCCTTGGCACACAACCCACCTCCGCATCAGCACAGGTTCACTTTGCATCGGCACAGGTTCAATTCCGCATCGCCACTCGTTCGACTCCACGATGGTACACAAACTTGATCCCATCAGCTCTCTGGCTGAACTTTCTAGCCATGTCCTAGACCGAGATCGTGTTGGAGTTCTCCCTTGGCACCACTCTGGCATCATCCTGTGATGTATAGTCGAGTGGTCTAGCCATTGGAATTCGGTTCGTTTCGACTTATTCGCTAGAAAACCTGACTATGGTGCAAGTCGTGAGCATTATGGGTCAAAATTCCATTAATAGCAAAAGTTTACAAAATTGCCGATTTAAGTCGGACTTGATACAATGCAGTGAAAGCAAAAGAAACTAGGGTTCAGCCGGAGCTAAGCCATCATCTTCAGGAAATTCGTTCGGCTCCAGCTCTTCAATTCCCTTGAGGCCATAGAGTCTGCGTATTTTCTCGTTGCAATATTGGAAGCCGCCATCGTATGCAAATGCAGTTGTCTCAGCCAGCTCCTATTGAAGGCCTTGGACTTCCTAAAATCCTTTACGGCCTCGACAACTTTCTTCTCGACCTCGGCGGCCTTCTCCTCAGCCTCGGTGGCCTTCTTCTCAGCCTCAGCGGCCTTCTTCTTGGCTTCGGTCACGCCACCCTTAGATGTACTGCCTCAACATCTCGTTGGCGAGCGATTTCCTCGGCGTTCTCGGCCGCTCCTTGCCACTCCGATCTTAATGGTGGCAGAGTGCAGCCGGTGCTTCAGTAGGTAAATATCTGCTTCAACGGCTTTCTGCTTCTCTTCGGCCACCCTCTGCTTTTCCTCTGCCACCTGAGCATTATCAAGATCATTGGCCACCTGGTGTGAGCCACTTCCAGCGCCTCCTCCACCTTCTCAGCCCGGTTCAGTTACAAAATTGGGCAGCCTCGACTTCGGCTTTAGCCTTTTGCGTCTGGGCAGTCTCCGCCCGGGCCTCCTCCAGGGCTGCCTCGGCCCTCTCTGCTCTAGCCTGGACTTCTCAAATTTCCTCCAGAGATTGATCGAGAGTGGCCTCGGCCTGAACCAAAGGCCCCTCATGGCGGTCATAGAGTTCAACGCCTGATCAGATTGTTTGGGTTAGATGAAGAAATGGTCTTAAAAGTTTTGACAATGGAACAATACTTACCCAAAGATGTGCCACGGATGCCTCTCGGAAGAATGTAGATCTCCCTTGATGTTGAAGGAACCTTTGTAGCTCGGGCATGGAAGCCTGGACCAATGTCCGCTTGGCCCAATGACTATAGCGCGTCAGAATTGACTGAAAAGAGGGATCGATGTCACCTCCCTCCGTTGACCTCACGGTTGTAGGTGAGGACTCGGCCTCCGACTCTGCTCCCTCTGGCACCTTTGTTAGTGGAGACCTTGGCCGCTGCCCCTTCGGAAGATAGGGCGGCTTCCGAGTCAGCCTTATAGCCGAGTTGGCCGGTTTCGCCTCGATAGCAATGGGCTGTGGTGACGGCTTTAGTGCCCACTCCGGAGAAGTGTCGATCAAATGAACAGGAGATGGAGGCGGTGCTGGTGAAGGCGAGCGAGGTAGATCTCTTTCCCCCACCTCGTTCGCCCTGATACCTCTCCAGCCTCGGCCCATATCGCCTCGCTCCCTAGGGCTCCGCCGGCTTTGGCCCTTTCCGCCTCGCTTCCATTCGAGGCCTCTCCGACCTTGGCCCCTCCCTCCGTCTCGCCCCTTCCAAGGCTTCTCCGGCCTCGGTCCTCCTGGAAATCTTGATCATGGCCCTCCTTTCGGCAGGGGCCCCCTCCGCCTTGACCTTCCTTTTCCTTATGGCAGCCTGTCTTATCTCACAAAGCGATGGTGCCATTCCTGTCAAGGAACATGAAAGGAAGTGTTAAAAAAAAGAAAAAGAAAAAAAAGGGAGGAGGAGAAGGGTAGAAAAAGTAAGGTAGTAATCAGCCACTCACCACTAAACGGAATAAGGCCGGCAAGACGAAGGTTCTCTTCGATCAAAAGCTGTTGCACCGAGGGATGTCGGCAGTTAGAAGCTACCCGAATGCCATTCGATCCCTCGGGAGTATGGAAGAGTCCTTATTTGCATTGGTATTGGGTGTTCCCCAATTCCACTCACCCCCTCAACGTCGGCAAAAAAGAACCTATTTTTTGACCCTTTGATGGATGTGGAAGATAAGTCTAAGAATCCTAGTGGGTCTAGGGATGAAGGACCACCACCCCGCTTGCTTGCGGAGGGTGTAGAAGCTACGGAACAAGGAGATGCTAGCCTCTATACCATTAAAGTGACACAGTACCATAAAGCCGATGATGGTTCGGATGGAATTTGGAACTAACTGTGCGGGTGCCAAGGAGTATCTGTCTAAGAGGTTGAGGATAAAAGGGTGGATGGGTAACCGAAGCCCTGCCATAAAGAAAGCTCCGTACAAGGCAACCCTCCCAGAACGAGAAGAAGTTACCCTATCGTCAGGAGTGGGGTAGGACAGATGCATGTTGGGAAGGAAACTATACTTGGTTCTAAGGTTCACAATGTCTTGGGCCGATATGGTGGAGGCAGTCCATTCAGGGACTCCTTGGTAGCAGTGGACGGACTGACAATGGCCGGACCGACAATAGTGATCTCACCGCAATGATGACGCTTACCTTTTCACAACCCCTTGCCCGAGAAAAATCCTGCCAAATCCCAACAGCCTGAACGAACGGAATGATGGCACGGAGATCAGCCACCTAGTGGGTACTAACACCCCTTTCGCTGGCAACTATACGCCCACCCATCTCAGGGGTGGAGGGGCATCTGATATGGTTGATCACTTCCCTTGGGTGGCTGCATAACACTTTGCACAATTTTCAACCAGATGAGTTGATAGCTTGTTTCCGGTGTTGGCCCTCGCTTCAACCTCGGCCTTTGGCTTCGGCCTCGCCCTCGCCCCGGCCCTTGGCTTCGGCCTCAACCTATGGCTTCGGCCTCGCCCACGCCTCGGTCCCTAGCTTCGGCCTCACCCTCGCCTCAGTCCCTAGCTTCGGCCTCGGCCTCTGGCTTCGGCCTCGCCCTCACCTCGGCCCTTAGCTTCGGCCTCGGCCTCTGGCTTCGGCCTCGCCCTCGCCTCGGCCCCTAGCTTTCGCCTCAGCCTCTGGCTTCGGCCTCAACCTCGGTGCTCTACATTGCATGTTTTCCTAGTATAGTGAAGCCAATCTCGGATACCGGACCCAGGATTTGAGGCACCAACTACGCATATCTCGCTTATCTGTTCATCGAGATCACGGCGGTTACCTGCATTATGCAATCATCGGTATCTACGGTGCATGCTTAACAACTACGCACCACCAGCCACCTGCGAGGCCAATCTTAACAAATGGGATTTGATAGCTACTCAACAAAGGGTAAAAGGGACCCCCGAACAGGTACATAAGGACCCCTGACTCACAACGAGGGGAGGGACTAAATCTCTACTCTTTCATTAAACACTCCTGTTCTACCAGCCACTGACTTGAGCATTGGAGGGTCCCTGTCGAACTAATGGTCCGGAACTTTTTGCAGGTTCTCGGAGGAAAAAGTGCTCCCTCGACGCTTCCACGACCTGTGGGGATCTCCACCCACCGGCGCTCACCGCAAGTGATTTGGCAGCAACATAGAGCAGGAGGAAGGTGCCATGACACCTTGAAATCCTTGCTTAACTTTTCTTAGTTTGATTCCTTCTCTTCTGTAAATATGCTCTTTTAATAAAATTTAGGGATCATCACCCATTTTACCATTCCCATCATAAAAAAGAAGAGAGAGAGAGATTCTCTAGTCTCCAAATGATGCATAAATTTCATCTGCACGAATTCTCTCTGAGCATCCTCACTGAATTTATATTTTCCAGGCCACAAAGGACTTCCATTTTAAAGAAAAAGATAGAAAGCTTAATCCATTTTTTCTTGTGCCTCCCAAGAAATTAATTATGACAAATAATTAAATCTCAAAAACTACAAAAAAATATATAGAAAATCTTCTCAAAATAATATATATATATATATATGGATCCGCCTCTGATAAGTCTATTTATTATCCAATTTAACCATTAAAATAAATATTAATTATTTTAAATTTATTAAAAATTAATATTTTTATGGTTGTTTGAGAAAAGAGCCTATAGATGGAAAGAGTTCGATTTTTGGAGTCCATTGATTTAGATAGCACTTAAATCAGAACTCGGTTTGCCCAAAAGAAAGAAAGAGATAATTTTGTATTATTCCCGATGCAAAATAAGGCAGGTGATGTTGAACGGATGGCTGAAAATTTTCTCACGATATCTAAACGATCTTGAGCATCCGATTGACTCAACTTTGACTAGGAGGAAGCCCTAGACAAGCTCTATAAAAGAAGGACTTCAGGCAGTAGTTGGAGGGGAGGAATTTCTACAAAGCTTTTTTATTCTTCTTTTATTTAGATTATTATATTTAGGCCTAGAGAGAAAATTTATGGAGGGAATGTTGGTGGCGCATGACTAGATTCCTTCAACTTGGGATGACAATGAAGCTTGTAATCAGGTTTTATCTTTCTTTTTGTTCTTAATTTCTATTCAATAAAAATTATGCTATTCTTTATTATATCTTTTGAGTTATTTTTCTGATCGAGATTTTGATCTGGCATACACGACCTGTACCTCTATGACATACTGTGATCTTAGGATACGGTACATGATAGATCATAGTATATAGATTAGACCCTTAACCTTGCAATTATTAGATAGTTTATACTCTAAGCGGACATGCCCTAATCTTCTGATACGGTCCATGCCTGACAAGAGATAAATTATTTTAATTTTAAATTTATAAAAATTATTACTATTGCAACATTAAACAAAGAAGATCAAACATGTTTTCATAGTGGATTCGGATTCCTGGGTTGCTTCTCTTGCCGTTTGAATTTCATTAATTAATTAGTTGTTATCTTTTAATAACTGTTATTCTTAATATAATTCTATAGATAATTTTTTTTTTTTTTGTGAAATAATTTCTCTTGATCCCCGAGGATATGATTCTAATTCATCACTAGCTATAGTAGTGATAGGTTTTATTTTTGACCGCCAACGACAACGACCAAATTTTGGCACCGTTGCCGGGGATCCAGGCACAATTAGTTCAAAAAAAATCTAAAAAAAATTAATTACCATGAATTTTCTTTTATTTTATTCTTTTTTTTTATTCTCTCTTATTGTTTCATTATTATTCATGCTTCTATATAAAAAAAAAAAAAAAAAAATTCTTTTATATGATGGTTATTACTCTCTTTAGCTTATTGCTTTTTTTTGAGTTACCTTAATTATTAGATTTTTTATCTTCTTTTAACATTAAAAAAATACTTTCTTCTTGTCACAAATCCACTTTTAACTTAATTAACTTTTCTTTTAATTAACTTACCTCAAAGAATCTAAAGAAAACCCTAAGACACTTTCCATAAAATATAATTAATTTAAGAAATAAATAATAAACTTTAAAAACTTCTAACTTGTTTAGACACCTTGTTTGAATTGCATTGTATTTTCATAAAATACTTTAAGGACGCAATCCCTAATAACATAAGGTGAGGATTTCATTACCCTTCTTAGCCCACAAACCATCACCCTGCATACTATAAACCCAAGCCTTTAACTCTAAAATTAACTAGACGTCAGCTCCTAAGAAACTTAGCTCAATAGGACAGGCATCCAAAAGAGTTGAACCAGGTTGGGATTGACCTGGTGTTTAGAAAAGAAAAGAAAAGTAGTTATTTAATTGGTTTTATTCTGTTGACCTATTTATTGATTTTGATGATTAACAAAAGCCATGAGTATATTCCCTATGATACTAACGAAATTGATGAGTGTTTCAGGAATTTAGAAAGGCTAAATATTTATAATTCATGCAAAAATTAGCTTGAATCAATTTTTAATGGTATATGTCAAAGTTCAGAGTTTAGAGCCGATACCTAGAAACATTTGAGCCGACTCCGAGTGTATCAACTGTTTGGCACTTTCGACACGGTTTAGAGTCGACACCCAGAAAATTAGAGCCAACTCTAACCTGAGATACAGTAAACTATTTTTCTGCTTCAGATTTAGAGTCGACACTAGCAGAATTAGAGCCACTCTAACATGAGAATAGAGACTACATTTTTTGATATTGTTAGTATCGACCCCAAGGAAATTAGAGCCGACTCTAGCTCGCGATATATACCCCACAGAATTCTAGAGTGACTCCACGATGAACATTTTCTTACTATTTTGGAAACCTAACTTAGAGCCGACACCTTGAAAGATTAGAGCTGACTCCAACTTGTCAGAGTCGATTTTTAGATTTATCAAAAAAAGCTCCAACAGTCATATTTCTTCATCTACTCTTCAATGGCTCTTTGCCATTGCGTGTTGAACTAATCCAAGTACTCTCAATGGCTAGTTTGCATCAAAAACTTGGATTAAGAGATATTATAAAAGGGGATTCGACCGTTCAAAAACAAGAGAGAAAAAAGAGGAAATAGAGAAATTTCAAAGAGGAAAATCTCTGATTCAAAGCCTCACTGTGCAAAAGAGATAGAAGAGAAATCCAAAAGCTTTCTAAGATCAAATCTGAAGGTTTTTCATCAATTAGAAGAAGAAGAGCAAGAGCCCTAGTCTTCAACCTTCTCTTCACCTAGTTTTCTTCAAGAGCCTAAGTTCAAGCTTTGAAAGATCGTTCAGAAGAGAATGAGGAAAAGAAGAAAAGCTCAACTTCAAACAGCTTCAAATTAGGCTTTTCTATTCTTATTTTATTTGTATTGTTTATATGCTCATTTGAGGAGTGATTAAATTATTATAAACATTTACTTAATTTATTTGCTTTCTGATTCAATTAGAATTGAATCAGTTGAGGTAGTTGACC
Organism: Calamus simplicifolius; assembly: GCA_900491605.1. Taxonomy (NCBI): domain Eukaryota; kingdom Viridiplantae; phylum Streptophyta; class Magnoliopsida; order Arecales; family Arecaceae; genus Calamus; species Calamus simplicifolius. The sequence goes on along the minus strand of UESW01003865.1, from coordinate 1,115,027 downwards.
TCGGGCAAACTAAGATTAGCTTATGTTAGGTTGTGTGCTGGTGAACCTGTAAAAACCGGCTGGATTCGTTGTGATCCCGTTGTAAAAAAAAGTTCGGGTTGTGATCTTGCAAAACAACTCTACTGTAATCAGGGTGATTATAGTGCGTACCTGAGAGTTGCTGGGAGTGGATGTATGTAGGTGTAGCTAACACCGAACCACTATAAATCCTTGTGTTTATCATGTTTATCTTTTCTCTCTATATTGTTCAGTATTCATAGCATCACACTCTCCATACTTTACTTGTGTACATTCCTTGTGGAATTAATTTTAATTGTAAAATTTTTTAAAGAACCCAATTCACCCCCCCCCTCTTGGGTTGCCATCTGGGCCAACAATTGATGTCAGAGCAAGTGTCATCTCTGCTTGATCTAACAATCAAGAGCTAAAGATCCAAATGGCAGCTCAAGCTAGTTCTTCTTTTTCTGAGGGACAATCCACAAACCGACCACCTTTGTTTAGTGGCACAAATTATTCATATTGAAAACCTAGAATGAGGATTTTCATTCAAGCTTTAGACTATGAGTTATGGAGTGTCATTATCAATGGTCCTAGCACTCCACACTTAATAGATGGATCCATTGTTCCTAAACCCGAAAGGATTGGAATGAAAATGATAGGAAAATGGCTCAGCTCAATGCCAAGGCCATGAATGTTCTATACTGTTCTTTGGATGCAAATGAATTCAATAGAATATCCACTTGTGTCTCAGCCAAAGAAATATGGGATAGGTTGGAAGTTACTCATGAGGGTGCTAACCAAGTTAAGGAATCCAAGATTAATATTTTAGTGCATAAATATGAACTTTTTAGCATGGATCAAAATGAATCTATTACATGCATGTATACTAGATTACTGATATAGTAAATGGATTAAAAAGTCTTGGTAAGACCTATACTAACTCTGAATTGGTACGAAAATTTTTTAGGTCTCTTCCAAGAGTATGGAAGCTAAAGTGACAGCTATCCAAGAAGCCAAAGATCTGAACAATCTATCATTGGAGGAGCTACTTGGATCTCTTATGACCCATGAGCTTATAATGAAACAACATCAAGAAGATGATGTGAAAAAGAAGAGGACTGTGGCACTCAAGCTGCAGAAAATGAAAAGAGCAGCAGCAAAGAAGATGAAGATGATGATGAGACTGCTCTCCTTGCAAAGAAATTCAGAAAGTTTATGCAAAGAAGGAGACCCTTCCACAAGAGAAAAACTGTATTAGAATGGAAGGTGAAAAAAAAAGATAAGGATAAAGAAAAAGATCTCTTGATCTGTTATGAATGCAAGAAACTGGGACATTTCAGATCCGAATGTCCTCAACTTAAGAAGGGATACAAAAAGAAGAAGAAGGCGTATGTTGCAACTTGAGTGACAGCAAGGAATCTTTATCCGAAGATGATCAACAAGAGTTGTCAACATATGTTTCATGACAAATAATAAAAATGAGGTAATTCTGAAACCTCCAATGATGATTTTACTTTTGATGAACTATATGATGCTTTCAATGAATTATTTAGTAATTTCAAGATTTTAAGAACCAAAAATAAAACCTTGAAAACTGAAAACTTAGATCTTCTTAAAATAAAAAATGAACTTGTTCTTGAAATTAAAAATCTAAAATCTGAAAAGGAAGATATACTAAAGGAAAAAGAATCAATTTCTACTAAAAATCTTAATTTAAAAAAATAAAAATATAAAAATATTGTTGATAAATTTACAAATAGCTCAGAAAGCTTAATCTATTTTAAACAACCAAAGCGCTATTTTTGATAAAGCTGGTTTAGGGTATAGACCACACATGAAACAAAAATTAGTTAACAATTTCTTTATAAAGAAACCAATCAAAAATGATATTTTGTTACCATTGTAGCATAAAAGGACATAAATCTTATGAATGTAATTATAAAATATCTCATAAGAATATAATCATAAAGGTAAGAAAATATGGGTTCCAAAAGGAACTGTGTTTATTGCTACTAACCATGAAGGACCCAAAAAGTTTGGGTACCTAAACAAAAGATATGATTGCTTTGCAGGGTGTCTTGCGGCCAAAGGATCAAAAAGAAAATGGTATCTTGATAGTGGCTGCTCAAGACACATGATGGTGACAAAGAGCAATTCATCACCCTTGAAGCTAAAAGAGGAGGAGTTGTAACATTTGGAGATAACGGTAAAGGCCAAATCATGGGCTTTGGTAAAATTCAGATCATTCCATCTACTTTTATTGAAAATGTCTTATATATAGATGGATTAAAGCATAACTTGATTAGCATTAGCCAACTTTGTGATAAAGGTTTCAAAGTTTCCTTTGAAGCTTTACTGCACTGTATCGAATCTCATTGACAATAGCATTATATTTGTTGGAAATAGAAATGACAATGTATAATTAATTGATTTGGATAATTTGTCTACTAGTAACCATTGCCTAATTACTGATAATGCTAAGGTAAATGAGATTGGATGGCTATGGCATCGTGATTAGGTCATGCAAGCACACACTTAATTTCAAAATTGCTTAAAATGGATTTAGTTAAAGTCTTCCAAAATTAGATTTTGAAAATAATAGAATTTGTGATGCATGTCAATTTGGAAAACAAACTAGGAATTCTTTTAAATCTAAAAATATTGTTTCCACCACTAGGCCACTCGAGCTACTACACATGGACCTTTTTGGACCTACTAGAACCACTAGTCTAGAAGGAAAGAAATATGGTCTTGTGATAGTAGATGATTACTCTAGATTCACTTGGGTATTATTTTTAGCTCACAAAGATGAGACTTTCTCGATATTTCTAAAATTCTTCAAGAAAGTTACAAATGAGAAAAATACCATAGTGTCTCTTAGAAGTGATCATGGAACTGAATTTGAAAATTATTTATTTAAAAATTTTTGCATTGAAAATGGCATTCATCATAACTTCTCAGCACCTAGAACACCTCAACAGAATAGAGTTGAAAAAAAAAATAGAACTCTAGAAGACATGGCCCATACCATGCTATGTGAAAGCCAACTCCCAAAATATTTCTGGACGGAAGCTATAAACATAGCATGTTACATCCTAAATAGAGCCTTAATTAGACCAATCCTTAAGAAACTCCCTATGAATTATTCATAATAGGAAACCCAACATTGTTATTTTCATGCATTTGGTTGTCGATGTTTTATTCATAATAATGGTAAAGACAATCTTGAAAAATTTAATGCAAAATCAGATGAAGGTATATTCTTAGGATATTCCACTTCTAGCAAAGCTTATAGAGTATTTGATAAGAAGTATCTGATTGTAGAAGAATCAATTCATGTAGTGTTTAATGAATCTTTAGCATCAAGTTCTGAAAAAATAGATGATGAGGAAGATACAAATTTGCTTGAAAGATATCTTGAAAAATTAAATGTTGATGTATCTTCAGATCATAAACCTGAAGCTAAGGATGATGACTCACCTAAGGATGATGGTATTGATACTACTCATAATGATGTAGATTTACCTAGAGATTGGAGATATGCTTATGTTCATCCAAAGGACTTAATCATAGGTGATCCATCTCAAGGTGTAAGAACTAGATCATCAATGAGAAATATCAGTAATCATCTTACATTTGTATCTCATATAGAACCTAAGACAATTGAAGAAGCCGAAAAAGATAGTAATTGGATGTTAGCTATGCAAGAGGAATTAACTCAATTTACTAGGAATAAAGTATGGACCCTAGTTGATAGACCCAAAGATTATCCAGTTATAGGATCCAAATGGGTATTTAGAAATAAATTAGATGAAAATGGCATTATTATTAAAATAAAGCTAAATTAGTTGCAAAAGGATATAATCAGAAGGAAGGAATTGATTTTGATGAAACCTTTGCATCTGTTGCTAGATTAGAGGCCATTAGGTTGTTACTTGCATTTGCATGTTACATGAACATTAATTTATTTCAAATGGATGTAAAAAGTGCATTCTTAAATGGTTTTATAAATGAGAAGTTTTTGTTGAACAACTATTTGGTTTTGAAGATCATGAATTTTCAAATCATATTTTTAAACTACACAAAGCACTTTATGGTTTAAAATAAGCACCTAGAGCTTGGTATGATAGATTAAGTAAATTTCTAATTAAAAATAATTTTTCTAGAGAAAATATTCATAAAACCCTATTTTTGAAAAGAAAAGAAAAGACTTATTGGTAGTACAAATCTATGTAGATGATAGTATTCGGTACTACTAACAATCTTCTTTGTCAAGATTTTGCTAAGTTAATGCAGGGGGAATTTGAAATGAGCATGATGGGAGAACTTAACTTCTTCCTTGACTTCAAATCAAATAAGAAAGAAAGGGATTTTCATCAACCAAACAAAGTACACTAAAGAAATTCTCAAGAAGTTTGGTATGGAATCAGTTAAACCTTTTGGCACACCTATGAGTCCTTCATGCAAACTCGATAAAGATGAAGATGGTAAGCAAGTAGATCAAAATATTATAGAGGTATGATTGGTTCTCTACTTTATTTAACAGCTAGTAGACCTGATATTATGTTTGTTGTATGCTTATGTGCTAGATATCAGTATGAACCTAAAGAATCTCACTTAATTGCTATAAAAGAATTCTAGATATTTAAGTGGAACTAAAAATGTAGGATTATGATCTAGAGATTCAACATTAAATTTGATTGCATATTCTGATTCAGATTTTGCTGGTTGTAAATTGGATAGAAAAAGCATAAGTGGCGCATGCCAATTCTTAGGTAGTAACTTAATCTCTTGGTTTAGCAAAAAGAAAAATTTAGTTGCATTATCAACTGCTGAAGCTGAATATGTTGCAGTTGAAGTTGCTGTGCTCAAATTCTTTGGATTAAGTGACAACTTGAGGATTATGGCATAACACTTGATAAAACTCCAATTAGATGGGACAACACTAGTGCAATAAATTTGATAAAAATCCTATTCAACATTCAAGAACTAAACACATAGAGAAGACACCATTTCATTAGAGAACATGTAGCTAATAATGATGTTTGTCTTGATTATGTATGTACTGATGAACAATTAGTTGACATATTTACAAAACCCTTAAGTGAAGAGAGATTTTGTTATCTTAGAGGAGAATTAGGAGTCTGTGATCCATCAGAATGATTTTAAATCTCCTAGGAATGACTATCTAGAATTCAATCATTTTCTTGAAAACCTCTTATGATTCTAAGGAAAATTTATCTAGATATTTGAACATCTTGATTTACCACATTCTAAGGAAAATTTATCCAAAGTTTGATGATCATTTTGACAAGTTTTAGATTCTTTGAAACTCTCATTTTTCACTGAAACTGTCTTAGAGCGGACACCACTTATGTTGGAGTTGACTCTAATTTTATGTGCTCTCTGTCTGTGTTTTTAGAGCCGACACCTACTACTGCAGAGTCGACTCTATTTCGAGCGCTGACTGTGTTAGCGATTTAGAGCCAACACCTCGCTTTGGGGAGCCGACTCTAAGTGGTTCCATTTTGATTTTTCTAGGGCAGAGTAAACACCTTTTGTTGGAAAAATTATTAAGAAATTATTTATCCAATTATTAATTTTGATGATTAACAAAAGCCATGAGTATATTCCTTGTGATTCTGATAGATTTGATAAGTGTTTTAGGAATTAAGATTGGTTATTTATCCAAATGGTAATTAGAAATTAGTTTTGAATTGAATTTCAATAGAATTTATTTAAGTTCAGAACTTGGAGCTGACACCTAGAACCACTCGAGCCGACTCCAGAGCGTATCGAAACAGTTCAGAATTTTTGGCATGGTTCGAAGCCAACACCTGACCTGGCGGAGCCGACTCCAACCTGAGATACAGAGAAACTGTTTTCTGTTTCAGAAGCTAGAGCCGACACATGGATTTCGGGAGCCGTCTCTAACCTGATTCACAGAGACTATTTTCGGAGCAATTCGTGGAGCCGACACATCAGAAATCGGGAGCCAACTCCAATCAGCGGTGAGTCGACACCTTGTAAAGTCGGAGCCGACCCCACGTCGAATCGATTTTTTGCTATTTTTGGGAACACGATCTGGAGCTGACACATGAAAAGTTGGAGCTGACTCCAACCTATCAAGGACGATTTTCAAAAGTGCCAGATCAGCTTTAACAGATATATTTTTCCACCTAACTCTCAACGGATACATTTTCTTGCATGGAGAATCAGTCAAAGTACATTTCCAACAGCTATTTCTCACCTATGATTCTATAAAAGGGGGGATTCGTTCGTTCAAAAATAAGAAGAAAAATATAGAGAAAAAATGGAAAAAATATCAAAAAAAAATTGAGAGATATATCCAGTGAAAAAGAGAGAGAAAAATCTCTAAGTCCACGCCTATCATTCAAAGAGAGATTCAAGAGAAATCCCAAGCCCTAAAAGTTCAAATTCGAAGGATTCTCAAAGGAGAAGAAAAGAAGAGCAAAAGCCCTATTTCCTCAAAGTTCTCTCCAACAGATTTCGGTCAAGAATCAGAGCTGAAGCTTGATTCATCTATTCAAAAGAGAGGAGGAAAAGAAGAAAAGAAGAAAAGCTCAAATCCACTTGGCTTCAATCAGGCTTTTCTTACCCTTGTTTATTTACATTGCACATTTGCTCAGTTTAAGGAGCTTTATTTTGTTGTAAACATTATCTTGATTTGCTGTTTACTAATTCAATCAGGGAGATTGAATTAGTTGAGGTAGTTTACCTCGGGGACAAGCTAGTTTAGCTTGAGTTAATGTTTTGTGCTAGTGAACCTGTGAAAATTGGCTGGGTTCGTTGTGACCCCGTGTAAAA
>UESW01003865.1:925203-1105156 GCA_900491605.1 Calamus simplicifolius | reverse complement strand
TATGAACCTAAAGAATCTCACTTAATTGCTGTAAAAAGAATTCTCAGATACTTAAATGGAACTAAAAATGTAGGATTATGGTACTCTAGAGATTCAACATTAAATTTGATTACATATTCTGATTCAGATTTTGCTGGTTGTAAATTGGATAGAAAAAGCACAAGTAGCGCATGCCAATTCTTAGGTAGTAACTTAATCTCTTGGTTTAGCAAAAAGCAAAATTTAGTTGCATTATCAACTGCTGAAGCTGAATATGTTGCAGTTGGAAGTTGTTGTGCTCAAATTCTTTGGATTAAGTGACAACTTGAGGATTATGGCATAACACTTGATAAAACTCCAATTAGATGTGACAACACTAGTGCAATAAATTTGATAAAAAATTCTATTCAACATTCAAGAACTAAACACATAGAGATAAGACACCATTTCATTAGAGAACATGTAGTTAATAATGATGTTTGTCTTGATTATGTATGTACGATGAACAATAGTTGACATATTTATAAAACCCTTAAGTGAAGAGAGATTTTGTTGTCTTAGAGGAGAATTAGGAGTCTGTGATCCATCAGAATGATTTTTAAATCTCCTAGGAATGACTATCTAGAATTCAATCATTTTCTTGAAAACCTCTTATGATTCTAAGGAAAATTTATCTAGATATTTGAACATCTTGATTTACCACATTCTAAGGAAAATTTATCCAAAGTTTGATGATCATTTTGACAAGTTTTAGATTCTTTGAAACTCTCATTTTTTACTGAAACTGTCTTAGAGCAGACACCACTTATGTTGGAGTTGACTCTAATTTTATGTGCTCTCTGTCTGTGTTTTTAGAGCCGACACCTGCTACTGCAGAGCTAACTCTATTTCGAGCGCTGACTGTGTTAGCGATTTAGAGCCAATACCTTGCTTTGCGGGAGCCGACTCTAAGTGGTCCCATTTTGATTTTTCTAGGGCAGAGTAAACACCTTTTGTTGGAAAAATTATTGAGAAATTATTTATCCAATTATTAATTTTGATGATTAACAAAAGCCATGAGTATATTCCTTGTGATTCTGATAGATTTGATAAGTGTTTCAGGAATTAAAAATGGTTATTTATCCAAATGGTAATTAGAAATCAGTTTTGAATTGAATTTCAATAGAATTTATTTAAGTTTAGAACTTGGAGCCAACACCTAGAACCACTCGAGCCGACTCTAGAGCGTATCGAAACAGTTCAAATTTTTGTACGGTTTGAAGCCGACACCTGACCTGGCGGAGCCGACTCCAACCTGAGATACAGAGAAACTATTTTCTATTTCAGAAGCCGGAGCCGACACATGGATTTGGGAGCCGTCTCTAACCTGATTCATAGAGACTATATTTTTGGAGCAATTCTTGGAGCCGACACATCAGAAATCAAGAGCCAACTCCAGTTAGCGGTGAGTCGACACCTTGTAAAGTCAGAGCCAACTCCATGTCGAATCGATTTTTTGCTATTTTTGGGAACATGATCTGGAGCTGACACATGAAAAGTTGGAGCCAACTCTAACCTGTCAAGGATGATTTTCAAAAGTGCTAGATCAGCTTTAACGGATATATTTTTCCACCTAACTATCAACGGATACATTTTCTTGCATGGAGAATCAGTCAAAGTACATTTCCAACAGCTATTTCTCACCTAAGATTCTATAAAAAGGGGGGATTCGTTCGTTCAAAAATAAGAAGAAAAATAGAGAGAAAAAATGGAAAAAATATCAAAAAATTGAGAGATATATCCAGTGAAAAGAGAGAGAAAAATCTCTAAGTCCACGCCTATCATTCAAGAGAGATTCAAGAGAAATCCCAAGCCTTAAAAGTTCAAATTCGAAGGATTCTCAAAGGAGAAGAAAAGAAGAGCAAAAGCCCTATTTCCTCAAAGTTCTCTCCAACAGATTTCAGTCAAGAATCAGAGCTGAAGCTTGATTCATCTATTCAAAAGAGAGGAGGAAAAGAAGAAAAGAAGAAAAGCTCAAATTCACTTGGCTTCAATCAGGCTTTTCTTACCCTTATTTATTTACATTGCACATTTGCTCAGTTTAAGGAGCTTTATTTTGTTGTAAACATTATCTTGATTTGCTGTTTACTAATTCAATCAGGGGGATTGAATTAGTTGAGGTAGTTTACCTCGGGGACAAGCTAGTTTAGCTTGAGTTAATGTTTTGTGCTAGTGAACCTGTGAAAATTGGCTGGGTTCGTTGTGACCCCATGTAAAATAACAAGTTAGAGTTGTGAGCTTGTAAAATAACTCAACTGTAATCAGGGGATTATAGTGTGGACCCAAGAGTTGCTTGGGAGTGGACGTATATGTGGCTAACACTGAACCACTACAAATCTTTGTGTTTGTCATGCCTTTGACTCTCTCTCTCTTTCTATCTTCTTCATATGCATAGTAGTTATTAATTCACTTCACTTGTGCACTCTTATTAAGAAATTATTTTTTAAAGGGATAATTTTTTAAAGAACCCAATTCATCCCCCCCTATTAGGTTGCCATCTGGGCCAACAATTGGTATCAAAGCCAGTTGACCTGCACGGGTAAAATGCAGGCAGAGCATCAATGAGAATTCACTGGTGACCATGTCACGAAGCCAGCTCTCTGCTCATTGATGTTGGTGTACCGACCGAGACGGTAGCCAGCTGGTCTGGTAGGTATACTTGTTGGGTGACATGGGAGGTCCCCATGATCGTGCAGCAATTGGTATCAGAGCTTGTGCTCATTTATATTTGATCTAACAATCAAGAGTTAAAGATCCAAATGGCAACACAAGCTAGATCATCCTTTGCTGAAGGTCAATCCACTACTAGGCCACCTTTGTTTAATGGCTAATTATTCATATTGGAAAGAAAGAATGAGAATTTTCATTCAAGCTTTAGATTATGAATTGTGAAGTGTCATTACAAATGGACCTAGTACATCCACACACATTGTAGATGGTTCAATCATTCCTAAGCCCGAAAGGGATTGGAATGAGAACGATAGAAAATGGCTCAGCTTAATGCCAAAGCCATGAATGTTTTATATTATTTTTTAGATGCTAATAAATTTAATCGCATATCTATTTGTTTATCTATCAAAGAAATATGGGATAGATTAGAAGTTACCCATGAGGGTACTAACCAAGTAAAAGAATCTAAAATTAACATTCTAGTGCACAAATATGAATTGTTTAGCATGAAACAAACTAAATCAATCACATATATGTACACTAGATTTACAGATATTGTTAATGGTTTGAAAAGTCTTGGTAAGACTTATACTAATTCTGATTTGGTGCGTAAAATTCTTAGATCTCTTCCAAGATCATGGGAAGCAAAAGTAACTGCAATCCAAGAAGCCAAAGATTTGAATGCACTACCTTTGGAGGAGCTACTTGGATCCTTGATGACTCATGAATTGATAATGAACAACATCAAGAGAAAATAAGTCAAGAAGAAAAGAACCATAGCACTCAAGGCTGCAGAAAATGATAAGAGCAGCAGCGAGGAAGAAGAAGATGATGATGAAACACCTCTCCTTGCAAAGAAGTTTAGAAAGTTTATGCAAAGAAGGAGACCCTTCCACAAAAGGAAATCAGGAATTAAAATGTAAGGAGAAAAGGAAAAGAAAAGAGAAAGAGAAAGAATCCTTGACATGTTATGAATGCAAAAAGCCGAAGCATTTTGGATCTGAATGTCCTCAACTAAAGAAGGGTTACAAGAAGAAGAAGAAGGCCTATGTTGCAACATGGAGTGATAGTGAAGATTCTTCATCCGAAGAAGAACAAAAAGAGGTTGCAAACATATGCTTCATGGCAAATGACGATAACGAGGTAAGTTCTGAAACTACTTATGATGATTTTACATTTGATGAATTATATGATGCTTTCAATGAGCTAGTTAGTGATTTTAAGGTTTTGAGAATGAAAAATAAATCTTTGAAAACTGAAAACCTAAATCTTCTTAAAGAGAAAAATGAACTAATTCTTGAGGTTAAAAATCTAAAATCTGAAAATGAAGTTTCACTAAAAGAAAGGGAATCAATTTCTAATGAAAATGTTAATTTGAAGAAAGAAATTGATAAATATAAGAATATTATTGATAGATTTACATATAGCTCAGAAAAATTAATTTACTTTTAAGTAATCAAAGAGTTGTATTTGATAAAGCTGGATTAGGATATAGACCTCATATGAAACAAAAATATGTAAATAATTTCTTTGTTAAGAAACCAAATAAAAATGATACTTCATGTTATTGCTGTAACAAAAAGGGACATAAATCATATGAATGCAATTTTAGAAAATCTAACAAGAATATAATGGTTAAAGAAAAGAAATATGGGTTCCTAAAGGAACAATATTTATTGCGACTAACCATGAAGGACCCAAGAAAGCTTGGGTACCTAAACAAAAGATTTGATTATCTTGCAGGAGTATCTTGCGGCCAAATGATCAAAAAGAAAGTGGTACCTTTATAGTGGCTGCTCAAGACACATGACGGGTGACAAGGAGCAATTCATCACCCTTGAAGATAAAAAGGAGGAGTTGTTACTTTTGGAGATAATGGCAAAGGCCAAATTATGGGATTTGGTAAAATTCACATAACTCCATCCACTTTTATAGAAAATGTATTATAAGTTGATGGTTTAAAACATAATTTAATTAGAATTAGCCAATTATGTGATAAAGGTTTCAAAGTTTCCTTTGAAGCTTCTATTTGCATTGTTTCTAATCCCATAGATAATAGCATTATATTTGTTGGAAATAGAAATGGCAATGTATACTTAATTGATTTAGACAATTTGTCTACAGGTAACCATTGCTTAATTACTGATAATGCTAAGGTAAATGAGATTGGATGGCTATGGCATCGTAGATTAGGTCATGCAAGCACACACCTAATTTCAAAATTAATTAGAATGGATTTAGTTAAAGGACTTCCAAAGTTAGATTTTGAAAACAATAAAATTTGTGATGCATGTCAATTTGGAAAACAAACTAGAAATTCTTTCAAATCTAAAAATATTGTTTCAACTACTAGGCCACTTGAACTACTACATATGGATCTTTTGGACCTACTAGAACCACTAGTCTAGGAGGAAAGAAATATGGTCTTGTGATAGTAGATGATTATTCTAGATACACTTGGGTATTGTTTTTAGCTCACAAAGATGAGACTTTCTCGATATTCCTGAAATTCTTCAAGAAAGTCACAAATGAGAAAAACACTACCATAGTGTCTCTTAGAAGTGATCATGGCACAGAATTTGAAAATCATCAATTTGAAAATTTCTATATTGAAAATGGCATTCATCATAATTTTTCTGCACCTAGAACACCACAACAAAATGGAGAGTAGTAGAAAGAAAAAATAGAACATTAGAAGACATGGCCCGTACCATGCTATGTGAAAGCCAACTCCCAAAGTACTTCTGGGTGGAAGCTATAAACACAGTATGTTACATCCTTAATAGAGCTTTAATTAGGCCAATTCTTAAGAAAACTCCTTATGAACTTTGGCATAATAGGAAACCTAACATTAATTATTTTATGCATTTGGTTATCGATGTTTTATTCATAACAATGGTAAGGACAATCTTGGAAAGTTTGACGCTAAATCTGATGAAGGTATATTCTTAGGTTATTCACATCTAGTAAAGCATATAGAGTATTCAATAAGATATTTAATTATAGAAGAGTCCATTCAAGTTCTGAAAAGATTGATGATGAAGAAGATACAAATTTGCTTGAAAGAGTAATTAAAAAATTAAATATAGATGTATCTTCTGACCATGACCAGAAGCTAAAGATGATGATTCACTTATGGATGATGTTATTAATACTACTCATAATGATGTAGATCTACCTAGAGATTGGAGATATGCTTATGGTCATCCTAAGGATTTAATCATAGGTGATCCATCTCAAGGAGTAAGAACTAGATCATCAATGAGAAAATCAATAATCATCTTGCATTTGTGTCTCATGTAGAACCCAAATCTATTGAAGAAGCTGAAAAAGATAGTAATTGGATGCTAGCTATGCAAGAAGAATTAAATCAATTTACTAGAATAATGTATGGTCCTTAGTTGATAGACCAAAGGTCATTCTATTATAGGATCTAAATGGGTATTTAGAAATGAATCAGATGAAAATGGCATAGTAATTAGAAATAAAGCTAGATTAGTTGCAAAAGGATATAATCAAGAAGAAGGGATTGATTTTGATGAAACTTTTGCACTGTTGCTAGATTAGAAGCAATTAGACTATTACTTGCATTTGCATGTCATATGAACAATAATTTATTTCAAATGGATGTTAAAAGTGTATTTTAAATGGTTTTATAAATGAGGAAGTTTTTAGAATAACCACCAGGTTTTGAAGATCATGAATTTTCAAATCATGTTTTTAAATTACACAAAGCACTTTATGGTTTAAAACAAGCACCTAGAGCTTGGTATGATAGATTAAGCAAATTTCTAATTGAAAATAATTTTTCTAGAGGAAATGTTGATAAAACCTTATTTTTGAAAAGAAAAGATAAAGATTTATTGGTAGTACAAATTTATGTAGATGATATTGTATTCGGTGCTACTAACAATCTTTTGTGTCAAGAATTTGCTAAGTTAATGCAGGGTGAATTTGAGATGAGCATGATGGAGAACTCAACTTCTTCCTAGGACTTCAAATCAAACAAGAAAGAGAGGGAATCTTCATCAACCAAACAAAGTACACAAAAGAAATTCTCAAGAAGTTTGGCATGGAACAAGTCAAACCTCTCGGAACACCAATGAGTCCTTCATGCAAGTTATATAAAGATGAAGATGGTAAGCCTGTTGATCAAAAATATTACAGAGGTATGATCGGTTCACTACTTTACTTAACAGCAAGTAGACCTGATATTATGTTTGTGGTATGTTTATGTGCACGATATCAATCTGAACCAAAAGAATCTCACTTAATTGCAGTAAAAAGAATACTTAGATATCTAAATGGAACTAAAAATGTAGGATTATGGTATTCTAGAGACTCAACATTAAATTTGATTGCATATTCTGATTCTGATTATGCTGTTGTAAATTAGATAGAAAAAGTACAAGTGATGCATGCCAATTTTTAGGAAGTAACTTAATCTCTTGGTTTAGCAAAAAGAAAAATTCGGTTGCATTATCAACTGCTGAAGCTGAATATGTTGCAGCTGGAAGTTGCTGTGCTCAAATCCTTTGGATTAAGCGACAACTTGAAGATTATGGTATAACACTTGATAAAACACCAATTAGATGTGATAACACTAGTGCAATTAATTTGACTAAAAATCCTATTCAACACTCAAGAACAAAACACATTGAAATTAGATATCATTTTATTAGAGAACATGTAGCTAAATATGACATTTGTCTTGATTATGTTTGTACTGATGAACAATTAGCTGACATTTTTACAAAACCCCTAAGTGAAGAGAGATTTTGTTATCTTAGAGGAGAATTAGGAGTATGTGATCCATTGGAATGAATTTTAAATCTCTTAGAAATGATTATCTAGAATTCAATCATTTTCTTTTAATTTTCTTATAATTTAAGAAAAATTTATCTAGATATTTGAACCCTTGATTCATCACATTCCAAAGTTGATTTATCCAAAATTTGATGAATTTCGGACAAGTTTCAGATTCTTTGAAACTCTTATTTTTTCACTGAAACTGTCTTGGAGCCGACACCTCTGATTATTGGAGTCGACTCCAGTTTTGTCTATAATTTTGGAGCCGACTCCTGCCTTTCCAGAGTCGACTCCACTTTGGGCGCTGACTGTGTTAGCGACTTGGAGCCGACTCCAAGTGGTCCCAGGTTGACTTTATTAGGGCAGAGTCGACATATTTCTCATTTCAATCGACTCCTAACCTTTCCAAACTCTTCCCCACTCACCCCAAAACCCAAAATTTCTCAAATCCTTCATTCTCTAGCTTCCAATGGCACCTAAACGTAGAGGATCAGTGTTTGGAGCTCATGTGATGACGAGAAAGAGAACCATGAGGCGTCCGGCGCAGTAGCCTTCACCAAGCTCTTCATCCTCTTCGTCTGCATCCACACTGAGTGCGATTCCAGTCCTTCTTTGCCTCAAGTTGACACCCTTGCTGGTCGTGTGATCATAATGGGCAGAAAGTTGATTTTCATTTCTTTAAGGCCGAGGGTTTTTCCATTGGGCGGCATTAAAGGAACTAGGTTGGGAGAAGGTTTGCTCTCTTGACGTTCCAACTTATCCTACTTTAGTTAAGGAGTTTTACCATAATTTGTCTATAGGAGATGGAGGAATCACAAGTTTTGTTAGAGGAAAAAGAATACATTTGACCTCGGAGATATTAGGAAACCTTTTAGAGATTACTGTTGTTGGACTAATTGCAAATTCCCACAGTGAGAGAGCAGGAGCTTTATCTAGAATGCTTGGAAGGGAGATCACAAAATTTGAAGAGGTTAGGGCAAACCAGTTGCCCTAGATCTCAATTATTACATAATATTTGTGGTCAGATTTTATTCCCAAAGACCAGATTTGAGTATGTCTCGGAGCGAGACATTGTTATCATGGATAGTGTTCTGACAAGTCAGCCAATAAATTTAGCTGGGATGATGATATGGTATATGGCTGAGGCTGGGAGCAAGAAGAGATCAACCTTGCCTTACGACATGATTCTGACTTTAGCATTTCAGAGCCAAGGAGTAGTTATTTCAGATAATGAACCTTTGAAGAACCTTAGGCACACAGATTACTATAGCATTGCCACTGTGCATCGTATGGGTTCGTGAAGATTAATGATAATTAGGAAAGGAAAGGACAGCTGATACTGGAGCTATTGCACCATCAGAGGCTGGACCATCCATGAGGCATCCTTTCACCTGAACCCATAGATCACACCAGCACCTACACCAGCACCTGCATATGTTTCTGTTCCTACTTATGGATTTTTCTCAATTCAATTGGAGCAACTAAAGGAACTCTTTGCTTGTCATGAAGAAAGAATGAAGATTGAATTTGATAATAGACTTATGAGTATAAGGGAGTTGTATTACTCTTTGGAAGATAAAGTAAACAGAATTGAATCATCCTTTGGAACTTTTTCGAGGCCTTGAAATGTGATTTAATGCAAATTTTTGAGAAGATCAAGGACATTAGAGGAGATCTGATACATATTCAAAGAGTAATGCTGAGCTACAAGAAAAAGTCATTGTTGCATCTGCTTTTGTTGAGAGGAAGTTAAATGATTTTATAAAGATACAAGGACGACATGGGAAAGATCTTAGAAGAGCTTAAGAGACTTTTAGATTTTCTTAGATTTTGATGTTTAGTTTGCTCTATGATGTAATTTGATTTTGTTTGCATTTTGAATGATGTAATGAAGTTTAGTTAAATGAACATTTTGTTGTAATGTTTCAGTATTCAATGAATATCATACTTGAATTTTGATATTAAGTTGCTTAAATTTTGAGTTAACCTTTGATTTTGATGTTTGAATTATTCAACTCCTATGTTTGATGTTAATTTAAGCTATACGAACTCCTTCTTAACCTTTTTGTTGATTACAAAAAAGGAGAGAGAAGAGGTATTTGTATATGCATAAAGATAAGGGAAATAAGAGATATTTGTACAAGCTAATGAAGATAATATATGTTAAATGAACATTTATATCAAAATGAATTAAGATATGCAGTAAAGTTTCAATGAACTTAACATATGCACACACATAGGGGGAGCTATCTCATTAAGGGGGAGCTTAACCTTAATTTTAAAATGTTTTATCAATTATGCATTAATTATTATGCATATACTTAATTTTTGTCATCATCAAAAAGGAAAAATTGTTGAGAAAATTATTGAGAAATTATTTACCCAATTATTGATTTTGATGATTAACAAAAGCCATGAGTATATTCCTTGTGATTCTAATATATTTGATAAGTGTTTCAGGAATTAAGATCAGTTATTTATCCAAATGGTACTTAGAAATCAGTTTTGAATTAAATTTCAATGGAATTTATTTAAGTTCAGAACTTGGAGCCAACACCTAGAACCACTCGAGCCGACTCCAGAGCGTATCGGAATAGTTCAGAATTTTTGGCACGGTTCGAAGCCGACACTTGACCTGGCGGAGCCGACTCCAACCTGAGATATAGAGAAACTATTTTCTGCTTCAGAAGCCGGAGCCGACACATGGATTTTGGGAGCCAACTCTATCTTGATTCACATAGACTATGTTTTCGGAGCAATTCTTGGAGCCAACACTTAAGAAATCGAGAGCCGACTCCAGTCAGCGGTGAGTCGACACCTTGTAAAGTCGGAGCCGACTCCACGTCGAATCGATTTTTTACTATTTTTGGGAACATGATCTGAGCCAACACATGAAAAGTTGGAGCCGACTCCAACCTGTCAAGGACGATTTTCAAAAGTGCCAGATCAGCTCTAACGGATATATTTTTCCACCTAACTCTCATGGATACATTTTCTTGCATGGAGAATAAGTCAAAGTACATTTCCAATGGCTATTTCTCACCTAAGATTCTATAAAAAGGGGGATTCATCCGTTCAAAAATAAGAAGAAAAATAGAGAGAAAAAAATGGAAAAATATCGAAAAATCAAGAGATATATCCAGTGAAAAAGAGAGAGAAAATCTCTGAGTCCACACCTATCATTCAAAGAGAGATTCAAGAGAAATCCCAAGCCCTAAAAGTTTAAATTCGAAGGATTCTCAAAGAGAAGAAAGAAGAGCAAAAGCCCTATTTCCTCAAAGTTTTCTTCAACAGATTTGGTAAGAATCAGAGCTGAAGCTTGATTCATCTATTCAAAAGAGAGGAGGAAAAGAAGAAAAGAAGAAAAGCTCAAATCCACTTGGCTTCAATCAAGCTTTTCTACCCTTATTTATTTACAATGCACATTTGCTCAGTTTAAGGAGCTTTACTTTGTTGTAAACATTATCTTGATTTGTTGTTTACTAATGCAATCAGGGGGATTTGAATTAGTTAAGGTAGTTTACCTCGGGGACAAGCTAGTTTAGCTTGAGTTAAGGTTTTGTGCTGGTGAACTTGTGAAAACCGGCTAGGTTCGTTGTGACCTCATGTAAAACAACAAGTTAGAGTTGTGAGCTTGTAAAATAACTCAACTATAATCAGAGGATTATAGTGTGGACCCATGAGTTGCTTAGGAGTGGACGTAGGTGTGGCTAACATCGAACCACTATAAATCTTTGTGTTCGTCGTACCTTTGACTCTCTCTCTTTCTATCTTCCTCATATTGTGCATAGTAGTTATTAATTCACTTCACTTGTGCACTCTTGTTAAGAAATATTTTTTAAATGGATAAATTTTTTAAAGAACCCAATTCACCCCCCCCCCCCCTCTTGGGTTGCCATCTGGGCCAACACCTTTTCATTTCTATTTGACTTCAATCAACTCCAAATCCCTCTCCATTTGTCCCAAACCCTAAAATCTTTCAAATCCATCCTCTCTTGATATCTAATGGCACCTAAACGTTGTGCATCCGCCATTGGAGTGACCGTTACCACCGGAAGGAGGACCGCTCGGCGTCCGGCGAGACAACCTTCTCCGAGCTCATCTTCCACCTCTTCTTTCTCAACTCCAAGCTTGATTCCACTCCACCTTCACCCCAGATCAACCTCCTAGCCAGAAAAGCCATCACTACTAGAAGGAAGGTCAACTTCAACTTTTTTGACTCAGAAGGATTCACTCTAGGGAAGCAACTAAGGAATATGGGTTGGAAAAAGGTATGTTCACAAGATGTCCCTACCTACCCAAGTTTAGTGAAGGAATTCTATCACAATTTGAATAGAGGAGATGGTGGGATTGTTAGCTCTGTTAGGGGAACACGGATTCACCTAACTTCTAAAATTCTAGGCAATTTATTGGAGATTCCTATAATTGGTATGATTGCTAATTTACACAGTGAATGAGGAGAAGCTCTATCAAGGATACTAGGAAAAGATATGATAGATTTTGAGGAAATCAGTGCAAATCAATTACCTTTGGAATTAAGGTTGTTACATAATATTTGCAGTAGGCTTTTATTTCCTAAGACAGGGAAATTTGAGTATGTTTCTGAAAGGGACATTGTAGTTATGGATTGTGTTGTTATGGGTCAGCCTACAAATTTAACTAGAATGATGATTGGATATATGGTTGAGGCTAGTAGCAAGAAGAGAAACCTTGCCCTATGGAATGATGTTGACTTTGGCTTTTCAAAGTCAAGGAGTAAACATTTTGGAAAATGAGCCAATGAAGAAATTAAGACATACGGATTCTATAACAGTGCTACACTACACCGTATGGGATTTAAGAAAGTAAATGGGCAATGGGAAAGGAAAGGACATGTAGAAGAAAGGGTGGATGAAGCTGATACTACAGTCCCTGGTCCTTCAGAGGCTGGACCATCTGTGAGGCACTCATCACCTGGACCAAGTAGTTCGGTACCCCCAGCAGCACCAGCAGCTACAACCTTTGTTCAAAATTCTTCTGAATTTTCTGAGAGGCAGATTGAGAAGCTTAATGCTCTGTTAGCATATCATGAAGCCAAAATTAAGGATGATATAAGAAACTTTTGGGGATAAGGTAGTTATGATACTCTTTGGAAGAAAAAGTTAATGAGATTGAGTCATCACTGAGTACATCTTCAGATACCTTGAAGATAGATTTAAAGTTAATATTTGACAAAATCAAGGACATTGGAGGTGACTCTGATACTTATTCCAGATGTAATGCAGAACTTCAAGAGAAAGTCACAGCAGCTACTTCATTAGTTAAGAAAATGCTTAATGACTTTATGAAGATTCAAGAAAAAGGAATGGATAGATTTTGGCAGAACTTAAGAATATTCTGAGATGATCCTTTTCCCAAGCCAAGCCAAGTCAACTCTACTTCAATCCAATCAAATTCAATCTATCTCAAGCTATCTTTAGATTTTAAGTTTAGCATATGAAAACTAGTTTGCATCTAGGACAAATGATATCATTTTGTTGTAATTAGAAACAATGTATCTTGTTGTGACTATTTTGTCTTGACATGTTATATGTACTTGATACTTTGTACTCAATAGATTTTATATGAAATCAATCTTGACTATTGCATTTCAAATTCTGAGTTATTCAATTCTTGTATTGATTTTGATTTAAGCAATATCTACCCTCAACTTCTTAACCTTTTTGTTGATAAATAAAAAGGGGAGAAAGAGTGTATATGCATATGGATTTAAATGGACTTAAAATGGATATGTTGTATGCACATACATAGGGGGAGCTACCTCACTCTCAGGGGGAGCCTAATTATGAGCTTAATTATGTTGCTAAAATCCCATTTAAAAATTCTATTTATATGACACATAAAATAATCATTTGAATTACTTTTGGTTAAAGTTATTAAAATTCATGCATAACTATGAATTCACTTATTTTGACAAATATGCATTAATTGATTATGCATATACTCAATGTTTTTGTCATCATCAAAAAGGGAAAGATTGTTGACCCATTTATTGATTTTGATGATTAACAAAAGCCATGAGTATATTCCCTATGATACTAATGAAATTGATAAGTGTTTCAGGAATTTAGAAAGGCTAAATATTTATAATTCATGCAAAACTTGGCTTGAATCAGTTTTTAATGGTATATGTCAAAGTTCAGAGTTTAGAGCCGACACCCAGAAACATTTAAGCTGACTCCGGAGCGTATCGAACTGTTTGACACTTTCAGCACGGTTTAGAGTCGACACCCAGAAAATTAGAGCCGACTCTAACCTGAGATACAATGAATTATTTTTTTGCTTTAGATTTTAGATTCGACACCAGCAGAATTAGAGCCGACTCTAACCTGAGAACAGAGACTGCATTTTTTGGGATACTATCGACCCCAAGGAAATTAGAGCCGACTCTAGCTCGCGATGTGTCAACCCCACAGAATTCCAGAGCCGACTCCACGACGAACATTTTCTTACTATTTTAGAAAACCCGACTTAGAGCCGACACCTTAAAATTAGAGCCGACTCCAACTTATTAGAGTCGATTTTCAGATTTATCAGAAAAAGCTTCAACGGTCATATTTCTTCACCTACTCTTCAACGGCTCTTTGCCTTTGCGTGTTGAACTAATCCAAGTACTCTCAACGGCTAGTTTGCATCAAAAACTTAGATTAAGAGAGATTATAAAAAGGGGATTCCAACCGTTCAAAAATAAGAGAGAAGAAAACGAGGAAAATAGAGAAATTTCAAAGAGGAAAATCTCTGATTCAAAGCCTTACTGTGCAAAAGAGATAGAAGAGAAATCCAAAAGCTTTTTAAGATCAAATCCGAAGGATTTCCATCAATTAGAAGAAGAAGAGCAAGAGCCCTAGTTCTTTAACCTTCTCTTCACCAAGTTTTCTTCAAGAGCCTAAGTTCAAGCTTTGAAAGATCATTCAGAAGAGAAAGAGGAAAAGAAGAAAAACTCAACTTCAAATAGCTTCAATTCATGCTTTTCTATTCTCATTTTATTTGTATTATTTATATGCTCATTTGAGGAGCAATTAAATTGCTGTAAACATTTACTTGATTTGTTTGCTTTCTGATTCAATCAAGGGATTGAATCAGTTAAGATAGTTGACCTCGGGCAAGTTAAGATTTGCTTGTGTTAGGTTGTGTGCTGGTGAACTTGCGAAAACCGGCTGGGTTCGTTGTGATCCTGTTGTAAAACAACAAGTTCGAATTATGATCTTGCAAAATAACTCTACTGTAATCAGGGTGATTATAGTATGTACCCGAGAGTTGCTTGGGAGTGGATATACATAGGTGTAGCTAACACCGAACCACTATAAATCCTTATGTTTGTCGTGTTTATCTTTTCTCTATATTGTGCTCAGCATTCATAGCATCACACTCTCCATACTTTACTTGTGCACATTCATCTTGTGGAATTAATTTTAATTGTAAAATTTTTTAAAGAATCCAATTCACCCCCCCCCCCCCCCCCCCTCTCTTGGGTTGCCATTTGGGCCAACATGTTCACTTACCAAGTAAACAACTGGGGGACCCCTACTGACCTTACCCTTAACTGGTTAGTCGATCAGCTAATTTTTATCTTGGAGGGCTCCAAGGCGGTCTTAAAAGTTAGAAGCTGTCTAGATCTAAGTTAAACCTAAAGTAGAGAGTCTAATTTTGTTAACTTGATTGCTAATAATTATTAAACCCTAATTAAAGTATTCTTCATTGCTATTAGTTCTAGGAATCTCTTAGGATACTTCTTTTAGAATCTTCTTCTTTTCTCTCTCTACATAATATAAAAAAATTCAAATTTACAACTTGGAAAAGAAAGTTTGGTCAATTAATAAGGATAGATCTAGACCCTACCCTTGACGAAGAAAAAGTAACCATGAAGAAATTAGGACATCCCCTTAGCCTACAAGAATACTGCTACCCAATTAGATCTGCCCAACCATCATGCATTCAACTACCCTAAACAAATAGAGGCAGTTTTGAGATTAAGCCTCAGATTATCAACATACTCCCTAAATTCATAGGAATTGAGGATGCTTACATTTTTATTAGAGAATTTAAGGAAGTATGTGATACTATGAGAATGCATGAACTTTCAGAAGATGCTATAAAACCTAGGTTAATTAACTTTGCTCGTAAGAAAAATGCCAAAAAGTGGCTATATAGTTTACCTACTTAGTCAATCTTAACCTGGGAAGGTTTTGTTAAAGTATTCTTGAGAAAATTCTTTCCACATCATAAAACAGCCAAGTTAAGAAATGAAATTGCCCAATTTCATCAATTAGGGGAGAGCCTTTCTGAAAGTGTCTAGACCAATTTAAGAATCTATTGAGCCAATATCCACACCATGAGATAGAGACTTGGAGGTTATGTCAATCTTTTATGAAGGTCTAAACCTAAACTTCAAAACTATACTCGAGTCGATGTGTCGGGGCAACTTTATGCAGAAACCACCCAATGAAGCCTGGCAGTTTCTAGAAGATTTAGCAGAAAAGAGCTTACAATCGGAGGAAACTAAAAATTTGAACCTACACCATCAAGAGGTGGTATGCACTAATGCTCTCTATCTATAGCTGAAGAAGCTAAGATGGCATCTCTGATTCGTAGGATAGAAGCCTTGGAACTTAAGGGACAGGTCCTGATAAATCATGTAAACCAAGTGGCTGCACCTATCTGCACTGGATATAATAAGCCAGGACATATAGTAGAAGAGTGCCCCTACTTCATAGCCCTGAAAATAGTTGTGCATAGGTGAATGCAACCTATCAAAGAACAACCAACAATCCTTATGCACCAACCTACAACTTAGGGTGAAGGAACCATCTAAACTTTGCATGGTCACAAGGTCCTAGTGCAGGTGGTCCAACTTCAACCAACCTAACCCAAGGCCCAATTTTATAGGAAATAACCCATCAGTCAATGAGAATGAAAAGAGGTATAGTTCCCTAGACAAGGCCCTAGAAACCCTAGTTAAATTCCAAGCTGAAACTTATACCATGATAAATAGCACCAACACCACCCTAAATAACTTTATGCAAAACACAGGGCAACTGCTATCCACTAATACTTAGGCCATGACTCATTTGGAGATGCAGGTAGGTCAGTTAGCCACAACCATAAGTGAAAGAGAATAGGGTAAGCTACCGAGTCAACCCGAAGCTAACCCTAGAACCTAAACATCTAAGGATCAAATCAAGGAGCCCAGATTAACTAACTAAGTATCATTCATACATTAAGATCTAAAAAATAAATAGATAACTAGAAGGGTACATATGAAGAAGAATAATTAGAAGTCACATCACTTGAACAACTTATTGAGCTAGGTTAGCCAAAACACCTAAGGCATTAGAGTTTGATGTAATGCCCAACCCACCAACTGACCCCATGAAGAAGATGAACCAAAAATCAGGATTGTAGCACCATTTTCAAATAGACTTAAGCCCAATCAAAATTCAGTCCAATTAGATAAAATTTTGGAGGTCTTTAAGCAAGTTAAAGTGAACATCCAACTACTGGACGTGATCCAATAGGTCCCAATCTATGCCAAATTTCTTAAGAATCTATGTACCAAAAAGAAGACCATAAATATGCCCAAGAGACCTTACTGGCAGCCAGTGTGAGCTCTTATCTATCCATATGCTAGTAAAATACAAAGATCCAAGGTCACCTACTATTTCATGCATTGTGGGGAACACACTAATAAATAGGGCTTTATTAGACTTAGGGATGAGTGTTAATATATTGTCATTCTCTACATATGAGCAACTAGGGTTGGGAGAACTAAAGCCTACAGGCATGACCCTACAACTAGCAAATCACTCTTTGAAAGTACCCAAGAGGATGTGTTGATCAAAGTTGGTGACTGTTGACCCCAGATTGATTTTGATGATTACAAAACAATTAAGTAATTCTAAGCTTAATATAGGGAAGTTCGGTCACTTGCAAGTATCTTCGTGCAAAATTGATTGGTAAGAGAGTACTTCATTCTATTTTGCCACCTATTAAATTTTGTTTGCCTTAGATAATTTTATTGGCTTGGGAGTTAACTGGTTAGCTAACTTGTTATTCCAGTTAGCTAGTTGGCACGACATTCAGCTAACTGGTAAGCTATCTCAGTGGCTTGACCGAGCATCATTCTTATTGAGCTAGCTGGTTAGCTAGCTGGAGTTCTTTCAGTTAGCTAAAGTGCTCGTCACTGGCCGAACGTCCTCCATTTTTAGCTAGCTGGTTAGCTAGCTTGGGATGCCTTTGAGCTAACTGGATTGCTTTTTAGCTAACTACCGTCCCCTGTTACTTTTCCTGGCCGAATGCACTTTTTTTTAGCTAACTGTTTAGCTAGCTGCTGGTTCTCTTAGCTAGCTAGCATATCTTGTTAGCTAACTGTTTTACCTTGGAGCTAACTGCTTAGTTAACTTTTTTCACAGGGATGTTCTGGCTGTCGCTGTCAAAATTTAGTTAGCTGGAGAGCTAACTTCCTCTCTCTCTGGCCGTTTGAATTGTTTCTGTAGTTAACTGGAGAGCTAGCTACCTGTTGGTTATTTAGCTGAAAAGTTAGCTGCTTTATTCTGACATGTGGCTGCCTTTTGCTCAGTTAGCTAGGAGCTAACTAGCTTGGGCGATCTCTCTGTTGCCTTTTTTCTTTAGTTAGCTGGAGAGCTAACTAAGTTGGACGGGTTCTCTGTTGCTTTTGAACTTAGTTAGCTAGTGAGCTAACTAACTCTTCTTTAGTTAGCTATTGAGCTAACTCCATCTTCTGTATCTCCTGCAAGCCGTGAGCCTTCATTTTTTAGTTAGCTGGAGAGCTAACTTCCTCTTTCTCTACGTTTGAATTGCTTGTTAGTTAGCTGAAGAGCTAACTATCTTTTGCTTAGTTAGCTGAGCTAACTAAGTGCTCTGCACTTTTTCTCCTGGCCGATTTCTTTTGTTGTTAGTTAGCTGGGAAGCTAACTAGCAAATGTCTTAGTTGCCTAAGGAGCTGCCTATCTCTCTCCTTTGGACGCCTTTTCTTTATCGTGGCATCTCTTGTGAGCTAGCTGACTAGCTAGCTGGGATTTCTGCTTGCCTCTTGGCCGAATGCATTCAAGTCTTCAGCTACCTGGAGTTAATTCCAGTCAACTGCCGCCTGAGTTCTTGAGCGTGCTCTTTCTCTCTTACTCTCTCTCTCTTTCTATTTTTAGCTACATTTAACTTTTGATTTTTTGAATTGTTTCAGGGTTCTTCTTCCTCAAATGGAGACATGCATTCAATGCTTAAGGAAAATTTTACAACGGTTATATTTTCTTTCCGTTTTTATTTCCATTTGTTCCTAATGTATCTAACGGATATCTTTTTGTTGGATTATTATAAATAGCTGGGATTAGAAGCACACTATGATGATTTTTGAAAAAAGAAATTCAAGAGGAAGAAATCCAAGAAAAGAGGTTTTACTGCATATTATTGAGTGGTTGATAAGAGAGTTGTTGTGCATTCAAGTTCATTCATTGCTTCAAAAATTATCCAGATCATTGAAGTTTTTCAAGCAATCAAGACTTCAGCTACTTCGACTTCGTTCATTTATTGCTGAAGATATTGCTTCAAAAGTTGTAAAGTATTCTCTGTATATTTGCTCATTGTAGGAGCTTCTCTTTATCATTCTCTGATTATTTTGTAAAAGGGTTAGTGTTAACCCTTGATTATTGTTGGCTTCCTTGTGCCGTGAAACAAAGGACTAGCCTGGTTTGGCTAGGAGTTTTTGGCTTCCTTGTGCCGTGAAATAAGAGGACTAGCCTGGTTTGGCTAGGGGTTTTTGGTTGCCTTGTGCCGTATAAATAAGAAGGCTAGCCAAGGAAGGCTAGAGGTTGTAATCGTTGTGGTACGATTAGTGAAATTCCCAAAGGTTTTGGGGAGTGGATGTAGGTGCTGAGTTTGGCACCGAACCACTATAAATTTTTGTGTGTTGTGGTTGTTTGATTCTCTATTGTTATTATTCTGTGCACCCCACTACACTGCTATAAATTAAAATTAGGGTTAAAGCACATATCTGCATAGTAATTAATTTTTTAATAACCCAATTCACCCCCCTCTTGGGTTGCTACATCTGGGGAACAAGTGGTACCAGAGCAGAGTGCTCTTGATTCCTATAGCTTTGATTAGCTTCGAGCCAAAGATCAGTAGTAATCCCAATGAGTTCTATGTTGACTGAAGGACAATCAACTAATACCACCCTTGTTCAATGGAACAAATTACACATATTGGAAAGCATGAATGAAAATCTTCATTCAAGCACTAGATTATGATTTATGGGGAATCATAATTAATGGACCACACACACCCACTATTATGATTGAAAATATTAATATTGCAAAACCTGAATCTGAATGGGATGAGTGAGATAAGAAATTAGCTCAATTAAATGCAAAGGCTATGAATGTTCTTTATTGCTCTCTTGATGCAAATGAGTTTAACCGCATATCAACTTGCATGTCTGCTAAGAAAATCTGGGATATACTTGAAGTCACCCATGAGGGTACAAATCAAGTCAAGGAATCCAAAATAAATATGCTTGTTCATAAGTATGAATTATTTAAGATGGATCCTGCTGAAAATATTACTGATATGTTTACAAGATTTACTGATATTATTGATGGACTGAAAAGTCTTGAAAAATCTTATTCTAACAGTGATCTTGTTAGAAAAATCTTAAGATCTTTACCTAGGACATGGGAAGCAAAAGTCACTGCAATTCAAGAAGCAAAAGATCTCAACACTATCACTTGAAGAGTTGGTCGGTTCTTTGATGACTCATGAGCTTCAGCAACGACAACATATCGATGAAGATGAATCAAAGAAGAAAAGGACCATGGCATTGAAGAGTGCAACTCAAGAAGATGAAAGTGAAGAAACCACAAGTGACAGTGAGAAAGATGATAAAATGTACTTATTTCAAGGAAATTTAAAAAGTTCATGAAGAGAAAGAAATTTGGAAAAAGAAAACATTTTATCAAAGGAGACCATAGCAAAGATAAGGAAAAGAGTGAACCTCCAACATGCTATGAGTGCAAAAAGCCTGGACACATCAGACCAGATTGTCTACTATTAAAGAAAGGAACTAAAAGAATAAAGAAGAAGGCAATGATGGCTACTTGGAGCGACAGTGAAGCTACGAGTTCAGAAGATGAAGAGAAAACTGAAGTTGCCAATATTTGCTTCATGGCTGATAATGATGAGGTAAGCCCTAACTTTTTAGATGACTTTACCTTTGATGAATTACAATGTGCATTTTATGAACTTATTGATGATTTTGCAAATTTAAGTTCGAAGAGCAAAGAATTGAAAAATGAAATCAAAAATCTTACTCTTGAAAAGGAAAGAATTTCAAAGGATAATGAATCATTGTTAAAGGAAAACCAAGATTTAAAAAATGAAGTGAATAAATTAAACCAATTGTTGATAGATTTACTCTAAGCTCAGAAAAATTAAAAATAATTTTAAATAGTCAAAGAGCTGTTTATAATAGAGCTGGTCTTGGATACAATCCTTTTGAAAGACAAAAATTTTTGAAAAATATCTATGAGCATGCTGATGATTCTACCAAAATTACATGTTTTAAATGCGGAAAAATAGGATACAACGCTTATATTTGTCAAACACAAAAGATAAGAAAAATATGGGTTCCAAAAGGAACCATCTTGACTAACCCTAAAGGACCCAAGAAAGCTTGGGTATCTAAAAACAAAAATTAAAATTGTGTATGCAAGTGTGTCTTGCAACCCAAGCAATTAAAAGACAATGGTACTTGGATAGCGGGTGCTCAAGACACATGATGGTGATGAATCGCAATTCATCACTTTGGAAGCAAAAGATGGAGGTATTGTTACTTTGATGATAATGGCCAAGGAAAAATAATTGGCATTGAAAAATAGGTATCACACCTCATGCTTATATTGATAATGTTTTACTTGTGAAAGGACTGAAACACAATTTACTTAGTATTAGTCAATTATGTGACAAAGGATTTAATGTTACATTTGAATCATCCCTATGCATTGTTAAAAATCCTGCTAATGAAAACATGAAATTTGTTGGTCAAAGGCATGGTAATGTATACATTGTTAATTTAAATGATTTGCATGATCAAAATATTGATTGCCTAGTTGCTACAAATAATAAAACTGATAATAGTTGGTTATGGCATCGTAGGCTAGCTCATGCAAGCATGGATTTACTATCTAAATTAATTAAGAAGGATTTAGTACATGGTTTGCCAAAACTTGTTTTTGAAAAAGATAAGATTTGTAATGCTTGTCAATTTGGAAAACAAACCCGAGTATCTTTTAAATCAAAGAATTTAGTTTCAACCACTAGACCTTTGGAGCTCTTGCATATGGATTTATTCGGTCCTACAAGAACAACTAGTCTAGGAGGAAAAAGATACGGTTTTGTTGTTATTGATGATTTCTCTCGCTTTACATGGGTTTTATTTCTATCTAGTAAAGACGAAGCATTTCCAGCATTTCAAAAATTATTTAAAAGAATTACAAATGAAAAGAATTCTTCTGTTTTGTCGATACGAAGTGATCATGGAAAAGAATTTGAAAATAAATCTTTTGAAGAATTTTGTAATGAAAATGGAATTGAACATAATTTTTCTGCACCAAGAACACCACAACAAAATGGAGTAGTTGAAAGAAAGAATAGAATATTAGAGGAAATGGCGCGTACCATGTTGTGTGAAAGCAATCTTCCAAAATATTTTTGGGCAGAAGCTATCAACACTGCATGTTATGTTTTAAATCGTGCATTAATCAGACCTGTTTTGAAAAAGACTCCTTATGAGCTTTGGAAAGGAAGAAAACCAAACATCAGTTATTTTCATGTTTTTGGATGCCGATGTTTTGTATTAAATAATGGAAAATCAAACCTTGATAAATTTGATGCTAAGTCTGATGAAGGAATTTTTCACGATATTCTTTGCATAGTAGAGCTTTTAGAGTATTCAACAAAAAGACTTTAGTAGTTGAAGAATCAATTCATATTATCTTTGATGAATCTAATGATCTTCCATCAAGGAAGGAAAAGGTATAAATGATGCAGATGACATTGAAGATCAATTCAAGGACATCACACTGAAGGATAAGAACGACTCAGATACACAAGAGGTAAATGAAGAAGGGAACGCTGACCTACCTGAAGCCTCACAAGGTAATGTTGAATTAGAAAGAGGTTGGAGGTATGTTCTTAGTCACCCTAAAGATCAAATTATTGGTGATCCTTCTCAAGGAGTTAGAACTAGATCATCATTTAGAGATACTTATAATAACTTAGCATTTGTATCTAAAATTGAACCTAAATGCTATGATGATGCTAAAAATGATATTGATTGGATAAATGCCATGCATGAAGAACTTCACCAATTTGAAAGAAATAATGTTTGGACTCTTATTGAAAGACCTCATGATCATCAAATTATTGGAACTAAATGGGTTTATAGAAACAAATTAGATGAACATGGTAATATAATTAGAAATAAGGCAAGATTAGTAGCTAAGGGTTATAATCAAGAAGAGGAATTGATTTTGATGAAACTTATGCCCAGTTGCTAGATTAGAAGCTATTAGATTACTTCTTGCTTATGCTTGCTTTATGAATTTTAAATTGTATCAAATGGATGTTAAAAGTGCTTTCTTAAATGGATACATTGCTGAACAAGTTTTTGTGGAATAGCCACCCGGCTTTGAAAATCACTTGTTTCCAAACCACGTTTTCAAATTGAACAAAGCTTTTATGGTTTGAAACAAGTGCCCCGGGCGTGGTATGAAAGATTAAGCAAATTCTTGATTAGTAATGGTTTCATTCGAGGAACTATGGATACAACTTTATTTATTAAAAGATAAAATAAAGATATATTAATTATTCAAATCTATGTTGATGATATCATATTTGGTGCCACTAATGATTCTTGTGCAAGGACTTTGCTAAGCTTATGCAGGGAGAGTTCGAGATGAGTATGATGGGTGAGCTGAACTACTTCCTCGGACTACAAATTAAACAAAGCAAAGATGGGATCTTCATAAGCCAATCCAAATATACCAAAGAAATGATCAAGAAGTTTGGCATGGAGACATCCAAGAGTATCGGTACCCTATGAGCTCATCATGTAGACTTGAATCCTATAATTCTGAAAAGTCTGTTGATTTAAAATTATATAGAGGCATGATTGGATCATTATTATATTTAACTGCTAGTAGGCCAGATATTTTATTCAGTGTTTGCATGTGTGCTAGATATCAAGCCAATCCTAAAGAATCACACTTGCTTGCTGTTAAAAGAATATTTAAATATTTAAATGGAACAGTAAATTTAGGTATATGGTATGAAAACAATCTAGCATTGACTTAATAGGCTACACTGATTTAGACTTTGCTGGATGTAAATTAGATAGGAAATCAACCACTGGAACTTGCCAGTTTCTAGGTGTTAACTTAATTTCATGGTTTAGCAAAAAGCAAACTTCAGTAGCACTGTCTATGGCCGAGGCCGAATACGTTGCAGCTGAAGTTGCTGTGCTCAAATCTTATGGATTAAGCAACAGCTAGAAGATTATGGTATTAAACAAAAAGCCATACCTATAAAATGTGATAATACAAGTGCAATCAGCTTAACTAAGAATCCTATTCAACATTCCAGAACTAAACATATTGAAATTAGACATCATTTCATTAGAGATCACGTAAATAATGGAAATGTTGTTATTGAATTTTTAAATACTGAAAATCAAATTGCTGATATTTTCACTAAGCCTCTTGATGAAAAAAATTTTATGAAATCAGAAGAGAATTAGGAATGTTTGATCCAACCATTTAATGAATCAATTAATGAATTGATATGATTCATGACATCTTTCAATCACATCAATTAAAAGGAACATCGTATCAAATTAAATGCTGTGAGTTTTAAGTCTTTTCTCTTTATGAAAGCCAACTTTTATTTTAATATCCACCAACCGGCCATTTGCAAGCTCTTTTATTCTTTTGATGGCAGTTAACCGACCAGGCAACCAAACAGTCACCTGGCCAGCTAACCATCAAGGATTCTCCCTATATAACCTTTTTCTCCAACCAATTCTTTCAAGCCGTCTCCCTCATTTTCAACGATCGTCCTCTCCTCTCCTCCTCTCATTCTCATCCTCCTTCCATCAATCCTTTCTCCATTCATTCAATCTATCAATCCATCTTGAAGATAGTTGATGGCTCCCAAGAAGAAGGCAATCGCAAGAGATGACGATTGTGCTGATCTTCGCCGAAGTCTTCTACTTCTTCATCCAAATCAACTCTCTTCTAGCTTCAAATCCTTTGCTCATGGAAGGTTAGTCGATTTTAACTTCTTAGAAAAGAAGGCTTTAAAATTGAAAAACTTTAGTTAATCAAGGTTGGGATAAGCTTTTATCTACCAAGAGACCCATTTATCCTGAGCTTATTAAGAATTTTATGAAAACATATCTTTTGGTAGTGGAACTATCTCTTCCTTCGTGAAAAAGACCAAAATCGACCTTGACTGCAAATCGTTAGGTTGTGCCCTAAATATTCCATCTAATGGTTTCTTAGAAGTCCTTCCTAGTGAACGTGGATATAAAATAGGTTTAATCCTTAATATTGACAATGAAGCTAGTAATATTGAAACTCTAGATGCAAATATGTTATCTGTAGAAAATAGGTTATTCCACAGTATCATCGCCAAAATTCTTGCCCCACGTGCTGGTTCGTTTAATGTTGTAAATGATAGAGACATATGTTTAATGTATGACATCTTAATAGAAGACCCTGTTGATCTACCTCAACTAATGATGACCGTAATGAAAGAATCCTGTCTAGATCTAAGGCTGCATTGCCCTACGGAATGTTTCTCACATATATATTTTTTTTAATATAAAGCTTAAGGAGAAACTGCAGTGGCATTACGTCACTCTGACGTATTTAATGCGCATTCACTGCACCGTATGGACTTTGCCAAACGGGATGGTATTTGGTTAAAGGTTAGATCAAGAACTGGTCAGTCTAGTATGCCGCCAAATATGACTCAATCCGCTTGTTCTCCTCAGAACTTCTTCAATTTTGACTTCAACCAACCGAATCCTTACCTTGCTGCCATGACTGCTGACCAAAATCCATTTCTATCTGATCCACCCAATATGAATGCTTCTGGACCTTCTTATCGTAATGACAACCCTGCTCCTGCTCCTCTTCCTATCATTCGTCTATGTGATGATCAAATCCCATATTATCAGTGAATTGACCCTTGCCTCTTCTAGTCGAAGCTCTGGAGACAGTGCTTCTTCTGTCAATGATCAGACCCTTGTACCACATATTTCTTCTATTTTTGAGACCATGTCTCAGTTTAAAATTACTCTTAATCAACTTGTCCATGATGTGAACATTCTCAATGGAAGAGTTTTTCATCACAATGAATCTGTCATGGACCGGATCCTAAAAGAGATAAATTTCCTAAAAGGTAAGCTTGAGAATTTTGAAACTAAGGCAGAGTGGGTAGAATACCAAATGAGATCCAACGAGACCCAGACCCGAGATGCAACAAACGCTGTCGACCATTGGACCGCATCTCTCTCAAGGCTGAGTCATCTCGTGGAGACTTACATCACTCTTTCTGCCGCCTCTATGCCTGATGCTTCTTATTCTCATCGCACCTCTGGACTCCGCCACAGCCTTCCTCCGACAAGCCTGGATCTTCAAACAAGCCAAATGTTTCTTCAGTGCATATTTCTTCTTCAGATGATGACAAATGATTGTGTTTGACTTATGTAGTGAAAGTACTTGGTATCGTTTATGTAATGCATATTTATGACTATGTTTTATGACTTGAAACCATGACATGTAATATTTGTATTGTCTTTACTCTATTTTGTAATGATCTGAATGACTGCTCTAATTATGTATGGATAATAACATCTCCTTGATATATTATGCTTAAATTTATTGCAAGACTCTTCAAACTTCTTTTTGATTAATGACAAAAAGGGGAGAAGAATATTGCATACATTAAGGAATGGAGTAAAATAATAACTCCATATATTCAGGGGAGAAAAGAGTTCACTTATTCAGATTGACAGGGGGAGAAAGTAATGTTTTTCTGATTACACTCCTGTCTATTTATTAAACTTCCTATATTTGCTTCTTTCATGCTTAAGGGTTTTGTCATCATCAAAAAGGGGGAGATTGTTGACCCCAGATTGATTTTGATGATTACAAAACAATTAAGCAATTCTAAGCTTAATACAGGGAAGTTCGGTCGCTTTGCAAGTAAGTATCTTCGTGCAAAATTGATTGGTAAGAGAGTACTTCATTCTATTTTGCCACCTATTAAATTTGTTTGCCTTAGATAATTTTATTGGCTTGGGAGTTAACTGGTTAGCTAACTTGTTATTCCATTTAGCTAGCTGGCACGACATTCAGCTAACTGGTAAGCTATCTCAGTGGCTTGGCCGAGCGTCATCTCATTGAGCTAGCTGGTTAGCTAGCTTGTTAGCTAGCTGGAGTTCTTTCAGTTAGCTAAAGTGCTCGTCACTGTTGCTGGCCGAACGTCCTCCATTTTTAGCTAGCTGGTTAGCTAGCTTGGGATGCCTTTGAGCTAACTGGATTGCTTTTTAGCTAACTACCCCTGTTACTTTTCCTGGCCGAATGCACTTCTTTTTTAGCTAACTGTTTAGCTAGCTACTGGTTCTCTTAGCTAGCTAGCATATCTTGTTAGCTAACTGTTTTACCTTGGAGCTAACTGCTTAGTTAACTATTTTTCATAGGGATGTTCTGGCCGTGCGCTGTCAAAATTTAGTTAGCTGGAGAGCTAACTTCCTCTCTCTCTGGCCGTTTGAATTTTCTGTAGTTAACTGGAGAGCTAGCTACCTGTTGGTTAGTTAGCTGAAAGTTAGCTGCTTTATTCTGACGTGTAGCTGCCTTTTGCTCAGTTAGCTAGGAGCTAACTAGCTTGGGCGATCTCTCTGTTGCCTTTTTCTTAGTTAGCTAGAGAGCTAACTAAGTTGGACGGTTCTTTGTTGCTTTTGAACTTAGTTAGCTAGTGAGCTAACTAACTCTTCTTTAGTTAGCTATTGAGCTAACTCCCGTCTTCTGTATCTCCTGCAAGCCGTGAGCCTTCNCGCTAATTGCGTCGTAATATTTTGTTGTCACAGAGGCATCGCAAAGTGGTCGCAATTTAGCGATGCATAATTGCGTTGCTAAATTTGCGTTGCTATTTCAGTATTTCTTGTAGTGTAAGGAGCTGCCTCTGGACGCCTTTTGTCTACGTGGCCTCTCTTGTGAGCTAGCTGATTAGCTAGTTAGGATTTCCTGCTTGTCTCTTGGCGAATGCTTTCAAGTCTTCAGCTACCTGAGTTATTTCCAGTCAACTTCCGCCTGAGTTCTTGAGTGTGCTCTTTCTCTCTTACTCTCTCTCTATTTTTATTTTCAGCTACATTTAACTTTTGATTTTTTGAATTGTTTCAGGGTTCCCTTCCTCAAATGGAGATCTGCATTCAATGCTTAAGGGAAACATTTTACAACGGTTATATTTCTTCCATTTTTATTTCCATTTGTTCCTAATGTATCTAACGGATATCTTTTTTGTTGGATCATTATAAATAGCTGTGATTAGAAGCACACTATATTTTTGAAAAAGAGATTACAAGAGGAAGAAATCCAAGAAAAGAGTTTTTACTGCATATTGTTGAGTGGTTGATAAGAGAGTTTTGTACATTCAAGTTCATTCATTGCTCCAAAAAGTCGTCCAGATCATTGAAGTTTTTCAAAGCAATCAAGGCTTCAGCTACTTCGACTCGTTCATTTATTGCTGAAATTATTGCTTCAAAAGTTGTAAAGTATACTCTGAATATTTGCTCATTGTAAAAGCTTCTCTTTATCATTCTCTGATTATTTTGTAAAAGGGTTAGTGTTAACCTTGATTATTTTTGGCTTCCTTGTGCCGTGAAACAAGAGGACTAGCCTGGTTTGGCTAGGGGTTTTTGGCTTCCTTGTGCCGTAAAACAAGAGGACTAGCCTGGTTTGGCTAGGGTTTTTGGCTGCCTTGTGTGTATAAACAAGAGGGCTAGCCAGGTAAGGCTAGAGGTTGTAATCGTTGTGATATGATTAGTGGAATTCCCAAAGGTTTTGGGGAGTGATGTAGGTGCTGAGTTTGGCACCGAACCACTATAAACTCCTGTGTGTTGTGGTTGTTTGATTCTCTATTGTTATTATTCTGTGCACTCCACTTCACCGCTGCAAATCAAAATTAGGGTTTAAGCACATATCTGCATAGTAATCAATTTTTAATAACCCAATTCACCCCCTCTTGGGTTGCTACATCTGGGCAACAAGTGGTATCAGAGCAGAGTGCTCTTGATTCCTATAGCTTTGATTAGCTTGGAGCCAAAGATCAGTAGTAATCCCAATGAGTTCTATGTTGACTGAAGGACAATCAACTAATAGACCACCTTTGTTCAATGGAACAAATTACACATATTGGAAAGCACGAATGAAAATCTTCATTCAAGCACTAGATTATGATTTATGGGGAATCATAATTAATGGACCACACACACCCACTATTATGATTGAAAATATTAATATTGCAAAGCCTGAATCTGAATGGGATGAGCAAGATAAGAAATTAGCTCAATTAAATGCTAAGGCTATGAATGTTCTTTATTGCTCTCTTGATGCAAATGAGTTTAATCGCATATCTACTTGCATGTCTGCTAAGGAAATTTGGGATAGACTTGAAGTCACCCATGAGGGTACAAATCAAGTCAAGGAATCCAAAATAAATATGCTTGTTCATAAGTATGAATTATTTAAGATGGATTCATCTGAAAATATTACTGATATGTTTACAAGATTTACCGACATTATTAATGGACTGAAAAGTCTTGGAAAATCTTATGCTAACAGTGATCTTGTTAGAAAAATCTTAAGATCTTTACCTAGGACATGGGAAGCAAAAGTCACAGCAATTCAAGAAGCAAAAGATCTCAACACTTTATCACTTGAAGAGTTGGTCGGTTCTTTGATGACTCATGAGCTTCAGCAACGACAACATATCGATGAAGATGAATTCAAAGAAGAAAAGGACCATGGCATTGAAGAGTGCAACTCAAGAAGATGAAAGTGAAGAAACCACAAGTGACAGTGAGAAAGATGATGAAATGGCACTTATTTCAAGAAATTTAAAAATTCATGAAGAGAAAGAAATTTGGAAAAAGAAAAATTTTATCAAAGGAGACCATAGCAAAGATAAGGAAAAGAGTGAACCTCCTACATGCTATGAGTGCAAGAAGCCTGGACACATCAGACCAGATTGTCCACTATTAAAGAAAGGATCTAAAAGAATAAAGAAGAAGGCAATGATGGCTACTTGGAGCGACAGTGAAGCAACAAGTTCAGAAGATGAAGAGAAAACTGAAGTTGCAAATGTTTGCTTCATGGCTGATAATGATGAGGTAAGCCCTAACTTTTTAGATGACTTTACCTTTGATGAATTACAATGTGCATTTTATGAACTTATTGATGATTTTGCAAATTTAAGTTCAAAGAGCAAAGAATTGAAAAATGAAATAAAAATCTTACTCTTGAAAAAGAAAGAATTTCAAAGGATAATGAATCATTGTTAAAGGAAAACCAAGATTTGAAAAATGAAGTGAATAAATTAAAACCAATTGTTGATAGATTTACTCTAAGTTCAGAAAAATTAGAAATGATTTAAATAGTCAAAGCTGTTT
The DNA here is from genome assembly GCA_900491605.1 of Calamus simplicifolius. Classification (NCBI taxonomy): domain Eukaryota; kingdom Viridiplantae; phylum Streptophyta; class Magnoliopsida; order Arecales; family Arecaceae; genus Calamus; species Calamus simplicifolius. The sequence goes on along the minus strand of UESW01003865.1, from coordinate 1,074,879 downwards.
ACAATAGAGCTGGTCTTGGATACAATACTTTTGAAAGACAAAAATTTTTGAAAAATATTTATGAGCATGCTGATGATTCTACTAAAATTACTTGTTTTAAATGTGAAAAATAGGACACAAAGCTTATATTTGTCAAACACAAAAGATAAGAAAAATATGGGTTCCAAAAGGAACCATCTTGACTAACCCTAAAGGACCCAAGAAAGCTTGGGTACCTAAAACAAAAATTGAAATTGTGTATGCAGTGTGTCTTGCAACCCGAGCAATTAAAAGACAATGGTACTTGGATAGCGGGTGCTCAAGACACATGACCGGTGATGAATCAATTCATCACTTTGGAAGCAAAAGATGGAGGTGTTGTTACTTTCGGTGATAATGGCCAAGGAAAAATATTGGCATTGAAAAATAGGTATCACACCTCATGCTTATATTGATAATGTTTTGCTTGTGAAAGGACTGAAACACAATTTACTTAGTATTAGTCAATTATGTGACAAAGGATTTAATGTTACATTTGAATCATCTTATGCATTGTTAAAAATCCTGCTAATGAAAACATGAAATTTGTTGGTCATAGGCATGGTAATGTATACATTGTTAATTTAAATGATTTGCATGATCAAAATTTGATTGCCTAGTTGCTATAAATAATAAAACTGATAATAGTTGGTTATGGCATCGTAGGCTAGCTCATGCAAGCATGGATTTATTATCTAAATTAATTAAGAAGGATTTAGTATGGTTTGCCAAAACTTGTTTTTGAAAAAGATAAGATTTGTAATGCTTGTCAATTTGGAAAACAAACCGAGTATCTTTTAAATCAAAGAATTTAGTTTCAACCACTAGACCTTTGGAGCTCTTGCATATGGATTTATTCGGTCCTACAAGAACAACTAGTCTAGGAGGAAAAAGATACGGTTTTGTTGTTATTGATGATTTCTCTCGCTTTACATGGGTTTTATTTCTATCTAGTAAAGACGAAGCATTTCCATCATTTCAAAAATTATTTAAAAGAATTACAAATGAAAAGAATTCTTCTGTTTTGTCGATACGAAGTGATCATGGAAAAGAATTTGAAAATAAATCTTTTGAAGAATTTTGTAATGAAAATGGAATTGAACATAATTTTTCTGCACCAAGAACACCACAACAAAATGGAGTAGTTGAAAGAAAGAATAGAACATTAGAGAAATGGCTCGTACCATGTTGTGTGAAAGCAATCTTCCAAAATATTTTTGGGCAGAAGCTATTAACACTGCATGTTATGTTTTAAATCGTGCATTAATCAGACCTGTTTTGAAAAAGACTCCATATGAACTTTGGAAAGGAAGAAAACCTAATATAAGTTACTTTCATGTTTTTGGATGCCGATGTTTTGTATTAAATAATGGAAAATCAAACCTTGATAAATTTGATGCTAAGTCTGATGAAGGAATTTTTCTCGGATATTCTTTACATAGTAGAGCTTTTAGAATATTCAACAAAAAGACTTTAGTAGTTGAAGAATCAATTCATGTTATCTTTGATGAATCTAATGATCTTCCATCAAGGAAGGAAAAAGGTATAAATGATGCAGATGAATTGAAGATCAATTCAAGGACATCACACTGAAGGATAAGAATGACTCAGATACACAAGAGGTAAATGAAGAAGGGAATGCTGACCTACCTGAAGCCTCACAAGGTAATGATGAATTAGAAAGAGGATGGAGGTATGTTCTTAGTCACCCTAAAGATCAATTATTGGTGATCCTTCTCAAGGAGTTAGAACTAGATCATCATTTAGAGATGCTTGTAATAACTTAGCATTTGTATCTAAAATTGAACCTAAATGTTATGATGATGCTAAAAATGATGTTGATTGGATTAATGCCATGCATGAGGAACTTAACCAATTTGAAAGAAATAATGTTTGGACTCTTATTGAAAGACCTCATGATCATCAAATTATTGGAACTAAATGGGTTTATAGAAACAAATTAGATGAACATGGTAATATAATTAGAAATAAGGCAAGATTAGTAGCTAAGGGTTATAATCAAGAAGAGGGAATTGATTTTGATGAAACTTATGCCCCTGTTGCTAGATTAGAAGCTATTAGATTACTTCTTGCTTATGCTTGTTTATGAATTTTAAATTATATCAAATGGATGTTAAAAGCGCTTTCTTAAATGGATATATTGCTGAACAAGTTTTTGTGGAACAACCACCCGGTTTTGAAAATCACTTGTTTCCAAACCACGTTTTCAAATTAAACAAAGCTTTGTATGGTTTGAAACAAGCGCCCCGGGCTGGTATGAAAGATTAAGCAAATTCTTGATTAGTAATATTTCATTCGAGGAAATGGATACAACTTTATTTATTAAAAGACAAAATAAAGATATATTAATTATTCAAATCTATGTTGATGATATCATATTTGGTGCCACTAATGATTCTTTGTGCAAAGACTTTGCTAAGCTTATGCAGGGAGAGTTCGAGATGAGTATGATGGGTGAGCTGAATACTTCCTCGGACTACAAATTAAACAAAGCAAAGATGGGATCTTCATAAGCCAATCCAAATATACCAAAGAAATGATCAAGAAGTTTGGCATGGAGACATCCAAGAGTATCGGTACCCCTATGAGCTCATCATGTAGACTTGAATCCTATAATTCTGAAAAATCTGTTGATTTAAAATTATATAGAGGCATGATTGGATCTTATTATATTTAACTGCTAGTAGGCCAGATATTTTATTAGTGTTTGCATGTGTGCAAGATATCAAGCTAATCCTAAAGAATCACACTTGCTTGCTGTTAAAAGAATATTTAAATATTTAAATGGAACAGTAAATTTAGGTATATGGTATGACAAAAATCTAGCATTGACTTAATAGGATACACTGATTCAGACTTTGCTGGATGTAAATTAGATAGGAAATCAACCACTGGAACTTGCCAGTTTCTAGGTGTTAACTTAATTTCATGGTTTAGCAAAAAGCAAACTTCAGTAGCATTGTCTACGGCCGAGGCCGAATACGTTGCAGCTGGAAGTTGCTGTGCTCAAATCTTATGGATTAAGCAACAACTAGAAGATTATGGTATTAAACAAAAAGCCATACCTATAAAATGTGATAATACAAGTGCAATCAGTTTAACTAAGAATCCTATTCAACATTCCAGAACAAAACATATTGAAATTAGACATCATTTCATTAGAGATCACGTAAATAATGAAAATATTGTTATTGAATTTTTAAATACTGAAAATCAAATTGCTGATATTTTACTAAGCCTCTTGATGAAACAAAATTTTATGAAATCAAAAGAGAATTGGGGATGTTTGATCCAACCATTTAATGAATCAATTAATGAATTGATATGTTCATGACATCTTTCAATCACATCAATTAAAAGGAACATCATATCAAATTAAATGCTGTGAGTTTTAAGTCTTTTCATCTTTATGAAAGCCTACTTCCATTAATTTATCCACCAACCGGCCATTTGCAAGCTTTTTCATTTTATTGATGGCAGTTAACCGACCAGGCAACCAAACAGTCACCTGGCCAGCTAACCATCAAGCCTTACCCCTATATAACCTTTTTCATTCCAACCAAATTCTTTCATACCGTCTCCCTCATTCTTCCTAAATTTCAACCAATCGTCCTCTCCTCTCCTTCTCTCATTCTCATTCTCTTCATTCCATCCTTCTATCAATCTTCTTCCATTCTCTTCATTTATCAATCCATCTTGAAGATAGTTGATGGCTCCCAAGAAGAAGGCAATCGCAAGAGATGACGATTGTGCTGATCTTCGCCGGAAGTCTACTACTTCTTCATCCCAGATCAACTCTCTTCTTGCTTCTAAATTTTCGCTCATGGAAGGTTAGTCGATTTTAACTTCTTAGAACAAGAAGGCTTTAAAATTGGAAAACTGTTAGTTAATCAAGGTTGGGATAAGCTTTTATCTACAAGAGACTATTTATCTTGAGCTTATTAAGGAATTTTATAAAATATATCTTTTGGTAGTGGACTATTTTTTCCTTCGTGAAAAAACTAAAATTGACCTTGACTGCAAAATGTTAGGTTGTACCCTAAATATTCCATCTAATGGTTTCTTAGAAGTCCTTCCTAGTGAACGTGGATATAAAATAGGTTTAATCCTTAATATTGATGACAATGAAGCCAGTAATATTGAAACTCTAGATGCAAACATGTTATCTATAGAAAATAGGTTATTCCACAGTATCATCGCTAAAATCCTTGCCCCACGAGCTGGTTCGTTTAATGTTGTAAATGATAAGGATATATGTTTAATGTATGACATCTTAATAGAAGACCATATTGATCTACCTCAGCTAATGATGACTGTAATGAAAGAATCTTTGTCTAGATCTAAGGCTGCATTGCCCTACGGAATGTTTCTCACATACATATTTGAGTTTTTCAATATAAAGCTTAAGGGAGAAACTGCAGTGGCATTACGTCACTCTGATGTATTTAATGCGCATTCACTGCACCGTATGGACTTTGCCAAACGGGATGGTTTTGGTTAAAGGTTAGATCAAGAACTGGTCAGTCTAGTATGCCGCCGCCAAATGTGACTCAATCCGCTTGTTCTCCTCAGAACTTCTTCAATTTTGACTTCAACCAACAAATCCTTACCTTGCTGCTATGACTGCTGACCAAAATCCATTTATATCTAATCCACCCAATATGAATGCTTCTAGACCTTCTTATCATAATGATAACCTTGCTCCTGCTCCTCTTCATATCGTTCGTCTATGTGATGATTAAATCTGCCATATTATCAGTGAATTGACCCTTGCCTCTTCTAGTCGAAGCTCTGGAGACAGTGCTTCTTTTGTCAATGATCAGACTCTTGTACCATATTTTCTTCTATTTTTGAGACCATATCTCAGTTTAAAATTACTCTTAATCAACTTATCCATGATGTGAACATTCTCAATGGAAGAGTTTTTCATCACAATGAATCTGTCATGGACTGGATCCTAAAAGAGATAAATTTCCTAAAAGGTAAGCTTGAGAATTTTGAAACTAAGGCAGAGTGGGTAGAATACCAAATGAGATCCAACGAGACCCAGACCCGAGATGCAACAAACGTTGTCGACCATTGGACCGCATCCCTCTCTAGGCTGAGTCATCTCGTGGAGACTTACATCACTCTTTCTGCCGCCTTTGTGCTGATGCTTCTTATTCTCATCCACACCTCTGGACTCCGCCGACACAGCCCTCCGACAAGCTTGAATCTTCAATCAAGCCAAATGTTTCTTCAGTGCATATTTCTTCTTCATATGACGACAAGTGATTGTGCTTGACTTATGTAGTGAACGTACTTGGTATCATTTATGTAATGCATATTTATGACTATGTTTTATGACTTAAAACTATGACATGTAATATTTGTATTGTCTTTACTCTATTTTGTAATGATCTGAATGACTGCTCTAATTATGTATGGATAATAATATCTCCTTGATATGTTATGCTTAAATTTATTGCAAGACTCTTCAAACTTCTTTTTGATTAATGACAAAAAGGGGAAGAAGAATAATTGCATACATTAAGGAATGGAGTAAAATAATAACTCCATATATTCAGGGGGAGAAAAGAGTTCACTTATTCAGATTGATAGGGGGAGAAAGTATGTTTTTCTGATTACACTCCTGTCTATTTATCAAACTTCCTATATTTGCTTCTTTCATGCTTAAGGGTTTTGTCATCATCAAAAAGGGGAAGATTGTTGACCCCAGATTGATTTTGATGAATACAAAACTATTAGGCAATTCTAAGCTTAATACAGGAAAGTTCGGTCGCTTTGCAAGTAAGTATCTTCATGCAAAATTGATTGGTAAGAGAGTATTTCATTCTATTTTGCCTTAGATAATTTTATTGGCTTGTGAGTTAACTAGTTAGCTAACTTGTTATTCCATTTAGCTAGCTGGCACGACATTCAACTAACTGATAAGCTATCTCAGTGGCTTGGCTGAGCGTCATCCATTTTGAGCTAGCTGGTTAGCTAGCCGGAGCTCTTTCAGTTAGCTAAGGTGCTCGTCACTGTTGCTGGCTGAACGTCCTCCATTTTTAGCTAGCTGGTTAGCTAGCTTGGGATGCCTTGGAGCTAACTGGATTTCATTTTAGCTAACTACCGTTGCCTGTTAACATTCCTGGCTGAATGCTCTTTATTTTTATCTAACTGTTAAGCTAGCTGCTGGATCTCCTAGCTAGCTGGCGTATCTTGTTAGCTAACTGCTTAGCTAACTATTTTTCACAAAAAAACTTGAAGCCGTGCGCATGCAAATTTTAGTTAGCTGGAGAGCTAACTTCTCTCTCTCTCTGGCCGTTTGAATGGTTTCTGTAGTTAACTGGAGAGCTAGCTACATGTTGGTTAGTTAGCTATTTTATCCTACCATATGGTTGCCTTTTTTGCTCAGTTAGCTAGTGAGCTAACTAGTTTGGGCAATCTCTCTGCTGCTTTTTCATTAGTTAGCTGGAGAGCTAACTATGTTGGACGGGTTCTCTATTGTTTTTGAACTTAGTTAGCTAGTGAGCTAATTGACTCTTCTTTAGTTAGTTGTTGAGCTAACTCCCGTTCTCTGTGTCTCCTGCAAGCCGTGAGTTATCATTTTTTAGTTAGCTGGGGAGCTAACTACCATAGCTTTGCTTCTTTCCTCTGCCGTTTGATTTGCTTGTTAGTTAGCTGAAGAGCTAACTATCTTTTGCTTAGTTAGCTGCTGAGCTAACTAAGTGCTCTGCACTTTTTTTCTCCTGGCCGTTTGCTTTTGCTGTTAGTTAGCTGGGAAGCTAACTATCAATTGTTTTAGTTGCCTAAGGAGCTGCCTCTGGACGCCTTTTGTCTGCCGTGGCCTCTCTTGTGAGCTAGCTGATTAGCTAGTTAGGATTTCCTGCTTGCCTCTTGGCCAAATGCTTTCAAGTCTTCATCTACTTGGAGTTATTTCAAGTCAACTGTCGTCTGAGTTCTTGAGCGTGCTCTTTCTCTCTTACTCTCTCTCTATTTCTATTTTCAGCTACATTTAACTTTTGATTTTTTGAATTGTTTCAGGGTTCTTCCTTCCTCAAATGGAGATCTGCATTCAATGCTTAAGGAAAACATTTTACAACGGTTATATTTCTTACCGTTTTTATTTCCATTTGTTCCTAATGTATCTAACGGATATCTTTTTTGTTGGATCATTATAAATAGCTGTGATTAGAAGCACACTACGACGATTTTGAAAAAAATTACAAGAGGAAGAAATCCAAGAAAAGAGTTTTTACTGCATATTGTTGAGTAGTTGATAAGAGAGTTGTTGTACATTCAAGTTCATTTATTGCTCCAAAAAGTCGTCCAGATCATTGAAGTTTTTCAAAGCAATCAAGGCTTCAGCTACTTCGACCTCATTCATTTATTGCTGAATTATTGCTTCAAAAGTTGTAAAGTATACTTTGAATATTTGCTCATTATAGGAGCTTCTCTTTATTATTCTCTGATTATTTTGTAAAAGGGTTAGTGTTAACCCTTGATTATTTTTGGCTTCCTTGTACCGTGAAACAAGAGGATTAGCCTAGTTTGGCTAGGGGTTTTTGGCTTCCTTATGCCATGAAACAAGTGGACTAGCCTGGCTTGGTTAGGGGTTTTTGGCTTCCTTGTGCCGTGAAACAAGAGGACTAGCCTGGTTTGGCTAGGGGTTTTTGGCTGCCTTGTGCCTTATAAACAAAAGGGCTAGCCATGTAAGGCTAGAGGTTGTAATCGTTATGGTACAATTAGTGAAATTCCCAAAGGTTTTGGGGAGTGGATGTAGGTGTTGAGTTTGGCACCGAACCATTATAAACTTCTGTGTGATTGTGGTTGTTTGATTCTCTATTGTTATTATTCTGTGCACCCTACTTCACCGCTGTAAATCAAAATTAGGGTTTAAGCACATATCTGCATAGTAATCAATTTTTAATAACCTAATTCATCCCCCTCTTGGGTTGCTACATTTGGGCAACACTTAGATTATGGGTATATGTGCCTATATACACACACATACACATGTATATATATATATATATATATTTGGCTACATTTGAATATACATAAATTTAGAATTAGGACATCATTTTTATTCTTGAGTTCACACAGATTTTTAAGTTATCTTATTTTTTTATCTTTTACGTCTTTCGAATTTATAGATTGTATAAAATTAAGAATAGAAAAAGTGATCAAATCTAAGCTTGGTGATATTCAAATATAGTCAAGTTTATATCCTTTCTTTCTCTTTTTATATATATAGCTAGATTTGACTATACTTATGTATTATCAAACTTTATATTCAGCCATTTTTTTAATTCTTAGATTCATACGAATCTTAAATTCATATATGAATTGAGAAAAGATACAGCTATGCCTAGACCTTTGGATTGGCCATTGATGGGGCCAATGAGTCCCATGGGCAACGGTAATCTCACCGGGGTCAGACCAGTCATTTCTGGAGTCGGCCCTCGGCATCTTTCCCTCGACCATGAACAGTGCTCGGCCTCTTCCCCTCGGTTATGAACAATGCTCGGCCTTTTTTCCTCGGCCATGAACAGTGCTCAGCCTCTTTCCCTCGGTCATGAACAGTGCTCGATCTCTTCCCCTTGGCCATGAACAGTGCTCAGCCTCTTCCCCTCGGCTATGAACAGTGTTCGGCTTCTTTCCCTCGGCCATGAACAGTGCTCGGCCTCTTCTCCTCGGTCATAAACAGTGCTCGGCCTCTTCCCCTCGGCCATGAATAGTGCTCGGCCATGAACTGTGCCATGCAAATGTTCACCCATGACCTTCTCTGGAGCTCATCCAAGACATGAATAGTGCCATGCATGTACTCTATAATCAAAACTCCACGAGGGACAAAGCCAGCTTCAACTCCAAATTTTATCTTCTGCTTCAGCGGTTACACTTTAAGGCTTACGTGCCTGACTTTATCGCTCATCATTGTCCACACAGAGCAGTGGAAGGGTGACATGGGGGATACATCTAGCAAACGCCGTAACGGTCAGTCATGCCTTGCAACAGCCTACAACAGTTGTTCAAACCAAGCAATACCTATCAATTATGCAGCCATCCATATTTGATGGGACATGGCCTACAACTCTGACAAATCACATGGAGGCCTGCCCCACTGTGCTGCCTCCATCATCAATGCTCTGACAAGTGATCATGCCCCAAGGCTGACAGACTCTAAGCACCAATAAAATGGGTAAGAGGGACCCCCGACTAGACAACTTCAAGAAACTGAACACACTACACTCCTAAACGCTCATGCATGCTCACCAAGAGCTCCAAGCTAGCCTCTCTCTCTTTTTCAAGCTTTCTCAAGCTCACGATTGTTGCTTAGAGCATTGACTTGAGTGTCGAAGGATTCCCGCCAGAATCTTCGGTCCTCGGGACTTGTTTGCAGGCTCCCAAGCGTGATAAGCTCATCGGAAGATCTCGGGCTCATTGGAGAAGGTGACCAAATGCTCACAGACGTTCGAGGATGGTGATTTGGTGTCAACAGATTGTCACACTAGGAAGGGGAAGAGAACAGAGCTTTGTGATACTAAGCTACAAGCCCTCACTCTCTCTATGACAACAATGGTGGATAAAAAGATGGTGATGACAAGAACCCATGAAGCTTCTGCCAGTCATGCTGGGAGGGGCACCCTCAACGAGCTGAGCAACAGAGCCAACCCTTCACTCCACCATAGCCACTACCTTAGGCCACTCAAGCAAAACAGCATGCCACCCTCGTCCTGCAAATCCATACATTAACGACAATTGTCCAAAGGCTCCAGAAGTAATATCTCATGGCCACACAGCAGCCAGCAAGAGGCTCACCGCCATCAAGCTCATCAGCATGAGCATCTTCAAGCTCAAAAGTAAGAGCTCACTGGCAAGAGCGCCATCGCTCACCGTCCAAACGGCCTCCTCTACTATGAACGGCAACGCGGGGGGAGGCCCAAGCAAGGACGCCAGCACCTCCACTCCAATCAATTTGCTTTACGGGGGGCAGACCACCAGCATGTTGATGTATCCAAATCAATAGAATGAGACAAATTCCTTCAAAGGCACTTCACAATGATAGCCTCTTCCACTCGAACAATCGTAATCTACAAAAGGCGTGCGGCCCTAAGGCTATCTTCGACCGACAGGAGCTGATCGGCACTCCTTTCCGATCGCTTTTTCTTCCTCCAAACCATCCGCATCAAGTGCCATATCATCATCATCATCTGGCACATCTTTTCGGCTGGGTTCTCTCTAAGAATCAAGGTCCTGGCCTGGCTGTGCAGAGAGAGGATCGAGGACGTGGTCCAAGTCCCTGCCCAGTGCCATGCCATGCAAACTTAAATGAACAAGATTTAACATATGAAGGGAAGGAAGCTTGGTGCCAGCAAGAGGACAAAGAGAGGACGTTGGGTGGAGGGTCATTATGGCCTTTCTTGTACTTGGATGTCAGGGCTCCATTAATGCCAAAGGAGACCAATAATGCTGGTGCTCCTCCGCTCTCAAATGGTCTTCTTCGCCTCTGCAAAATACCTCGATCCAGCACCAGGAAGAGCTAGGGAAGGCTCTCTATCCCGACTCCATGCCGACCCTCGGGTCGATTATGAAAGAAAAAGATCTCAGACCTCCAATCGGCGTTGACATCGAACACGATGCAAAGGCCAGAAAACTACAAAAGCTAGATATACTACACTTTGATAAAAGCTTCTTTTCACTGATACTTAAAAATGTCATGAAGGAAAGACTGACTCCATGTTGGCATTCAAGGCCAACCTCACGTTGGCACTAGAGCCTGAGGCCAGCTCGGCACTGAAGATCAACCCAGTGTTGGCACCAGAGCCCGAGGTCAGCTTGGCACCGAGAACTGACTCCAGCGTCGGCAACAAAGATCATCGACATAAAGAAAAAGGCACCTAAGCCTAGTCCAAGCACCCTTAGGTCACCCTTCGGGGTTAAAGGCTCCCGAGCATGTGTCCCATCACAGCGACTCTCGAGTCACCCTTCGGGGTTCAAAAGGCACCTGAGCCTGGTCCAAGCACCCTCAAAATCACCTTCCGGGGTTAAAGGCTCCCGAGCATGGTCCCATCACAGTGACTCTTATGTCACCCTTCGGGGTTCAAAAGGATCCTGAGCATGGTTTCAACACTCTCAGGTCATCCTCCAGGGTTCAAAAGGCACATGACGACTCTCAACTCTTAGGTCACCCTTTGAGGTTAAAAGGTACCTGGCGACTCTCAACTCTCAGGTCATCCTTCGAGATTAAAAGGCATCTGATGACTCTCAACTCTTAGGTCATCCTTCGAGGTTAAAAGGCACCTGATGACTCTTAACTCTCAGGTCATCGTTCGGGGTTAAAAGGCACCTGACAACTTTGGTAACTCTCAGATCACCCTTCGGGGTTAAAAGGCACCTAACGACTTCGATAATTCTCAGGTTACCCTCCGGGGTTCAAAAGGCTCTTAACGGCCTCAACCTTGCCTCAGTGGCTCTATCTCTTTGCCTCCATGGCCTCATTACAACCTCAACGGTTTCATCTCAGCCCCAACGGCCTTATATCTGCCTTAGCGGTATTATTGCGGCTATCTCTTTGCCTCCATGGCCTTGTTACAACATCAACGGTTTCATCTCAGCCCCAGCGGCCTTATGTCTGCCTTAGCGGTATTATTGTGGTTCTATCAGCCTCGGCGACTTTATCACAGCCTCAACGGCCTCACTCTAGCCTCAGCGGCTTCAACCCTGTCTCAGCGGCCAATAGTCAACTGGGTAAGACCTTGTTTAAATTATATATTTGCAACATATTGCTAGTCACTTTTAGCCATTCAAGAAGAAGCCCCAAGTCAACTCACAGTAGAGAGAGGCCAACTCCTCGGCTCACAATTGATGGGCACCCATCTCTAAATTGTGGTTCTATCAGCCTCGGCAACTTTATCACAGCCTCAACGGCCTCACTCTAGCCTCGGCGGCTTCAACCCTGTCTCAGCGGCCAATAGTCAACTGGGTAAGACCTTGTTTAAATTATATACTTGCAACATATTGCTAGTCACTTTTAGCCATTCAAGAAGAAGCCCCAAGTCAACTCACAGTAGAGAGAGGCCAACTCCTCGGCTCATAATTGACAGGCACCCATCTCCAAATTTCATGACAAAAGTAGAAGACCCAAAGTCAATTCAAAGTCAGGAGAAACCAACTCCTTAACTCACAGTTGACGGGCATCCACTTTCAGACCCTACGTCGGGAGAGGATTACTGGCTGCTCCCAGCTCGTCTAAGGTAATCAATTGACCTCCAACATTACTTAAAGTCCTTGAGCAGACAAAAGTACAAGAGAGCATGCAGACATTGTCACAAGTCCATACTCCATACAAGGCAGATGGAAACTATCCAAAGCTAGCGTGGAGAGATAAGTGCAAAAGAAAGATATTACAATTCCTGCACTCCTTTCACTTGGCGGATGCAGGGCATGCGATCGCATAAATTCAGAAGTGTGGGGGGCATCTGATGGGGCCAATGAGCCCCATGGGCAACGATAATCTCATCGGGGTTAGACCAGTCATTTCTGGAGTCGGCCCTCGGCATCTTTCCTTCAGCCATGAACAGTGCTCGGCCTCTTCCCCTCAGCCATGAACAATGTTTGGCCTCTTCCCCTAGGCCATAACAGTGCTCGGCCTTTTCCCCTCGGCCATGAACAATGCTCGGCCTCTTCTCCTCGGCCATGAATAGTGCTCAGTCTCTTCCCCTTGACCATGAATAGTGCCATGCAAATGTTCATCCATGACCTTCTCTGGAGCTCATCCAAGGGCATAAACAGTGCCATGCACGTACTCTATAATCAATACTCCATGAGGGACAGAGCCAGCTTCAACTCCAAATTTCATCTTCTGCCTCAGCGGCTACATTTTGAGGCCTATGTGCCTGACTTTATCGCCCATCACTATCCACACAGGGTAGCGGAAGGATGGCTTGAGGGATGCGTCTGGCAAATGCCGTAACAGTCGGCCATATCCTGCAGTAGCCTGCAATAGATGTCCAAACCAAGCAATACCTGCCAACTATGCAGCCACCCATATTTAACGGAACATGGCCTGCAACTCTGACAAATTACATGGAGGCTAGTTTCACTGTGCCGCCCCCGTCATCAATGCTCTGATAAGTGATCATGCTCCAAGATTGACAGACTCTAAGCATCAATAAAATGGGTAAGAGGGACCTCCGATCAGATAACTCTAAGAAACCGAATACACTACACTCCTAAATGCTCATGCTTTCTCACCGAGCGCTCCAAGCTAGTCTCTCTCTCTTTCGAGCTTTCTTAAGCTCACGATTATTGTCCAGAGCACTGACTTGAGCGTCGAAAGGTTTTCATCGGAATCTTCAGTTCTCGGGACTTGTTTGTAGGCTCTCAAGTGCGAGAAGCTTGCTGGAAGATCTTAGGCTCGTTGGAGAAGGCAACCGGATACTCACATATATTCGAGGACGGTAATTTGGCATCAACAATCATTCCTTATGTGATACCAAAACTTCCTTTAGATTGTGACAGTCTAATTTACGCATTAGATAAGGTTGGTCCAACATTTCCTGACCTTGGTTTAAATCTCAAAACTTATCTCAAATTCAGACGGCCTAGTATTAGCCGACGTAAAATATAATTCTAATCTTAACTCGAAAGCCTAAAAGATAAAATAAAACTAAAATATACTTATGATCTCAAACTTTCACTTAAAAATTTATTTTGGAAATACCACATGTTTTAAAAAATTTAAAAATTATTATGATACGTTAATCTATTTGAGATTTTCTATTGAATATATATATTAAAGTGAGTGTGCAATTGACAAAAAAAAATTCAATCGGGCAAATTTTTATTACTACTTTGTTTTTTTGATGATTCTGAGGATTTTTCTCATCAACAAAGATCTTTGCATTCTTGATGCCTATCAAAATTTAGGGGTTCTTTGCTGAATTTAGGGCTCCTCTAAAATGATCATAAAGCGAAGCCAGTGGACGCAAAAGCTGACGCTGAAACGATGCAACATAGAGTGCATCAGCTTTGATGAGGAGAAAAAAAGAGAGGCAGCGCAAGAGGTGATGGGATGATGACTACTTTCCTCTGGAGGCAAAATCCTTAAAATTTTCCTTCGATTTCTCATTGTTAGGACAGTGATCCTTAGAATTTCCCTTCGATTTCTCATGGTTAGGAAAGTGATGAGTAAGAGGCGATGAGCACCATCAACATGGTGCATAAAGGATATGGATCAATTATGCGAGACGTTGGGTCTGTCCATTGATCATCAGGGATGCTTCCTTTCAGGTTTAATAATTCCATCATCATTGTTCAAACCCTTGCTTCCTAGCCTTGCTCCTTTAGTCTTCTTTTTTTTTTTTTTTTTGGTACAAACGAGTGATCACACCAGTCTAGGATGAGTCAAACCCGAAATATCAGAATACAATATCTGGCCTAGAATAGTAGGACAAGGGTCACCCCGCTGCCAGTTCCAAAAGCCAGAGTAATAAGCCACTTGGACAGCAATCCAATCCGCAGCTCCATTGGCTTCCCTATAGATATGCCGAATCTGGACACACTCTGCTCCAGGAAGAAGAGATCTGATATCACTGATCATGGGGATGAACAACCGATAGTTAGTGGAATTCTGACGAATCCAGCTAATAACTGTAGCAGAATCACCTTCAATAATAAGCCTTTGGACGCCCAGGATCCGAAAGGCATAAGATATACCAGTCCATGCCGCATACAGTTCAGCATAGGGAACAGTAGAGTCAAGCAAACCAAATCCGCCAGCCGCAATCATCATTCCGTCCGACCCTCTGATCACAAAAGCAAAACCCCAACCCGCGTGTCTACCGCAAACACTCCCATCATTCCGTCCGACCCTTTGGTCTTCTCTTTGCTTTACCAAAATGAAGAGAGAGAGAGAGAGAGAAAAGGAAAGCGAAACCTTGGGTCCTTTTCCCTTCTCCCTTCTTTTCCTCTTTTCGTTTCTTTTTTTTCTTTTTTTACTCTGATTACTCCAATTGAGCCTTGTTTTGTCCACATCAGTGCCAAAATATCAACATCCATGCGTTGTTTTCCCTTTTCCACTTCTTCTTCAATTGAGCTTTATTTTGTCCGCATCAATGCCTCATCAACCTCCATATTGTTTACCCGCTAGCATACGACCTACTCAATTAGGTAGAAGTAAATAAATTGATGCTGCATGCAGCCATGCACCCATAATATAATAGATTGGAAAATAGATGGCGTATTATGATGTCAAAAAATGCAATCAAACCGTAGGATAATGAAGAAGCAATGAAAGTCTGAGGACGAAAATTATTTTTCAATATAAATAAAAATACAGTTCACCCAAAAATCAAACACCCAGCCCACCTTCTCCAATCTCAAGATACCTTAAAACATGGCTAAACTAAATAATACATCTATTAATCAAAACCACTGACCAAGTCCAACCGATGTAGCTACCGAAGTCAAATAGTTTTTTTGACCAGCAACCAGATATTTGATCCATCTTCAGGCCATCACTGTTCCTTCAACCCCCGGCTCCGGTACCTTCAACTTGGATCGCCCATATCTCCATCTCGAGGTGGTCCTCAGCCACTCACAGCCCCTCTCTCGAAGGGAAGAGCAAAGATAAAAAAGAAAGAGAAGAATTTTCATCGAAATTTTCAGCCTCTAGCTGTGTCCATCCTCTATCTTCCTTCATAAAACCACAACTAAGCACAGGATTTCCGGACCTCAGAACACACCAAAACGACGAAATTTTATACAGAAACGGCGCAATTTTATTGACGCTCCATTAACATCAGTCACCACGCGAGTTGAGAGGGGAAAACATCTGAAAAGGCCTACAAGAGAGCAAGGACTCACAGAGATAGCCGAAATATACAGCAGGCCAAGCACAAAGGAAACCAAACTAAACTAAGTATTTACACAAGTTGCAACAGAGTCAAGGAGATGAGCCTATCTCCGCCATCAAACAGTCGCCTTCTTAGCCTTCTTGGCCGCCGGAGACCTGATGGACTTGGGCTGCTTCGGCTTCGCAGGGGTGGCCTTCTTGGCCTTCTTCACCCCGCCTTCTTCTTAGCCTTTGAAGGCTTTGAGGACTTCTTCGGAGCCGCAGCAACGGGGGCCTTCCTCTTGGCCGGAGCAGAGAGAGCCTTCTTCGCTGGCTTCTTATTCTTCTTCTCCTCCTTCCCGGTCTCCGCTAGCTTGAAGGAAGCCTTCACCTTGACGAGCTTCCCCTTGGCGGTGAAATTCCTCAACTGGATGGCCAACACCTTCTTGTAGTTCGCCGGCAGAACCCCCTTGTGCTTCTCCTCCATGTGCTTGGCAATGGCGTAGGAGCTGGAGCCGGTCTTCTCGTTGAACGCCATGATTGCTTCTTTGATCATCTGAACCGATCGCCAGGTGATCAAAAGCCGAACTTTTGAACATAGCAACCATCAAATTGGAGAGGGAAAGAAGAGATTTTTACCTGGAAATAGGGAGGGTGGGACGGGGCGGGGGGCTTTGGAGCCTTGGGCATCTTCTCCCTGGGGCTTTCGGGGTTCTAGTCCTCTTCCCCTTCGCCGGCTTCTCCTCGGCGGCAGGCTTAGGCTCCGGCGGGACCTCCGCCGGGGCCTCCGCCGCTGGTGGCTCGACGGGTACGGCCGGGACCTCGGCTACTTCGGCGGTCGACATCGGCGGAAGGCGACGATATTTACCACGGAAACCAACGGTTCTCGGATCGCTCTGAAGAAAAGGAGGGGAATTCGATGGGGTTTTTATAGCAGGGGGACGGTATCTGGTGGAGGAGAGGAGCGAGCGCTGTTATTGGCCGGAATGGAGGCACACGGATCGACCCTCTTGGTGGGCTGAATCGTGGCCGTCCATCTGTGCGCCAGATGGGGGCGGAGATGGCCATCTTTGGTACGACCCAGGATTCTGGAAGAATTTAGCGATCGCCGACGCCAGGAGGTGTGTTTGTGTGTGTTTTGGTAAGCAATTTGAGAGCACTCATTTCGCTTGGAATTTGGGGTCTGTCTCCAAACTCATCACATCGGATTGAGGATTACGAGCGGAAGATTCTGGAGAAAATGGAATGAGGGAGAATGGTTGTGTATTGGATGAGATTTTGTGTTTCAAAGCAAACCAAGCCCTGCTTGAAAACTTCATATGATTAGATTGGCGAGGGGTAATCTCAAACATTATTAATTTTTGTTTAAAGAAAATATTTACTCATTTAAGATCCTTAATTCTAGTTGGGAATGTGCTTTGAAGAATGTCTCATGTTAGATGGATTAAACCCGACATGAAAAAATAGAAAAGATTTATCAAAATCAAAACCATTATGATTATTTTAAACTTGTTACCAACTAACTGCCTACCATATAAATGGTGACGCATTTAGGATTTTAGTGTTATCTTGCTGCTATATATAAGCTGAACTAACTAGAGATAATTGGAACATGATCATTGAAGTTAGACTAATAAGTCTAGTAGTGGAGATTTTTGAATTTTGACCTAACTTGAAACTTAATCCTTTTCCTTCTTACACTTGCTTAAGGTCAAGGACAGCTAAGTTTAAAAGAAGTACAAATCGAGTTTTAAGCTCGGGTCAGGCATAGGTTGGAGCTTCGGATTGATTTGCATGACAAGGATATAGTTTCAAGATGCCAAACAAAAGAACTTTAAGACAAGAAGCTATGAGCTGAGGCCTTGCTCCTTTTAGTTTAGTGTCACCATCTTTTGCTGCAAAGTAGCCTTGTGGCCTAACTTTGAGACTGTTCTTATTACGTACATTGGTGCATAGATTCACTTGTTGGATAAGTTTGAGAAAAGATAGTACTTGGGATGATATTATCTATTTGAATGTATTTGAGAATGTGTTGTGGCGTGCACGGTACTGTCCTTAAGAGTAGATTCACGCCTCTCGAAGATAATATCTCCGTGCAAAAGATCAGAGCACGACCATTCTCCAGGATACAATAGCAGAGTCTTCTAACAGGCATGCATACACCAATGTCAGAAAAGGATGAACAACCGAATGAGTTCCTTCTCTTTGGATAAGTATGGAAGCAAAGGAATGGATCTCTCGATTGGATAAGGATGAAGGAATGCATCTCTGGATAAGGATGGAATAGAAAGCATAAAGTTTGAATGAATTAAACACCGGCATTGCTTTGAATATTTATAAGGAAGCAAGCACCGATCGAGAGCGACGAATCAATCCAACATGAATGACGATTCAGTCCAAAGGTCGATCAACGTCCAACGGTTGGTCAAATTAAAATAAAAGACTTATCATATATGTAGAGACGTATAATTCAAAAGACTGATCAAAAAGAAAAATAAAAAGACTTATCCTACCAGTTGAATTCAAAAGACTTATCCTATCGGTTGAGAATGACGTATCAGATAAAAGGACTTATCAAGTCAAAAGGCTTTTGAATATTGAAATACACTAGATTTTCAACAATCCCCCACTATTTCAATATACAAAAGAAGACAAGACAAACTTTGAAGGAACTTTAAAATGTAATGCATAAGACATGATGTCTATGTGACTATGAACCAGGCATAGAGAAAACAAGTGTAATCTATAAAAGGTTGGTAAAACTAAGTTTCTATGAACCAATCCTTCTTTTATTGGATCATTGACTTATAACTCACATTCCATCTCTCATATTTCGGTTGTTCAAGCGGGTTGACACGTTTCGGTCATGCGTCTACCTGGATATTCATGAGTACTCTAGAGATCTCACCCAAGTCTCATAGGAAGCGGCCATCACCTCCATACTCATATAGGTGGATTGTCATCAAGTATACACTGCAGTTTTGTATACCACCCAAATTAGGCTATGACATCCATTAAGAGCTTCACATATTAGTTCAACCTAAACACTGCAGAATACTATCTCACATCATAGAAAGGGATTTCACAATATAAATAATTATGATAGTATACTCCAAGTTGTTCAGTGAATTATTTTCCCATATAAACCTTCTTCCTGGGATCTCCGTTCATAAAGGTTGTGTTACCATCACTTCAACTTTTGATCTGGGTATAATCCCATTTTCCTCGATGTATTGCTCACAAGCTTTTTGCTTAGAGGCTTAGTCAGAGGATCGGCCAAATTCAACTCTGACCTTACATAATCCAAAGATATTACTCCATCATTAATAAGCTGCTTCACAATATTATGTCTTAGACGTATATGTCTACTCTTCCCATTATAAATTTTGTTTTTAGCTTTAGCTATGGCAGCCTGACAATCACAATGTATAGACACAGATAGAGCTGATCTCATCCAAATGGGAAGATCTTCCAAAAGATTCTGAGCCATTCGGTCTCAGTCCCAGCCTTCTTTAAGGCAATAAACTCGGATTCCATTGTAGACCGAGCTATACATGTTTGCTTAGATGATTTCCATGACACTGCTCCTCCAAGGGTAAACACATATCCGCTAGTAGATTTCATCTCATCAGAGTTTGAAATCTAGTTAGCATCACAATACCCTTCTAATACTGTAGGAGTTCCATAATACATTAAACCATAGTTCATGGTTCCTTTCAAATATCTAAGCACTCTTTGTAATGCAATCCAATGATCCTTGTTAGGACATTGGGTATATCTGCTTAGTCTTCCTACAGCATAAGCAATGTCAGGTCGAGTGCAGTTCATCAAATACATAAGACTATCAATAATTTGAGCATATTTGGATTGTAAGACACCATTGCTTTTATTTTTTTTAAGCTATGAATTAGCATTATAAGGAGTGCTCACAGGCTTACAATCAAAATATGAAAACTTTTTCAAGATTTTCTCAACATAATGTTCTTGTGAAAGTATGATACTATTCGACTTCTTTACAAGTTTAATTCCTAAAATTATATCTGCTTCTCCATATCTTTCATATCAAAATTCAAAGTCAAGAACATTTTGGTGCTAGTCACAATATCAAAATTAGTGCCAAATATGAGCATATCGTCCACATACAAATAAATTATAACACATTCATGATTAACAACTTTAGAATAAATACATTTATCGGCACTATTAATTTGATATCCATTTGAAACTAGCATTTTATCAAACTTATCATGCCATTATTTTGATGCTTGTTTTAAGCCATACAAAGATTTAATTAATTTACAAACTTTATGTCTCCATTAAGAAATGCAGTTTTAAC
Source organism: Calamus simplicifolius (assembly GCA_900491605.1). Taxonomy (NCBI): domain Eukaryota; kingdom Viridiplantae; phylum Streptophyta; class Magnoliopsida; order Arecales; family Arecaceae; genus Calamus; species Calamus simplicifolius. The sequence goes on along the minus strand of UESW01003865.1, from coordinate 1,054,681 downwards.
ATCCATTTGATGAATTATCAATTTATGAATAGATGCAAGAGCAATCAAGACTCTAATAGAAGTTATTCTTGTCACAGGTGCAAAAGTATCAAAGTAGTCAATACTTTCTTTTGAGAAAAACCTTTTGTAACCAACCTTGCTTTGAATTTTTCAATAGAACCATCAGGTATTAGCTTTTTCTTAAAGATCTATTTACACCCAATAGTTTTAGCTCTAGAGGGTAAACTTACTAATTCCCATGTATGATTGCTCATGATGGATTCTATCTCATTATTTATAGCATCTCTTCAAAATATAGCATCAGAAGATGAAATTGCTTCAGAATAGGTTTGAGGATCATTATCAACAAGATAAGTATAAAAATCATCTCCTAGATTAGTTTCCTTTCTGATTCTCTTGGATCTCCTTAGCTCTTGAATGTCATCAGGCTTTAAATTAGGTTCAACCACTTGTGGTCTAGAAGGTCTTTCTAAGGAGGTTCTCATAGGAAAGATATGTTCAAAAAATTCTGCATCTTTAGTCTCGACTATAGTATTAGGTTCCATGATATTATTTTCACTTTTAATCACTAAGAACCTATAGGCTGCACTATATTTATTTGTAGGACTATTTTGAACATAACCTATGAACATACAATTAAAGGTTTTAGATCCTAACTTTCTCTTTTTAGGTTCAGGAAGCAAGACCTTTGCTAAACAATCCCATACTTTTAAATATTTAAAACTTGGCAAATGACCATTCCATAACTCATAGGGTGTTTTATTGGTTTTCTTATAAGGAATTCTATTTTGAATAAAACAAGCAGAAAGAAGGGCTTTCCCCCACAAGTTCATGGGTGCACCAGAACTAAGGAGCAATGCATTCATCATTTCTTTAAGTGTTCTATTCTTTCTCTCAGCCACTCCATTAGATTCTGGTGAATAAGGAGGAGTAAATTCATGAATTATACCGTGTTGTGCACAATACTCATTAAAAGGAATAGAATCATATTCTCCTCCTCTATTAGATCTAAGTCTTTTTATTTTTCTTGTTAATTGATTTTCAATTTCTGCCTTATATTTTAAAAATATTGCGAAGGCTTCATCTTTTGATTTTAAAAGATAAACCATTCAATAACGAGAAAAATTATCGATAAAAGTAATATAATATTTCTTTCCACTTCTAGTCATATTACCTTTTAAATCTCCTAAGTCAGAATGAATTAATTCTAACAATTCAGTTTCTCTTGTATGAATAGATTTGCAACTCCTTTTGGTTAATTTAGATTCTACATATGTTTGACATTTTTTATGATCATAAGAAGTAGACATATTATTTAGCAAACCTAATTGTTTCATTCTTTTAATATAAGAGTAATTAACATGTCCTAATCTACCATGCCAAAGATTAACAGAGTCAAGCAAGTAAGCAAAAGAAGATGATGCATTTCCATTTATAACTTCGAGTACATTTAATACAAATAGACCCTGGTTACAATATCCTTTCCCAATAAAATTTTCAGATTTGGTCATGACAACTTTATCAGACTTAAATGACATTTTCACACCTTTTTTTCCAAGCAAGGCCATAGAAATTATGTTCACACGGATGTCCGGCACATGTAGCACATCTCCAAGTGAAAGGACTTTCCAGAAGTTAGTTTTAGATTGATTTTTCTTTTGCCAATCACTGAACAAGACTTCGAGTTGCCCATGAAGACTTGCTCCTCTCCTTCTGGCAGTGGAATATAGGAGGGAAATGCATTTCTATTGCCACATATATGACGAGTGGCTCTAGAATCTATCACCCAGTCCTTTGTATATGCAACAATATTGGTCTCACTAACAACCGCAGCAATCACATCTTCTCCAACCATCAAGTTAGCCTTTGGTTTGGCTGGAGCATCATTATTTTTTCTTAACCTGCATTGGGCAGCATGGTGTCCTGGTTTTCCATAAACATAGCAAGATTCCTTTTTCTTCTTAAAATTTTGACTTCTTTGAAAATGAGGCTTCTTATTATATTTCTTGTAATGGTTTCTATGTTTGGGCTTATAGGACTTATGTTTTTTCTTACTAGATCTATCCTCTATTAGATTAGCTTTACTAGCCATTTCTTTAGCCTTTTCAATCTTTTCTCGGGCTCTGTTTTGTTCTTCAATCCTAATATGCACAATGACATCTTCAAGGGACATAGACTTTCTTTTATGCTTTAAATTATTCTTATAATCTTTCCAAGATTCGGGTAATTTTTTAATTAGGGAACCAGCAATAAAAGCATTGGGAAGAATAATATTTTCATTTTTAAGGTCATCTATAAGAACATGGAAAGCATGGATCTGTGATGACACGTCTTTATCTTTGACATGGTAAAGTTAAAAAGGTATCCTATTGCAAATTTTTGAGAACTAGCATCTTCAAGAATATATTTTCTTTTAAGGCTTTCCTAAATTTCAGAGGCCAATTTAATAGGATAATAAATATCAAATAGTTCATTGGATAGAGTACTAAGAATAGTATGCCTACATATTCTGTTAGCCTTTTCCCATGTTAGAAGGTCCTCCTCTTTCTCAGGTTTAGGATCAGTCAAAACATATCCAATATTATGTACGTCTAATATTGAAAATATTTTCTCTTGCCAAAGTTTATAATGGAAACCAGTAAATTGCTCAATCTTAGATGTATCGGGAAAGGACTTAGTAGCAACAACCATAATAGAGTCCATATCTACTCTTAAGATTGTTGGATAAGTTTGAGAAAAGATAGTACCTGGGATGATATTATCTATTTGAATGTATTTGAGAAGATGCTGTGGCGTGCACGACACTGTCCTTAAGAGTAGATTCGTGCCTCTCGAAGATAATATCTCGGTGCAAAAGATCAGAGCATGACTACCCTCCAGGATAACAACAGTCTTCTAACAGGCGTGCACACACCAATGTTAGAAGAGGATGAACAATCGAATGTGTTCCTTCTTTTTGGATAAGTATGGAAGCAAAGGAATGGATCTCTCGATTGGATAAGGATGAAGGAATGAATCTCTGAATAAGAATGGAATAGAAAGCATAAAGTTTGAATGAATTAAACATCGGCATTGTTTCGAATATTTATAAGGAAGTAAGCACCGGTCGAGAGCGATGAATCAATTCAACGGGAATGACGATTCAGTCCAAAAGTCAATCAGCGTCCAACGGTTGGTCAAACAAAAATAAAAGACTTATCACGTACATAGAGACGTATAAGTCAAAAGACTGATCAAAAAGAAAAATAAAAAGACTTATCCTACCAGTTAAGAATGACGTATCAGATAAAAGGACTTATCAAGTCAAAAGGCTTTTGAATATTGAAATACACTAGATTTTTAATAATTAGCTCACCCATTTGATTTTTTAGCTGCAACATTCTTTGGCCTAGTTTGACAACAGTAAAGTCTTATTTTCTTTCTGTACCTTTCCATGCCCTTGAAGCCCTAGTACTATTATTAGTACTCCATGTTCCAGCTTAAGGAAGTGTGAGAGGGGGATAGTGATAATTTTCAGATACGCCAATGGATATAACAAGATGTAGAAAAAAATATGGATCCCTAATTGGCAGTGCTAGAGAAGAAGCCTTATCCAGGGCGATGGGGTGCTAACATTTTACACCGTTAACATTTTCTTTTAGTATATATATATATATATATGAACAATCAGACAATCATATCATTCAGATATGAGTTAAATCCATAATATCAGAAAGTAAAATTAAATATAAAATAGAAGGATAGAAATTTCTACTGGTTCAAGACCAAATTTCCGTATGATGGGCAATGAAGGAACCATCCAGTAGCGGAGTTGACTTTCCTATAAACATGACGATAATAAATCTCATCAACTAAATGGAGGGCTGATCTGATGTTGTGGATAAGAGAATCGACTGGAGATCGGTCCTTAGCATCCAGTCTGATTCAGTCAATAATTATAGCAGAATCATCCTTAATATACAATCGCCAAGGATGCCAATTATTGATGATCCTTCAATGATTATAGATGGACATAAGTTAGATCGGAACAAGCTAAAAGTAAAAATGGCACTTCAAGGCATTAGATAAGAACAGAGCTAAGCTTCAATCAAGCTTGACCTGTATTTTTTTAATCATACTTTGATTTTATTATTATTATTATTATTATTATTAATTTTAGAAAAGCCACTACTGGACTAAGCTTATTTCTCTGACATCCAACCCTTTATACCTCAATCTAAATATAATATTATAATATATACATATATATTAAATTTGAACGAGCCAAAAATTTCGATCCAAATCTAAAAGTTTTAGGATGAAATCCGATCCATGGGCTGCCCAAATTCATGCCCACTACATAGCAGTTTTTATATGCAAACCGCCTATGCTAGCTGCTGGTTCCAAGAGATATTAGGTAGCACGTTCAATACGTTACATCGAGCTTTGTTTATTAGCCGTTATCATTAGTCCTTTTCATCTTTTTGCAAGCTAGCAAAGTGGGGGTTAGTGTCAAGCCCACTAACAAACAATAATTTAAACTCTATAGCTCTACAACCGTCCCCATGTATTAAGATCATTTTAGAAATGTAGACTCCCTTAACCCCACCTCATCTCCTTCCTTTTGGGCTTGATAAGTCTTTCTACACCATCTCTGGTGCAGGATGATTTACATCAAGTATAGTGATTTGCTCGCACCAAAGAACTCGCTCATAGGTTCTGTATTACAGGCGCACAGATCCACATGCGAGCGAATCATCATATCCGATGCAAGCCATCCTGCACCAGAAACAATGTATAAAGAGTCTTCCTTTGGACTTAGATTGGGGTGACAAACGAGTCAGGCCGGTGGACCATGTTATAATGTTATTCCATTCGAGCATGGCTTCTATAACAGATTATATCGATACGGCTTATCAAATTGAGGGCAATTCGACGGCCCATAAGCTTGACCCAAAATATACTATACTGAATTGTGCTTAGCTCACGGGTTGGGCCAGTTTGTTTGTCAGCTCACATGCTGATCCGTAAGATGGCCCGCATATCAGCCCATCTTAATTTTTAATATTATTTAAATAAGTAATATTAAAAATAATAGTATTTTAATTTTTTTAACAAAGGATTTGAAGCAGTTTTTATATATTTTAAAATCTTAGTTTGTCAATAAAAGTAAAAGGCATTTCACTATCAACAATAAGATTAGATATTTTTTTCTATTTAATTCTTGAGAATAAGAAAATTTTTCTAACTCATCTCCTTATCTATTCTAGTTTGAGATTGACTAGTGTCATAAATTGCATTCTCATATTTGTTTTAGTAATAAGCTAAGTAATCAATTCTCCAAAAATGTCATAGTTGTAGTCTTTCTATCAGACTTTACATACCACATGGAGTCTTTTATTGGCGCTTCCTTAATATCAAAGTGTAGCCAGAGTCTAGAGGTTATGGGTTTAGCCCTAGGTTTGATAGTCAATGTGGCACCAATGGCAGTAGTAGACTAAGAGACACTAGATTCAATTTGTGATTAATGTGCCTTGTACTCCTCTATATTGATGTTGAAGTCAAACTTTTAGCCATGGGATGAGCAAGAGTTACTAGCACAAGGCATTGTTGATTGTAGAAAATAGAGAGTAATAATCGAAACTAAAACTAGAGAGAAATTAGGACAATTAATAAGAGGCTTGAGAGAAATTAAGGTAGCCTAGAGGATTAAAAGATCTTAAGAGAGCTTTATAGAGCTTGTGGTTTAGTGTGAGGTAAAGGTGAAGGGTTGGAGGGCTTTTAAATGATTCAAATAATTTTAAAAACTAACTGTCTTAGGTTGTTGGAAAGAACAAGTATATATTTTTTATCAAAAGATTGGAATACCCTTAAAAACTAGCCATTTATAACAGTTTAAAAGGGGTATTTTAAGAATTGGATGAAAATATTTCTAACTAGCCATTTTTGATCTTTACAGGAGGTATTTTGGAAAAAAATCTGTTGGGCCTTAGTGTAACAAGTGTGTGATTGATGAGCGCTGCCGAGTGTGCTGAGCTCAATGTGCTAACTCTGGTGGGCCTAACGGTTCGGTCCATTAGTGCTCAATTGATCGACTATGAGCCATATTGGCATGTGATAGGCTATCATACTAGCACAACTCATGAGCCTTAGGGGATAGCATGGTATAGCCAATCAAGTAGGTTGTGCCAAGTTTGAGTATGCTCGACCTATTTGACATCTCTACCTATGAGCACCTCTTTAATAAACTCTTCAAAACTTTCTGATCCTTGTTCACTTTTTCCTTCAGCAAATCTTCAATTATCTTTTCCCATTAGTTACTAACACCAAATACTTATGTTTACCAGGCCTATATCATGAATGTTGTGTTACCATTGATAGGAATTGTGGGAATCCACACAAATATTTGGCAGGATTTAAAAGATGAAAAACAATAGAAGTGCATAAAAGGTATATAGGTATAAAAGAAAGTAGAGATTGAAGAGGAAGATTGAGAAAAGTTATGTATTGAAGGTCCCACTAGAAAGGAAGAAAAAGGAGGAAGAGCCGGTTGTGATGGAGAAGAAGAAAAGATCATACAAAGATTTGAAATCTTGCTATTATAGAAGGAAGGAAAGAAAAAGAGAATGGTATGGACAATTGAGATGGTCTTCAATTTATAGTTTATTAGTAAACTCGATAAGAGAGCTATATTCCATTGAGGATTAAGCACTAAGTTTAGGCTAATACAATATTGCCATTATTTTTCATTTTCATCCATCTAAAATAAATAAAAAAATACATAAGAAAATATAATTTAAATAAATAGGTTTCAATGGAAGAAAGGGTTCAAAAAAGAAAAAAAAGAAGGCAAACCTACCAAGAAGGAAAAAGGGAGGCAAATATAAACCTTGCTTTATTAGAAAAACTAAAATAATTTACATAATGTGAAATAAATACTTAAATCATATGCGCGCGCGCGTATATATATATATATATATATATATATATATATATATATATATATATATATATGTATGTATGTATGTATGTATGTATGTATGATGTATGTATGTATGTATGATGTATGATGTATGTATGTATGTAAATGACTATAAATTAATGAAAGATATTCCTTCTTCACTTGTGATAACTTGAAGGGTTTAACTAGTATACAAATTTAATCTTGTAGAAGGCAATATGAACATCTTCATTCAAATAAATAAGAGAATATAATGATAAAATATTTTGTCTATATAAGACTCCATAACCTTTTTTCCGATATTAGAGTTTAGAAACTCTAAAGTTTTATTGAGAGAGCTAGGATTGGAATCCCTTGTTAAATAAAACCTCTCCTAAGAATAATTCATTCTGATTTCATCTATCATTTTTCTATAGGAAATACCCATCTAATTTTCTTATAGAGTTTATACATATTCATCTTTTTAAAGTCTTCAAATTTTGCATATGAACAATTCTTAAAATATGATTTCTTATAGCTCCCTCATGTTACCATGATTGGGTTTAAACAAAATAATCTTTTTTGATCTCTTTGATGGTGTGTTTGTTATTTTGTAGATGGTTCTATCTTTGGATTTCTATCAATTGGTTTTATCCCTATGTCTCATCTATTAGAAAAAAAAAAAGTTTCTAGAAATCATTAATAATCAGAGAAAAAAATAAAAAACTTTGAAAATAAATATTAGAGTTTAAGAGAGGAGAGGAGAAGAAAATCAACATGTTTGCATCGAGGTGTGTAAAACACTATCTTAAGGACAATATTCACTCCCTCATACAGGATTGTGACAAGACTATTGTTAAGGTTCGGTTCATCCTTATTCCTCCTCTAACAAGCATAATCATGAGGAGGATTAACCTAACAAACTCATTCACTTGCCCATGATAAGAATTAGAAGAAAGGTGAAAACAATTAGAGGAGACAAAGTTCTTAATAGTGGAGATTAGGATAATTCAATTGTATTTCGAAAGGCTCTCAAGAGAGGAGATTAAGTAAGGACGGTAATGAGATAGGGCAAGGATGAGGACTGCGGTCCCCATCCCCATATTGTCCCTATAAACAATTTTTTTTTATCCCTAACTTTATTCCTATTCCATAGAGAATGATAAATCTTTATCTTCGTTCTATCTCCATCCCTACACTGCCTTACCTTATCCCTAATAAAATATATAAATTTTTAGTAAAAATTATAAGATTAACAATATCGCTAAACAAAAATTTCTCACTAAGCATCTTAATAAATTCAATAACTTTAACATTTCTCTTAAATTTATACATATTATTACAATACTTTAAAGTTTAAATTAAATTAAGAACTAAATATCATCCAAATTATATATAAAATATACAAGGGTTCTATAGTACTTAAATACGAGCCTAGGGGCTGGAGCAGGGAAAGAGTATTCTTATTTTTATCCCTACAAGTGGGGATAAAGATAGTTCCCATATTCATCTCCATCCCCACATAAAGTAAAATCTTTATCCCAAATGGGCAGGATGTGATTTTGCTTTACAGGGTGAAATTGTCATCCATAAGATTAAGCTATCTTAGTTTACCAGAAACCCAAGCAATTAGGCCTTTTTTTATAAATCAAGATACCCTCTTAGAAAAGATGCATCATATACTATAGACATGTTTATTCTAAAAGAATCTATCAAAGGATTTGACACTACGCTTTGTTGCCCCAACATTATTATTTTTTATGAAAAGTTAACAAGTATAGCACCAATTGAATTTGAAACCTAAAAATCAACATGACAAGATTGAATGATCCATACCGAGTCCCTTAAGGCTATTGGGATTATATAAATATAAGTAGACTTTTATTTACATCCAACATGGGACTAAAAAGAAACTAGTTAAAAATTTAAACATTTTTGCCAAAATGAAAAACATATTTATTTCTTTATTTTCAATAACTCTTCAACCAAAGGTTTTAATTGTATAAGAGAAAATAAAAATAAAAAAGAAATAATCTTGGGCAACTTATACTGTGCAATGGGTGAGGTATTTAGTAGACTTAAATCTCACTCAATATTGATTGCATCCATTTGAAAAAACTATGATGGATTAGACCCTAGACTAGAATCTTTAATTTAGATTTTATATATCACAATAGTATGGATCAATTGGATCTTATATAGTTAGCATAATTTAGATACCTTTTACTTTATACCTTAATTTTTTATTAAAATTTATCAAGGTTAGTCCAAAACCCCTATTTTAGCCTTTAAGATGGTTCTATATATGTGAGACCTCCAAAGTATAGTTGTGACCTAATACATTTTAGACTTCTTTCCTTTACCTAATACATTTTAGGCTTCTTTCCTTGAACCCATTAAAAGTATAATTGGACCTCAATAATTTACTTTGTTAAGAGCATCATTCATCATAAGGGCGAGAGAAGATATTCTTTAGAATTTATGCTTTGGCATAATCATTCATTTAGTTTTATCCCTAATACATTAAACATCATTTTTAGGATCTTTAATCATAGAGGTTGGTTAACAATTACTAATAACCAAATAGTGAGCTTAAGCTCTATCTCCATCGATGATTGTAGAACTTCACTAATAAATCTTTGACCAATTGATCTACTAAGTTCTTTTTAGACTTGATATATTCCAAGCAAATTATATTTTTTTAATATTGCTATATATATTTATAACAAAATCGGATATTTTAGTTTAACTTTTTATTGGTACTTCTTAAAATTGTCACTTTCATTATTGCCTTATTATTATAATGCATGGATATGGTTGGAACTGGCTTTAGTATTAACTGTAGCTCTGATATAAGATTTTTGATTCACTCTATTTTATTACAGCTAGTATTAATATGACCTCTATGATGCCTCAAAATATAATAATTTACTTGAATGATCTGTAAATTATAAAGTACTATCAAAAAGAAAAAGATATTCGATGATTGATTTAAAGTTAAGAAGATCAATAATTTAATTTGCATGACTATAACTCTCAACCATCTTAAGATATCTAATACATAAGAAAGAAAAATTAATGATCCCTTTAATATATCGAATACTCTTTTTAGGGCAATTCAATGAGATTGATTAGAATTTTGAATGTATGTACTTAGTCTCCTATGATTAGATAATATCAGGTCTTATTCTAGTTGTCATATATAAAAGAGAATTTATGGTTCGAGAATATTGATGTCGATCAAAAGTATCACTTAAGTCTTTCTTAATGTGCATACTAGGATCATATGGAGTTAATATTAATTTTTTATTAGAGTATTTGGACTTTTTGATCATCCTTTTAGTGGAATAAGAAAGGAAAAGAACTTTTCCTTTAGGGGACTTGATGAGCTTCATCCTTAAGATTACATTAGTTTCTCCTAAGTCTTTAGTATCAAAATAAATTCATAAAAATGATTTAATCTCATATATAATTTTATGAGAAAACTAAATATTAGAATATTATTAACTTATAAAAAAGAATTATATAATCATTTTTAATGATGAATCTAAAATATAGGATGCTCTTATCAAATTTTGCATGTGATTATTTAGAAGCCTATTTTAAATCATATGTAAACTTTAACAAGTTTACATACATTATTTTCTTGTCTCTTTATGATAAATTCTTTGAGATGATCTATGTAGATCTCTTTTTCTAAATTTCTATTAAGGATACAACCTTTATTTTCATTTAATGAATAATTAGTTTATAGATGAAAGCAATAATAAGAAGGGTTTTAAATATTGTTATTTTTTTTATAGGAGAATGGATATTAATAATCTTTTTTTTTGATTACACGTTTTGGCCACTAGCCTAACCTTAACTTTTTGATACATTTATCTGGTCTAAGTTTCTTTTTGAAAGCCTACTTACACCTAATGATTTGCATATGAGATAATTTAGTCAAGACTTAGGCTTGATTTTAGATAATTAAGTTAAACTTAGAGCTAATAGCTTTATTTTAAAAATAAACATTAGGCGATAATCTAAAAAAATAAAGGGTTCACCCTCAATAAAAAAGTGAAGAAACTTTCGTGAATTTCTTTTTCTTTTGCTCTTATTTCTATTTTAAGTTCTAAAAGTTGACCATAAGAGATAGACCTTTTTCTTCTTTCTTAATTTTTAAGGGATCTTAGACTCAACATGATTAGGGTTAAAGGGTAGTTAAGCTAAAAATTAAGAACTTGTTTCCAAAGAAAAAATATTTTATAACAAGTAAGTCTAGCCTTAGTTAGAGTGTTATTAGAAATATCATTTATCTCTAAATTTATAACAATGAACCTATCAGTCCTACCATCTAAGGAATATACTGCAAAAAAACATTTATGGTTTTAAATCCTATCCTTTTCTTATGGATCAGGTATATCTATCTAGTATAGGAGGCGTAACTTTTTCTATCTTAAAAGATATTTTACTTAGGATATAGCAGGCTGCTAACAAGGTTTTCCTCTTTAATTTTTTTAATGCATTATAACTTATTAACATTAAGTTAATCATATTGATTAAGGTTTGATTTTTTTTTTTTATTTCGCTCTCCTATTAGACTAAGAGGAATAAGGAGTGGGCCCATAAATAATTCTATTGTTCGGATAGCATAGAATCATTTAATTTGAGATATACTCACTACTTTGATCTAGGGGTGTAATTGAGCCGAGTCGAGTTGATACAGTACCAAACTTGAGCTCAACTCAACTCTAAAATTTGAAGCTTGAAACTCAACTTGAGCTTGATGAGTTTCTTATTTAAAGCTTGAACTCTCGACTCGATTCGACTCAAATTTTATGCAAAAATTTAAAAAATAATTATTCGATTAAAATAAAATATGTTATTACATAAAAATTCAAATAAGTTTTATATAGTTAGAATAATATTGTAAATATGTATAATTATAAAAGTAAAATTATAAAATTACGTAAGTTTGATTAAGCTCGCAAGCTTTTCAAGCCAAGTATTTTAATACTTAAACTTGACTCAATAATATACTCAAGTAACTTGAGTTCGAGCTCGACTCAATTATAATCAATAAGTTGATTTTAAGTATTTTTCGAATCAATTTTGAACTACTCGCGGCTCAGTTACATCCCTTCTTGGAGTCTTTTTGCAGTTTGATTTTAGCTTTAGCTTTATGAACCTTGAACCGTTTGAAGCTTTATCCTTTGATTTCATTTGTAACAAAATCGAGAAAAAATCATTTATAAATATTAGAATGCCACTTTCCAAGTTGAGAATTTAGAAAAATAGCGCACCTCGCTGTAGGTTGAATTCAAAAGATTTAAATTTTTAATTACAAACTTGCAGGACTTTCTAATGCTCTTGGCTTGGCTTGGAGACGGATTTCAAACTCAGATTTTTTTCGTCAATATGCATCCCAAAAATCAAATTTAGGTGAGCCATGGAACGGATTCGTTCAAAATTCACTTACGTAAGGGTTTTTCTTTTATTTTCAATCTAAACCTTCCATGATTAAACTTGGTTCTTCGATAGCATCTCTAAATTTCACCGACTCTGAATCATCGCTAAGCCAAGTCCGACGCCACCGCCTCTCCCTTCCCCCCGGTGTCCCTGAGCGTAGAAGACCGCCGGAGGCCGTGGACGAATCCAAGTCCCAACGCCCACTTCAAACCCTCGACAAAAGCGTCAATTAAATCGCATCAAATAGCCGAAGCGCAGGGCCCCACGCGTCAGGGCAACTAACGCAGCAAATGAATGCAAGCCCGAAAAAATAAAAATTCCGGAAGAGAAGCAAAAAAAGTGAACTTTGAAGAGAAGAAGAAGGGGGAAGAGATAGCAGTGAAAAAAACGGAGTGAAAACTCTTGGAGAGATTTCGCTCTCCTACCTCTGCATCTCCTCTAAGGTGAGAGAAATCTCTTTCCGGTGCATTTAGCTTTCGATCTATTCTTATATACTTGCATGTTTTTCTCTTGTTCTTGGTCTGAAATCGTTCTTCTTTTCTTTTACATTACAATATCTGAACTGATTTATTATTTCATTATGGTGTTATTTTTGTGATTCATTGATTTTTTTTTATTTGTCATAATTTTCGTGTATGTTTGGAGAATATCCTATAGCTAAAGTTCACTGCTTGATGAATGATTCGTATGTATTCCGGGGATATACTAAGGCTTGTACTTTGTGATCTAGTATTGCAGTGATTGATTCGGTCGAGAAGCTTGAGGTGAGGAAATCGTCGAAAGGGTTCACGCAATGCTGCTCAACACTTGTTTGTGGAAATGATCTTTCTTTTCCGTATCTAACTGTAAAGGACTTTCCTATCGCTTCATCAATGTCATTATCTGAATTATTAGAGCTTCGTCTTCTTGAATTTTGATAAATTATCTGAATAAACTATTATCAAATAATGTAAGTAGGATATGATTTGTATACCAAGGAAGGAAAGAATTCTATCTTCATATTTTTCTATTCAGAATTTTTAAAAGAGACGTGCCAACTCAATTAGTAATATACCTTTTTTTTCTTCTGATTTTCGTTTTTTTTAGTCATTCAGATATCACATGGGCATTTCACTACAATTTGGATGCATAGATGGAGTGAGGGAGGGAGAGAAATTTGGTAGGGAAAGGAGGAAATTTATGTGGTAAAGAAAGAAGGGAAATCTGAGAGATGGAGGGGCCAAGAAGGTCTAGACTCGTAGTCTGATTGATATGTGCTGCATGCAACCATGAATGTGGTTCTAGTGGTAGATAGATGCATTGAAGAAAACTGCTGATAAAGGACTTTTTCTTATGGAGTTAAGTTACATATTTGTTTTTGTAACTTTTAGGAATATGGATTCCTGTAATGGTTTAGAATTTTTTTCTGTGAGGACATCATATATAGAGCTCTTGATGCATGTTCATTGATTAAAGATGTTCTTCTTTACGTGTATCTAACAATTTGGCAACAGAATATTCAATTTTTTTACCAAAACCAGGCAATGAAGTTCTAAACTGAAGTCCTTTATGAGGATTATTTTCTAAAACAGATTCTTGCTTATGTTTTTTCATAATTAGGGTAATTTGTGGCTCTTTGTTGTTTGTGTTGTTAATTTCATTGCAGCAGCAGCTGCTGTTGTGATGAGTGCGCTAATAATTCAATCACGGTGTTCTTGTTCTGTTTATGTAAGGGAAGTAGTTCTATATCTTCCTTCTTTGTGGAAGTTTTTTTTTATTGAGTTATTATTGTCTATATTCTTTGAATTCAAGTGTGCTATGATGATTCAAGTTGACCTAAGATTTATTTTCTATACCTTGTTAAGCTACATCTGGCCTTTAAGGTTCGTTCTGTAGCTCTAAATATTTGCAATGTCAACCACTTACAACTCCATCAAGATGATGCTAATTTGGATGGCTCAAGTGACAAGCCTGAAAACCATTTTGAATCATTCATTAATATCATACTAATTACGGTTGTTCAAGTAATGGGTTTGGAACTCATATTTGAAATTTATACTTGTGGCATGTTGGTCCTAAAAAGTATACACATCAGCATTCGTTTTGTGCAGTTTTTTTTTTCTTTTGATATTTTGCCAAGCCAATGTATAAAAAAGGTTTTACCATGCTACCTGTCTCTCCTATATATTCTTTCCTTCTGTGCATTTTAAGTCGAAAATAATCCTATCAACATCCATCTACTTGTCGTTGTATTCACTTCTACCCAGGTTTAGTTGATCCATCACAAACTAGTTGGCTCGGAATGAATCTAACTGAACCGGTCTGGAATCGGGATGTTTCGGCCTCTTGATTCGACATAGGATGTGAACCATCCTGAATCGATCCCCTACTAATGTACTAAGTTGAACTGCTTGATTTGTCTTAATTTGGGATGATTCATGGGTTGAAGCCTCTTAGTTCATCAAATCGGTACACCATTGGTTCGGTATAATATGCCTTGTATCGAACCGTACTGGTTCAGTATCGGAATGTTACTAGTTTTTAGTGCGGAAAACCTTGCTTCTATCCAGAAATTATATTGGAGGGAAAAAAAGGCTGCAGGAACCTTTTTTCCTCTTCTTTATTCTTACTCCTTATTTCTCTTTAATTTTCTGCTTTTTTTCTTTCTTTTCCCTCCCTCAGCCTTCTGTCATCCATTTGACAGTCACAGTTTTCTCCTATCCTCTTTACTTTCTTTTGTTTCTTTTCCCACTGTTCTATCTCCTGTAACTTAGCTGTTATATCATAAAAAAATGAATTAGAAGTCAAGTGTTAAGAGTCTGCACTCTTCTTCACCGCTGTATTGGACATAATGAGAACTAAAGCAAGTTTCTGCAATAATTTGGTGACAAAGCTTCCAGTGACAGCAAATCTAAATTAAATTTGCTTGATTGTTAAATAATCAGCAGCCTTTCCTATTTGAGTTATATCACAATATCACCAGATTATAAAATATGGGGTGTGATATTGGGCTGATGGATGTTCCGACTCTCTTAGGTGTCCGCATCCCAACCTGGCTCTGGTTTTCTTTACTTTACTGCCCTAGTATGGGAACTAGTTGGGAGTGTATTTTTAAGTAATCTGCTTTTACTTAGCGATGGTTTTCTAATTTTATGTGGCCTATGGGCTTTCTAAGAAAAAGAGGCATAGTTTGAAGAGTATATGGGACTTTCTTTGTTCTCTTGGAGCAAAGCTTAAATTTTATTCTCTTACTTATATGGATACCCTCTTTTAATATTTCTTACTCATATTTCTTTTTTCTCCTCTCTATCTATTTCTTTCCTCCCATTATTAAAGAGGTTATTTTCTGCAAATTTTTTCCAAATTAAATTTGGACAAAGTCTGAAATTGATTGAACCCAACAATTGAAGTCAGCTCATTTTCACATTGGCTACACTAGTACTAAAGTGATTTAAGGTTGATTCAAGAGATGGCAATCTTTTAGTTGCTCAAAGCTATTGAATGATACAAAGAGTGCTGCTATTTTAGTATTAGATGAGTTTTTCTCATCATTGTGGTGGGATTCTCTTCATCACCAACATAATAAAATTTTAAACAAGCTCATATACCTAACTTGGTTTGCGAAATTCATTTCCAACCTTTTTGGAATATGATTAGTGTGGTCATGGTGAATGCATATTCATCATCGATGTCTCTACCACAACCTCCCTTGATTTGTGAACTCTATGGCTTTACCCGCATTTGCAAAGGCCTTTGTTACCTCTTCCCTTCAAGGAGAAATATATAATTGCTTGCTATAATTGAAGAAGTTGAAGGTGTAAACAAAGCCAAAATTGTTTTAACTTGGCACAACCATCATTGAATGCATCGAAAATGTTTCTTGCTCCAACTTGCACCTTGACTGACTGATAATCAGGTATAAAGCTTGGCAAAAATTTGGCAAGTTGATTCTCAAACCTCTAGCTTTGCCATAGCTCTACATCACTTGGACAATTGCTATCAATATAATAAGTTAAATCTATTGAAGTACTGAATATTCGACCCCGTTATTATGATACAAAGGAGTACTTATACAATCAATAGAATAGCTTTTGGCTGTGTTAAGGAACATGACACAACACTAATCTTGGGTTTCATGTTTTCCCATTGCCATGTTGTGATCTTTGTAGAAGGAATCTTCTGCCTAGGTTAACAAAACTGCTTTAGAAACTCCTTGAAAAGTGATTATTGAATATCAATTCCCCACACCCACACCGTACCTGCTCCAAGTTCTGGAAAACTTATGATGATCGTACATTTTTTTAAAAAAAACCTAATGCATGCGTGTCCTTGCATGTAAAATCATAGCTCTGTTTATTAATCCTAAATTATATATTGTAAAACTCATGTTAGAGAGTCTAATTTAGAAACATATTGGGTTATAAAATTGAGTTGGATTGCTTCTTAGATGCTAAATTTTTGGCAAACGATTTAATAACTCAGATTTAAGATCGACCATCCAACTTGAAGATCCAAATTTTTTAATATGGTCTAGATCACAAAAAATGCCTGGAAATCAAAGACCATGTGTTTTGGTGGTCTTTAAGCTAAACATTAAGCCAATGCAGAAATGGATGGTTTTTAATAGCATGATACTATGTTTTGTCATGATCTAATCATCAAGACTTATTGAATTAAAATCTGCGCATCTTCTAAGATATTCAATTCATGTTCACTGACTTGGATTTTAAATTTATATTTTTGATCATGCATTTTAGTACACCAGCATAATTGATATTGTTAATTTTTGTACTCCTTGATTTGTGGGCTAGAATTCTTCAAAGCATATGATTTTGGTTTACATGTTTTTGACGATGTTGATCATACTCAGTGGCATGGATCTTCAATCTGAATGGCCCATCATCACTTTTGGAATTGTTAAATCTGTTGTCAAAGAATCAATCTTTAGTGTGTACTTAGAATCTATAAAAACTCAATAAACTGAAAAATCAAAAGTAGCTAAGCTAAGCAAAGCTACCTCGACAATAGGACCAAGGCAAAACTATTAAAACTGTTAAATTAGTTTGGCCTTTCCTTGTCTGTTATGTTGTTGGCCATGTCTGGTTATTTTGGATGTCTGGTGACATTGTGCTCAGCATTTAGATTCTAGTGCCCTTGGCGTTTGGCATACAGGAGAACATTTTTAGCTAGTTTTTTAGATGATATGTTTGTAACATTTAACAGTTTTTGATACATGTTAAATTTCTGCTCTAATGTTTCATAAAAATAGATTGTATCACCAGTAAAGGTAGGCACTGAGCCGTGCTGCTCATGGCACGGCACGGCCCAGGCCCACATGGGCCATGCCAGTCACGGCCCCATACTGCTATAGTATCGCCGTGCTGGGCGCGAAAATTTTTTTTGTTGGCCCAGCACGGCACGGCCCATGACGGGCTTGGGCCGGCCCGCCGTGCCGTGCCAGCACGGCCCATCTGGGGCCTGGCCCATGCACGGCTCAAATAAAAAAAAATTATAAAAAAAATATTTTTTGATAAATTAAAAAATTATTAGGAATAAAAAATTTTTATTAATATAAAGCCACCTTATAGGTGGGGGGTTTGGCATAGACCCCTACCAGTTTATTAATTTAAAATCAAAATGGTACAGAAGGAGGGGGGCTAGGTCTGACCTCCAGAACATAATACAATAAGCAAGAAGAAAAAAATAGAAAGAAAAAAAAATAAAGATGACTTACTTTAAGTTTTTAACAATTTAAAATAAAAATATACAATTATAAAAGTAGAAATGACTCACTCATCACTCATCAGTCATCAATAGTATTTGTGTCATCATCATCTTCGCTGATTAAGTCATGTCCACCTTTATCTTGAAGCCTCGCCTCAGCATCCAACCAGTCTTTGAAGCAGATAAGCATCTCAACTGTCTCGTCAGTCATCCTACTTCTCTTTTCGTCCAAAATACGTCGATCTGCACTGAAAGCGGATTTCGATGCTACTGTGGACATCGACATAGCTAAAATATCTCGTACAATGGCAGACATAATAGGATATTGATTTTTAACACTCTTCCACCAAGCTAATACATCTAGACTTTCTATTTGATCTTCATCATATGCAGAATGAAGATCGTTTTGTAAATAAAATTTCAATTCATTACTTAAAGATAAAGAAGATGAAGAAGATGAAGAAGCATGTGCATGTCTTCTAATGAATGAAAAAATAGATGACGAACGAGATCTAGAAGAAGAAGCAGAGCTTTGAGCATGTATTCTAGATCCACAAATTTTATCATTATATAAATAATAAATATCATTAAGAAGTCATGTTATCTCATCTTTAGCAGGTTCAGGATTTTGATTCATGTTTTCATATATGATTAATTAAAAAAATTACACCATTTAATTTAACTCTAGGATCAAAAACAATAGCTAAGTTATGCAATGGACATATCCTATTCCAATATTCATTCCATTTAGTTTCCATATTATGTATAATAGGCATTAAAACTTCATGATATCTATATTCTTTAAATTTTTCACTAATTACATATGCTTTTTGTAAAAATGAACAAGAAGTTGGATAATAAATACATGAAAGAACATTTGTAGCATCATAAAAAGTAACCAAAAAATCTTCTAAAATTTTACCTTGATTCCAATCATCTTCGGTCAATGTAAATCCTAATCCACGCTCATTAATATAAGCACTTAATAAGTTCTTATATGATATGCATAATGTATCATGGCATAGGTACTATTCCAACGAGTTATTACATCAAGTTTAAATTTTTTAAAACGTTTACCATGATCTACACATAATTGTTTAAATTCTTGAAGTCTTGACCTTGAAGCATGAATAAAAGAAACAACATTTCTAAATTTTGAAATAACCTCTTGAATTATGTTCATACCAGATTGAGCAGAAAGATTTAATATATGACATGCACATCTAATATGAAATAATTGTCCATCTAAAATGGGATGCAAAGAGTTGTTTAATAATGCAACAACAGAATTATTATTAGATGCATTATTAAAAGTAATTAATATTATTTTATTATTAATATTATATGAGCATGCGGTTTGATAAATAATATCTGAAATTTGTTGTCCTGAATGCGAAAAATCAAAAGCACGAAAAGCAATAATTCGTTTATTTTTATTGCTAATCATTATCAATATAATGAGCAGTAACAGCAATAAAATAATTACTACCTAACCAAATATCAAAAGTTAAAAATTCTAGCATTTAAATTTGAGAGGCTTTCCGTTAAACTTTGTTTCATTGCTAAAAAATTTGTCATAGCCACTCTTCTAAAGGTACAGCTACTAGTTCTTTTATAAGCAGGTTGTAGGCCTAATTGAACATATCTTTCAAAATTATAAGATTAGATAAACTAAAAGGTAATTCATCTTGAACTATCCATCTTACCAGTAATTTTTTTGATTTTCGTGGTTATATGCAAAATTACCTACAAGTGATCCCTCTTGTATATTAAGGAGTCATTGCTGACTGGAATCATGCATCTTATGACTCTTTTGATGTCTTCTTAATGCCCTGTTCCCCCAGTACTAGAACAACGGTAAAGTTTTGCACATTTTTTACATTTTGCTTTATAGACTCCATCAACCATAATTCTATCGAAATCAATTCAAACATTACTAGTCCTCTTACGAGAAGAGGTTTGACACTCACTGACACTAGCTCTAGATGGAACTTGGAGTTGAGATTGGGGTTGGGGTCCTTAGGGATTAGTTTCCTCACCCTCAGAAAAAGCGTGCATGTTAAAATTACTTTCGTTAAAAGATGTCATATCTAAAATTTTTAATTAATAAATGCAAAAAAATAAAAACTAACCCACAAAAAGGAATTGAGAAAAGATCAGAGGTGGAGGCGTGGAGCCGAGATTTGTGAGCTTCCTCTTGCGCTCTCGCCTCTCAACAAGAATTGACCTTGTAGCACTTGATTACTTGCTTGAGCACTTGCCACTTGTAAGAACACTTGCAAACTAAAAATTAAATTGCTAATCTACTAGAGCACTTGCTGGAAGAGAGAAATAGTAGTAATAGAGGAGTTGATTTGGTGTGGTAAGGATGAGGGAGAGTTCATCTATTTATAGAATTTTTATTTTTTTTCCAAATCTACCCTTTGATATAGTCGTTATATGACCGTTGAAAGGGATAAAATGGTCTAAATCCCTCCCAACAGCCTTTAACGGCTATATAGCCGTTAAAAACGGATATAGCCGTTAAATCCGTTTTTAACGGCTATAAAAATGGCTGAAATTGCCCAGCCAAATTTGAAATTTTTTTTTTTTCCGTGCTGTGCCTGGCACGGCCTATTTGTTAGCACGGTGGGCACCTCTAATCACCAGATCATTTTTCTTTGTAACAAACACATTCCTTAATCTATATAAGATGGTTGGTGTTGGACATCAAAAGCCGCCATGAATGAATTAAATCTACAAATTGTAGAATCAAAGTAAGTTTTTGATGCTTGCTGGTTTAACATCTCCGCATCTTACCATGCATGAATCAAAATTCAGTAGTTTTAGACACATCCAAACCTTGAATTGAATCAATTTTATCGTACCATTGCATGTAATCCATGGAGTAATCACTTGATTCATGGAAAGACACCTTGAAATCACTTGATAGTTGGTTGTGGTATTTAAATGTTGTTATTCATGATGAATTATGTTCTTGGGAATATCAGCATATTTGGTTTTTGAACTATCAGCATTGTTCAAGTGATTTTCCTTCTTCAGAATCCAGTTTTGTTTCAGGAGGTGCTTGACACTGATTGATATGGTGAATGATTGAGCTATGTCCGTCATAAGCACTACTCAGTATATTTTTGCTTCCAGCAGAAAAAGTCCTGGGATGATTTTACTCCATCTGCAGCACGCTTTTCCTGCATGTTGGGAAGCTAAAATAAATGAATTAATATTTAAAATAAATCTTTTTTTTCTTCTCATCTTTGAATTAGGTATCTCCGGGTGCTTCAGCAGGTGTCTGAGTTGTTTCGCTTCCTTTCTTGTTGAAAACAAGTGCAGATATGGATGATGGTCGACATCGGGAAAATGGGAGACACAAGCCAGATCAATTCAAATCAGTTCACGCTCAGGTAGAGCCACTCCTATCTCCTTTTGTTACTCTTAATTGTAATAACTGCTGCTTTCAACATGTTATCCATTTACAAGTTAAATATGACAAGCAGACCTTGCCGTATTGATTTAGGGGGTTATCATGCCTACTTCACTGTAAGCTTTTATGGAAGGTCAAGCCCTCCAAGATAGAAAATTAATTGTTTCAAATCATATCTCTTTAATTTTTCTAGTTATATCATTGTATTACATCTCTTCACTACAGCCATTGTCGGCCGGCATTTAGCATATGAAAACCATTTTGTATTGATTTTTCTTGTCTTACCATTGTGGCACCCTTAGTTATGTCCTAAGAAGCTAATCAATTTCCCCCATTGTTCTACATGTCCACCCTCGTATCCTCATCTCTATATGCTTTTACCAAGGTTTAGTTATTCTTGTGTCATATCCATCATGGAACAACACATATCGATTGACAAAAAGTCCCTCCAGCTTGCATCTTTTTCTTGACTCTCTTAGTGAATTGAAGGAACGAACTTCGCTCAGGGAAGTAAAGAAAAAGAAACAAGTTGCCTGATGCATGTCTCTGCGGGAATATGTTGGTGTTGCCTGCTTTTCTGATTATTCTCTCTCTAGAATCCAGATATTATGATGGGCAAAGTGGTTATACCTGTTGTCTTTCTTGCAATATACTATAGGTTCCTTTCATGCTAGCTACCCTTTGATTCACTTCCCTCAGTTCTTTCTGTTTATTGATACAGATGAAGTTCTTGTAAGTGATCTAAACTTATCATGTTATACTTTCGATAGAATGAGATACTAATGAGAAATACAAGTTCCACAAAGCATTATTTTTATATGAGCACTCTAAAATACTTGAATCCTCTTCTTTGACTGCTGAATCATTTAAATTGCTCATGCTTTAGTCATGCGTAGATCGATTTGCTGGCTAAAGGCACTAATTTTAGTTTCTCTCCACTGTTCCTGCTTCCATTCAATATACGGATGAATTTGTGACGCCTTGCTTTTCAAACTACTTGTAGGATGGTCCCTAATCTTTTATGATATTGCAGTGGATGATGCCACAACATCAGATGAAGGACCATCAAACTATGAAGTTCATGGCTATCATGGCCGAGCGGGACAGTGCTATCCATGAACGCAACCTGGCCCTCTCTGAAAAAAGAGCTGCCTTGGCTGAGCGAGATATGGCAGTCCTCCAACGTGATGCTGCAATTGCTGAGCGAAATAACGCCATTATGGAACGTGACAATGCAATCGCTGCTCTTCAGTATGCTCGAGAGACCGGCATGAATGGTAATGGTGGAAATGGATGTTCTCCTGGCTGCACTTCATCAATGAAGCATCATCATAACCAACTTGCACATGGTCATCCCTCACCCCCACAATTATCAGATGCTGCATATGACCATGAAAGACGGACAGACATCATCGAGGCATATCCAATTTCAACAGCGGTAGAGGGTGTTTCAAGAAGCTGCAAGGCCAAAAGAACAAGGAAGGAGAATGGAGGAGTCCAGGCCATTCCAATCATGAAGTCATCATCCAAGTCACCAAAGAAGAACAAGAGGAGGGGTGGTGGTGACGATCTAAACAAGCAGGTTAGCATTGCAAAATTCCATAGTGAGTGGAAGGGTCATGAGCAGGTTACCGGCGGCGGCGGCGGCGGGGGAGATCTGAACAAGGCCTCCGTGACAAAGCACCAGTGGAGGGGTCAAGACTTGGGCTTGAACCAGGTATCATTCGATGAATCAACCATGCCGGTGCCCGTGTGCTCGTGCACAGGAAAGTCCCACCCATGCTACAAGTGGGGGAATGGTGGGTGGCAGTCCTCGTGTTGCACCACGACTCTCTCCATGTATCCACTCCCGCTGATGCCCAACAAGCGCCATGCTCGTGTTGGAGGACGGAAGATGAGCGGCGGTGCTTTCATCAAGCTGCTGAGCCGGCTGGCGGCGGAGGGGCATGATCTGTCAGCACCACTGGACCTCAAGGGCCACTGGGCTAAGCACGGGACGAATCGCTACATCACCATTAAGTGATGCAAAAAAGCCTCTGATGTGTTTGTTCTTCTCTGTGTAGCCTACCTTTTGATCTTTTTGAAGGAAGATGATTCCACAGAACCGTTGGATTTTATTCGGTGGAACTTATGGGGGTAGTGTTCTAATTGTGATTTATTGTGTCTGCCACCTTATATATATATATGCCTTTTGAATGTTCTAAAATTCTAAAGAAGGGATTTGATGTAGGGGTATGATCCATTCAGAATCATTGATGATTCGAATATGGAGATGATAAAATCATAAGATGGTTTTAAATCATTTCCGTTGTTGGGATCACTATCTAATCCAATGATTTCATACTGATTCATAAGGTTAGTCATTCGAAATTAGTCTCGTGCAATAGCGTTCAATTGAGATTTAAAAAATCAAAATATTTTCATTTTATTAAAAAAAATTAATAATATTTTTAAATTAATATAATATAATTTAATATTAAAATTATATTGTAATAATATTATGATTGTACTATATATTATATAATATTATATAATAATTAATATAATTAATTAAAAAATATATGATATTATATCATAATTTGATTCAACTCAACTCATCCAAGTCTTTTCCTTCCTAATTATGGGATCGGCTATATGAATCTGCTTCCTTCATTATACTCTATTAAGGATCAAGCCAACATTTAAATTATAAATAGTTATATTTTTATAATTATTTTTATTCATGTTAGTTTAGGTTTAACTCTATCTTTACCATAAATTATTAAAGATCACAATCATCTAAAGGTTTATGTTTTATATGTCCAAACCTGTATAGTATAGCTGATCTAATAGTAATTTTATAGAATTTTTCTTTCTATTTTAATAGGATACGTAGATCATACAAAATTTTCAAAGTATTTCTTATTTAATTTATTTAATTTTAATTATATGATTTATATTTTTACTTATTTCATTTTTCTTACTTAATAAAATATATTAAAAATAATTATTTTTAAAAATAAAATAAGTTAATTAATAGGAGATAATTTTAAAATTTTACTGTGAATGGCTCGGAAGTTTGATCTTAAAATCTCCGGTGACCTGTATATCATAACATCGGAATCAAATCCCATTGGCGATCTGCTTTCATCGCGATCGTTGGGTCACCAGACGTCCCCCGTTTCGGAGAACTGATTCAACCTGTCTTCGGCCGACATGAATACCTCGCGGATCCTGTCGATATGTACGACTGTAAGACTCCAGTTGACAGGTGTGGTGGTGGATGAGACCCCAGTGGTAGTTGGTGAGAAGCTCGGTTCCAACCTACCCAGATCCCCGCCGCGGCTCTTCCATAAATCCCACGGAAACGTCGATTTCAAGCCACAACCCACGCTGCATGAGAACGTGCACCCCCGCCTCTTCCTGGCCCACCGCCGCGGTCAATCGATCGATAACACTGGATGATTACCACCGGAAATCGAGGCGCCGACGCCACCCCAAGGTTTTCCTTTTTTTTTTTTTTTTAAAGAAGATAAAAAAAAAAGCAAGAAAACGATGCCGACCTCACGCGGCCCGATCTTGCCTCCGTTTCCATCACTGTGACATGTTCATCGAATCTCGGCCGTCAATCACGGTCAACTCGAATTGAATTCATCCGGCGATTATGGATGAATATTAGCAAGGAATTATCGCCATATGTTTATTTATTTATTTATTTTTTTTTTGAAGATAGCGACAATTATTACTGCCCTGTCTTTGATTGTTTCCAGACGCTCGATCGGGGGCCGTTCGTTTGCCCGATGAACTCTCCGTTAGCCTCGCCTCCGGCTCAGGGAGGATTAGACGGGAAATTGGAATAATGATGGTGGCTTCAAGGCGGAAGCTTTTAAATACATCGTAAAAATTATTTTTTTATGTTTTTAAAATTTGTTTTAAAAATTGATTTTTTAAATTCTCACTTTTTTTTTTTTTTTTCGTTCGCTCGCTTCGACGGAGGGAACGAGTTCACTCGTTTACTCTCACGGGAGGTAACCGCACCAACGACACGGAGCTACAGGGGCGGAATCCGTATTCCGTCTGAATGAAATTCAAAATTTGGCGAGTCCTCGTCCGCCTACGCGTCTCGAGATGAAACCACGCTGAAATTCACGCGGAATGAAAACTCGCTTAAATTCACGCGGATTACGGCGAGTTAAAGGGAGATTGGGAAAGAGGCGGTCAAAAAAAAAAAAGAAAAAAAAAAAAGGAAAGAGACCGAGAGAGTGCGCGAGCGAGCAGGCAAGCTCTCGTCCACACGGGAGCGGCACAGTCGCAGGGTAACCCCGACAGAGACCACTCGACGGCAGCAGCGGCCGCGCGACCACCCTCTTCGGCCATTCCGCCCGCGCCACAAGCCCACACCACCCTCCGAACTCCCTACATTTGTCATCCACTTCACTTCCCCTCTCCCTTCCGGCATTCTCCCTTCCAGGTAAAAAGAAGGGAAGAAAAGAAGAAGAAGAAGAAGAAGAAGAAGAAGAAGAAGAAATCCCATCTTCTCTTCTAATAGATCGAAATATTTCTTTAAATTTCGCCACCATAATCGTCACAACAACATCATCAGAGTATTCGTATTGTAAGCATGGAGGAGACGGAGTCGTCTCGGAATGATTTGATGCAGCGGCTGAAATCATCCACCGGCACCTGTTATTCTACTTTCCCGAAGCCCTCCAGTTTCAATCCATCGAATTCCTACTCCCAAGCCCGGGGGCCGTACCGTCAGATGCCGCCGAGTCCCAGCTTCAGCGCCGACGCAACGAAGCGCCCCGGCATTCCCCGGCTCACCCCAACTTCGCCCCCGCCCTCCCTTTCCCCCAGATCCCGTCCCCCGCCGCTGCCGCCCCCTCCCACTCCCGCTCCCTCTCCCAGCCGCCCTTCTTTAGCATGGACTCGTTGGCCGCTCTGAGTCCCCCGCCCTCCTCCTCCGCCGACGCCCCCAGCGTCACGGCCGGCGCCCCGACGCCGGCGGCGCCGCTCGCCAGGTCGTCCTCCGGACGGGCCTCCGGCGACGGGCTCCCGCCCCGCAAGGCCCACCGGCGATCGCAGAGCGACATACCCTATGGGCTCTTCCCGTCGAGCCTCTACGTGGCGGGCATACCCCCGCCAGCGCCGCAGCGGGCGCAAGGTTTCCTCGAGCGGTCGGCGTCAGCAAGGGAAGGGTTTGGAGCTGGTCGGCAGCCGCCGCAGTCTGTGAAGCAGGAGAACGAGTGGGAACGGGATGGCGAGAGCGGCGCCGAGGTGATCGGAGAACGGAAGTCGGAAGGTGATGCAGGGGATGATCTGGTGAATGCTTACATGAATTTGGACAGTTTGGATGCTTTGAATTCGTCTGGGAACGATGATAAGCGCGAGGACCTGGATAGCAGGGCCAGCGGCACGAAGACGAATGGTGGCGATAGCAGTGAGAACGAAGCAGAGAGCAGCGTTATTGAGAGTGGTGGTAGCACTCAGTTCCAGACGCTTTCCACAGGGAAGAAGGTAGGGACTAAGAGGAGTGCTCCTGTAGATATGGCTTCGATTAACTCCCGCCATTGTAGGAGTGTCTCCATGGATAGTTTCATGGGCAAGCTGCATTTTGGGGACGAATCACCCAAGCTGCCGTCCTCGGCGGGCAGTCAAACTGGTCAGCATTCAAGGAGCGGTTCGATGGATGATAAGTCATTCAGCTTGGAGTTTGGAAATGGTGAGTTTAGTGCTGCTGAGCTAAACAAGATCATGGCGAATGGGAAGCTTGCAGAGATGGCATTAACAGATCCCAAACGAGTCAAGAGGTATAAAATTTTGCGTCCCGGTGATGGAGACATGAAATGGGTGTGTTAGTTTGAGTAGAGCTAGATTAGTGGCTGCTAAACTTGGTGATCTTTGGATGCTAGGATTTTGGCCAACCGGCAATCGGCGGCTCGTTCCAAAGAAAGAAAGATGCGTTATATCTCTGAATTGGAGCAGAAGGTGCACACCTTGCAGACAGAAGCAACCACATTATCAGCTCAACTGACATTATTACAGGTGGATTGTTTAAAAATTTTGAGAGCTTGCTGTATTTATTTTTTGGTTTTTATTGATCAGAGTTTCCTTACTTTTTTGTATTTCTCATTGTCTTGTAGAGGGACTCAGCTGGACTTACCAGCCAGAACAATGAGTTGAAGTTCCGACTTCAGGCGATGGAGCAACAGGCACAAATAAAAGATGGTAACTTGCTTCTTTACAGAATCAAGTTCATGTTTTGTTTAATCTCTGTCAAAGAACAATTTCATAAAGCCCATACGGTACTGACTAAAGTTGTATACTTTTTTTGTTGCATCAAAACCACTGCTTTGTTTGTATAAATCTTATGAAGGTGTGGTATCAAATTTTGCACCTGGATCAATCCACTAGATCAATCCATTATAGAAATATGATAGAAGGGATTAACAAGTTGTTTGATGGACTGTTAACCAAGTTCATCTCTTGAAGAAATTCTGCTTGACCTGTAGCACATCCAATTTAAGATGAGATAAGAATGGTAATGAAACTGAGAAGGCCAGTTTTTGGGGTTGAAAATGGATCTGAAATCAACATTTTCATGTTTCTATTAGATTCATGTTTATAGAGTGTGAGCATAGTTTTACGCTAGCTGTCAATCTATCGCAACCCTCCTTTTTTCAGTCTTAGGACTGGATAGGTATAAAAAACTCATACATAGGTGGAGTTAAACATTTTCATATAAATTTGAGTGCACATACAGATATTATTGAATGCTCAAATTTATATGCTTATTTGACATGGAAACAAATGCGGATATTGATAGCATGGACACAAATGCGGATATTGGACAGATGAGCTTTACAAGCCCTCAAATCAAAGGTATTATTATATGGAAAGTAAATTAAATTAAAGACATGTCAACATTGTTGCTTATTTACTTTTGAAACTTAGGAGAGAGACTAGACTAGGCAGGACCACTAATATAGATGGATGTTCAGATATGGATTGATAACTGAGTATTCATAATCCTATCAGCATTTCTTTGACAGATATAAATGTGGATATGGATATTAGTCGGATAATAAAATTTGTGCGCTATTTCGATATGGAAACAGATCGAGATAGATATTATCCATTTTTGCCCTTATTTGGAAAGGAAAACCTAGTTTATCAATCATTGTATAATTTCATGTTACTGTGGTCATGCTTCTGAACAATCGGTAAGACTCTAATCTAAGAATTAAGAACACCAATAGGCACTAAACCAAGATAAGTGTCATTGTCTTACTCATGCTTATTGGGAGTTGGCTTGGTATATATTGTGATATTCTTGATGGACAGATCACGTGCCAAGGCACAAGGTAGGACTCATGGAAAAAATGTCCTTTTTGGTGCAACCTGGCCATGCACAAACTGATACAAATTGAGTGATAAACATGATAGGGAGCTGTTTTACATTGCCCTGATCTTGCCGGTGTGATACATATGACTTTGAGTAGCATGGTAAGCATGACAAAATACTTTCGTTTGCATCCAAACTATGGGAGATTATAGAGTTTGATATATGGATTCATTTTAGCAAAACCAACTACAACTCAAGAGTTATATTTGACGTGCGGTCCTATCAATCTTATCCCGATAAGGCCATGTATTATTTTGCTTATTATTATATCTATTTTAATTGACCGAGGCCTCTAATTTAAATGCAATTATATAAATGAAATCCCTATATATGATGGCTAAATGCTTCATGTGCACCTTGATTTTTCAGAAGTGTGGAAAGCGAGAATGGATCCCACCTCTTGCTCATTTTGTTTTTTGGTGAAAATCTTTAGTGCAAGGTTGCTACACATTATGAAATCATACGATTTCTTCCTTTATAGATTGATGCACTTCATAATCTCACTTTTCCTGTAAGTGTTATCTAACATGTCTTTGTCATAAATATCCTTATCATATGCCTATGTAGTTTGGCCTTCATGTATGATCCCACTTGCTATACACCCATCTTATGTTCATGTTATAATTTGTTACTTCAACTTAATTAGCTTTGTTGGTCTTTCTTGTTCTACCTATGCATTCTGATCAGTTATTTCTAGTTTGATATTTCCTAGAATGGTCCATGAAAATGGTGGCATTTCAGTCTTTTCTCCGTTTATCTGCAAGGCCAATGCGTTTGGAACTTGTTTTCTTTATTGCAAATGTACTCTTGGATTTATGTAACCAACCTACGAGGAAAGATTCTCAATATCTCAGCTGCAAAATCATCATCCTGGGGGAGTGAGACAACAATTATTATTGGTCTGCAGCTAAACTCTATGTTTCTGTTGTCAACTTGCTCTTTATAGCAACATCGACTTTATAACTTTAGGGTTTGTAACTTTAGTGAGAAGGATCTGCATATGGTTGAGACCGTTCTTCTTAGACTAACGATAGCAATGACATTTTAGGTACTATTTCATTGGAAACTTAAATTTCTGTAGAACAGAGGCATATGGGAGATTGGATTTTTGTTGACCAACCTACTAGATTTCAATTCTTCATTATGTCCATCTTTTGGCATCCCATCCTTGTATTAACGCTTACATTTACAGCGAAGATGATATTTATAATACCATGAAAGCTGAGCTTCAGGGGGTGTGCACGCATTGTGCAGCTTACATTTGGCCCAATCTTTGAGAAACACGTTGCCATCTTCTCCCTGCTTTCATGTCACATATTACCTGTTAATCATTTCTTGAAGTACCCATACTGTGAAAGCTGAGCTGAGCTTCAGGGGAGTGCACGGTTCTGTTGTTGCCTGCTTCCATGTGAAGTATAGAAGCAAAGAATCTTTCTCCTTGCTTCCACGTGGCAACATTACTATTAAATATAATGAAAGCTGAGCTTCAGGGGGTGTAGGGCTCTGTTGTTGCCTGCTTCCATGTGAAGTATTGAAGCAGAGAGAACTTCTCCCTGCTTCCACATGGCAACATCACTTTTTAATCATTTCGTGAGTCAGTACCTTCCAGAAAAATCTTCGGTCCACTGTTATGGAATCTTTCACCGCGGATCATAGCGCCCTACATATATAAAATGTAAGCAGAGAAACCAAAGATTTGGATTGTTGCCATGGATAACGAAACTCCATGATACTGATACCACAAGACTCCAAAGGTCATCTGCATCGCTAGACATACTGGAGGACCGATGAACCACAATGACAAACTAGGAAACCAAATGGTACAGTGTTGAACACGTATTGAGCTTGATAAATTGTTAGCTCGAATGGCATGTAGCAATTCACTATTTGAATTTGAGGTAAAGCTGAAAAAGAACACGAAATGATTTCCGATTGGCTTAAAGCATGTATCTGAATAATTTTTATTTTTTTATTCTGTGAATTTATAGTAGATATTTGGTTGAATAAGCCGAAATCATGCTTACATTAGTAGCATATTTTGATGTTATATTTGATGTTGTTATGTTAACATTCATATATGCCCCGCACATTGTCCATTACTAGTTTAAAATGGAGATGATGCTAGGTGAAACCAATATGTTTTACCATATAGTCATTTTGCTCCATGCAACTTAATTCTGAAAAAAACCAAACCATGTGACTTAATGTTCCCAGTTCAAACTTGATGTTCTTATTTTACTGAATTCTAGCATGAAAATGATAGTACTTTGTAATGTTTATGTTATATTACTTCATAGGAAGCTTATTGGGGAAATTATTTTCACATACCCTTCCAGCAAAAGAGATACTCTGTTTTGTAATTGTGGCATCGTGTTAGTAGTCTACTTTGGAACATTCTTTGCCTTGCAGATGTAATCATGTTGTTGCTTTTGTTCTTTTATAAATTTTACTGCCCAATATGAGTTACGGTTCTGTTCATTGTTGATTTGTATAACAGTTTGTCGTCTCTACTCCCTTCTGACGAATCACTTTGTTCCTTTGTTTTTCCTCTGTTCTCCAAATTGTTGATGCTTCTGTCTGAATACATGTTGATAATATCACTTGTCATGCAGCTCTGAATGAAGCACTGACTGCAGAAGTCCGGCGTCTGAAACTTGCTGCTGGAGAAGTTACTGAGGCTCACCTTTCAAAGAGCTTGAATCAACAAATGTCACTGAATCCTCAGATGTTTCAACAGCAGCAACTACAATCACAACAGCAGCAGCATCAGCAATCTACTCAGATTCCTCTCTATCAGTCTCAGCCACAGCCACAGCAGCAGCAGCAGCGGCGGCGGCAACAGACTGATGCTACTGCAAAACTTGAATCAAACAAATAATCTGAAGCATTACAAGAATACCATAGAAAACAAATCAAAAGGGTTTGCATTTGGTTTCGCCATGTTTCTCATTGCATATAACATATTTACCAGCAGGTTAGTAGATTGATTACATATGTTTACTCGGTCATCCAAATAGTATATGACTTGGTCAGTGGGTTTATTTTGATGGAAGAACTATTAATTTTGTAACTAATGTTATTTATTGATGTTGTTGGACAAAATAACTATCAGAGAGAAATGTCCTCTTATATTTATATTTATATGAGACCTTGTAATATTGTATACTTAGTCGTGGAGCAAGTAACTGTTTGGGTGGTGGTTACATTTCTGCCAATTGTGAATGTTGCTGGCTGCTTTTTTTCAGAGACATTATTATATTATGTGCCTATTTAATTGATTGAGCGAGTTGAGAATGGCTGCCAATGAGTTCACATCCACTACGGGAAGAACTGGGGAGGTTCCAGTCCGCAAGCATGAGCCATTTGTGCATTGATTCTGCACGTTAGCTGTTTAGCTGTGTTGTAAGATGCCATTCCTGGTTTAACAATATTGAGTCTATATTATGTTATTAATTGAACAAGTTTAATTATTGTAGGTTTTATAATGTTAGATCTTTAAAGGCTCCCAGGTTGTTTTCAGTGAATGGTCCTGGCAGGCTTTCAAGAATGATTAGATGAGAGGAGAGGTTAGGGTGGCTTTGGTTCCATGTGGAAAATATTACCAGTGGAAACCAGTTACTGAACCCAAAGTAGTTTCGTAAAATTTGATCCATTCTTGTCCCATTGAAAAATTTGAACCAAAGCTCGAGAGCTAACTTGCAAGGGAGCCTGTTTGCTGGCGTTGGTCTTGATCGAATTGTTTTTTTTGTGGTCCTGCTCATCAACGAAATAATTAGTTAGAGAAAGAGACATGCATGCATGCATGCGCCCACGTTACCTGATCCATATCTAGTCATTGAAGCATCCTGGTCCACAAATATGTGGTGCTTTCAACCGTTTGAAGGGTTATAGATGTTGTCAGAGGCATGGGCAATGATGCCAGAACGTAGGCATTCAATCACAAGAGGAAGACAGAGGAATGGAGAAAGTAGAAGACAGAAAATGGGCAGAATTCACGGCTAGTTTTCGTATAAATAAAAACTCCTTTATTAGATTCTGGCCTCGCCTTCCCCCCCGCCGCTCTTTCTCTCTCTCTCTCTCTCTCTCTCTCTCTCTCCCTATTCTTCTTGTGCTCTATTTTCTTGTTTCAACTTCCTACCTCGTCTTCCACCTCTCTCTTTCCTTCCAAAAATAGGATTTTTGCTCTCTGTTTTGTTGGCTTCAACTTCATTTCTTTGCTCAAATTATTTTTACCTTTATTTCTTTGTTACAGATTTTTTTAAGGCAAAAATGTATTTTTGGCTCCCTACCTACACTCAAAATTCGTTTTAGCTCCTAAACTTTTTGCTGTTACCATTTAGTCTCCAATATTTTAAAATATATGTTTTTGATATCTCGTTGCCTGATATCTCATTATATGAGTTCAATAAAAATCAATAGAATAGCTAACATATTATGGTAAATATGTGAACCCTTGCTTATGCTACATGGCAAGTTATTGAAGCTTAAATAACAGTCCATATGTTAGCATGAGAATTATTTCATCAACTTTAATTGATCCTAAGTAATAACAACATATCAAGAATGAAGTAAATGTTAACTATTTTATCAATTTTAATTGATACCGAACATCAAAATGTTAAAAGTATAACATTCTAAAAATACAATGGAATAAACTGTAACAACTGTGAGTTTGAAGATCAAAATCAATTTTGAGTTAAAATTTGAGGACCAAAAGTATATTTGACCACATTTCATTCATTAGATGATTTAAATTATCTCCAAAGGTCAGGATTATTGATTTCCACCATTGAGTCCCCTCTCACAGGTCATCCTCAAATGACCCCTCCTGCTTGCAAAATAAATCTGACGCCAAATAAGTCATTCTATTTGTCAACTCTATTCTTCCATCATTCACAATAGATTAATATGTGGTCCAGATGGATATGTTTAAATACCTACCGCTTTTTCTCTATTTCCTGCAAGCTGAGATGAGTAAACAAAGCAGGCGTGGGGTTTGTCATTGGGCCAGGTTGTGGGTGACTTCCATTTGGACTTCGTTTTTCTTTTCTTGAGACTTGGGGATTCTAAAATCTCTAGTTCTGTTTATAATTTACTGAGGACAAGATGACTCAGTATGACTTCAAAATTCTCAGTTAAGTTAAATTTTAGATTTATCTTTCTAATTACATTCGTGAAACCCCTTCTCTAATATTCTATTTCTACAACTGTGTGATGCATTATTGAATACTGTTGACGCCGATCACCCTCCTTGAACGCCAGAAACGAAGGTCCTCCTCGCCGGACTCCTACAAAAAAAGTCCCAGGAGACCGGATGTTCCGATGGGGACCCTCCGACGCTCAATCAGTCACTCGGGAACAGACAGAGGTTTAGCTAGCAGAAGGAAGCTAGAGAGTTAAGGTTCCGAATCCTTCCCTTCTTGTAAGCGCGGGCTTTTATACCTGTTCCAAGACTCCTCCTTTTTTCTGCTTCCAGAAGATTTTCGATCTCCAGATATCCCCATCCGATAACGGACAAAAAGGAGGGGCTGACAATGATAGGCCGTATCGTTACTGTGCGTCGGGGGCGTCCTATTCGATTTGCCACCCGCCAGTATATCATGCGTGTCGGGTGGCTATGGTTGCACCAGGCGCGCGCCGTTATGAGGCATGGCCGCATGCAGCCATAAACAAGCGGTAGATCGTACTCCGTAACGGGATATGACCATACATGGTTGCAGGCGAGTGATGGACTACGTACTGTAATGGGGCATGGCCATGCATCGTTACGAGTGCGGTGGGCCATACAGCCTTAATGGGGAATGGCGATGCACTATAGAAGGCGAGTAGCGAGCCACGTGGGCATGCCAGGTGGCTCATTGCTATAAGCTGACCTCGGAGGTGGGCCTCGGAGGTTGCCTCAGAGGTTAGCTTCGGAGGTTGGCCTCGGAGAGGTTGGCCTCGGAGGTGGGCCTCGAAGGTTGAAGTGGGACGTCATCAGTCCTCTTACCGTTAACCCTGACGGCGCTGATCAGCCACATCTGATGCCCCCTTGCCCCTGAGACGGAGCGGGTCCACCCTGGCGAAGCGAAGGGGTGTCACCTCCCCAGTGGCTGATCCCGTTCACTGCCAACTGCCCCCGGCCACGTGTCTATGTAGGCTGCGATAGCTTAGTGCGGGCGACTTGGGGGATGTGAAGGGACAGCCACTACTGTCCGTCGATCTGCCAATCGCCCTCGAGGCGGGGTTGTCCTTTTGAAATTTACAAAGAGCGGCCACCATCATTGCGCTGGCATCAGCGGTGTCCCATCATTGGCCGGAGGCGGTTTGTTCCACGCGCCGAATGCCTGCCGAGGCGGATCGGCCTATAGCGGGAGTCCGCGTGGCTGGCAAATCGAGGCGGGACGATTTGAAACTTGACAAAACCCGGGCGAAGGCTGTATACCCATCATTTTACTTCAGTTATCTTCTTCCTCTGATCCTTTGCTCCCTCTGCAACCCGAGAATCGCCCCCCCCACCATTTCTTTCTCCAGGTTAGCCTTATGTCCCTCCTAAGCCTTCCTTCCTCTTTCCCGAGCTTTCGTTATGGCCTCCTCACCATCCTGGACTTCTTCTGCTCCCTCTGACAACCACATTTCTCCCTCGAGGCTTCGTGCTCTTCATCTCCTTCTTCTTCATGGTCTTCCGATCCGAAGGACCATCTTCCTTTATCCCAACGGTCGGTTGTTGCCAGGGCTCCTGCAAGGGGACGCTCGGCGGCGACCAGCCGGGCCCCAGCGAGGAGGGCCAGGCGGTGGCCGACGCCTCTTTAGGGCGGGGGCGGAATCCCCGAAGGGGACTGCCTCCATAGTAACGGGCCAAGACTTAGCCAAAATTAGGGCTCGTTACCAGGTACCCGAGATGTCAGTGTTGACCTAATTATTGATTTTGATGATTAATAAAAGACATGAGTATATTCATTTTGTTTCTAATAGATTTAACAAGTGTTTCAGGGATTAAAAATGTTTGATCAATCAAAAAGAATAAAGAAACATGTTTTGAATTAATGTTTTAAAAGAACTTTTCAAAGTTCAGAGCTTGGAGTCGACACCCAAATAGTCAGGAGCCGACCCCAAGATGTATCAGAAGGTTTTTGGGATTTTGGCACGGTCTGAGTCGACACCCAGGGTTTCGGTGCCGACTCCAACCTGAGATACAGAGAAGTGCATTCTGTTTCAGTTTCCGGGAGCCGACACTGAGATTTTGGGAGCCGACACCTGAGTTTCTGGAGCCGACTCTAACCTGAGAACAGAGAGCATGTTTTTATGGACTTTTCTGGAGCTGACACTTACAGTTTCCAGAGCGACTCCGAAAGCGACGAGCCGACACTTACCTTTCTCGGAGCCAACTCCCCAACAACTTTTTCTTTACTATTTTTGAACACCCGACTTGGAGCCGACACCTAAAAAGTTGGAGCCGACTCCAACCTGTCAGGAACAGATTTTTTAGAACGGACTTCAACGGTAAGATTTCTTTTCACCTAACCTCTAACGGCTATTTTCTTTGTGTAGAAGAATCCATACATCTCACAACGGCTATATTTCCACCTAAACCTGGATTAAGAGATCTATATAAAGGAAAAATCGTTCGTTTGAAAAGAGAGAGCACAACAAAAGAAAAGAAGAAAAATCAAGAAAAATACTCTGTGAAAAGAGAGAGAAATCAAGAGGAAAGACTTAGAGCTCAAATCCATCATCCTCAGAAAGCTCAAAGAGAAATCCACAAGCTTCTCAAGTTCAAATCAAGGAGATTTTCAACATTTGAAGAGAGAAAGCAAAAGCCCCAAATCCTTAACTTCTCAACTGCAAATTTCAGTGAAGAATCTGAGCTAGGCCCTGATTCAATCTTTCAAAGGAGAAGAGGAAAAGAAGAAAGCATACATTCAAAGAGCTTCAATCAGGCTTCTCTTACCTTGCTTATTTATTACATATTTGCTCATTTAAAGGAGCTGTTTTGTACTTTAAACTCTATTTTCATTTGTGCTTGCTGATTCAATCAGGGGATTGAATTAGTGAGGTAGTATACCTCGGTACAAGCTAAGGATAACTTGTGGTTGGGTTTTGTGCTGGTGAGTCCGAAAAACCAGCTGGGTTCGTTGTAATCCCGGGGGGAAACAACAAGTTTTGAGTTGTGTGCTTGTAAAACAACTCGGCTGTAATCAAGTAGATTATAGTGTGGACCCAAGTGATACTTGGGAGTGGACGTAGGTGTTGGATACACCGAACCACTATAAAATCTTGTGTTTGTCGTGTTTTGACTCTCTCACTCTATCTCTTATTTGTGCTTAGCATTTATCTTGCACTTAATCTTTTTAATTCAAAGCACATAGTTTCAAAAGGTTAAATTCTTAAGAACTCAATTCACCCTCCCTCTTGGGTTGCCATCTGGGCCAACAGTCAGGCTCTTCCTTCCGACCCCTGATGATAGGATGGTCTCCTCTCGGCCTGGCAGAGTGGCCGTTTATGATATTTCCCTTAGGTTAGGCCTTCGTCTACCCTTTCATCCTTTTTTTGTTAACCTTTTGGACTATTACTCTTTGACTCCCGCTCAACTGGTTCCGAACTCCCTTCGGACCATCTGCGCTTTTGTTATCCTCTGCCACCATCTCCAAATCACCCCCCGACTCTCTCTCTTCCGCTGCTTTTACACCCTTAGGCAGCAGAGGGATTGGTAGCTATTCCAGCCCTGATCCGGTCGGGTCCTCAAGCTTCTTCTCCCTACTTCGGTCAAGGGATGGAAATCCCGCTTCTTCTTTGTTGACCTTGACCAAGTCAAGTCCCGGTGGGGGGACCCCGACCTTCGACCCAACATGAACTCCATCGTCCTCCCAGGAGATCAAGAAGCGCTGGGGCAACTGTTGACTGCCAACATCCCCAGATACAACTTGCTTCTATCGGAGCACAACCTCCAGCTGGCGGGCCTCACCACACAGAGCGGTGAGTAATGGATGCCCCAGCACTTAGCCAAATCACCCTCTCTTTTCTTTTTCTCTCTCTCTTTTTTTTTTTTTTTTTTTTTTTTTTTTTCTTTTTTTTTTGCTGACTCCGACTGGTCCCGTGCAGCAATGAAACCTCCAACCGCCATGGTCAGGAGAGCTGCGGTCAAGCAGATGAGGGCCCAGGGCGGCCCAAGTGAGGGGCAGCAGGCGCCAGCCCCCAAGCGCCTCACTGTGAGGGCATCTCTGCCGGCCAAGCGACGTGAGTCTCCACCGGTCCCGGAGGTGGACCTGACGGCCGATACCCCATCAGAAGGGGCGAGGGCCGAAGGGTGACGACGGAGGAGCCGACGACGGTGGAGCCAACGGCGATGGAGCCTCCAGCTTCCAGCGAACTACCCTCGGCCGGAGCAGATAGGAGTTGGGGGAAGGGAACATCGGGGACAAGCCCACCCCCGAACAGATACCAACGAGCAGCCCTCCGTGTGCCGAGCCGGAGTACATTGGAAATGCCGAGGGGAGCAGGGCCGAGCCAACCCCTCATGGGTTCTCATTAATAAATGACGGGCATCGGGCTGAACAACTCATGTCTTATGCCATTCAGCCGGATATTCAAGAGGAGCTCCGAACCTGGGGTGAATAGGTTCTTCCGGGAGATCTTCTCAGCCCTTGTCCGAGTAAGTATTTTTCTTCTTGCCCTTGGTTTAGAGAACTTAAGCGATTTGCATAGCTGACGCTCTGGGTGCAGGTGGCCAACTCCGTCGTGCTCACTCGAGAGGTCATCAGCGAGGGGGAGGTTGTTGCCCGCCTAATCCAACAGGATGCTGAGGACGCCTTGGCTCGGGCCGAGGCTACAAAGAAGGCCTTGGAACATGTAAAGGCTGAGTGCGCCGACAAAATAAAGGAGGTTGAAAGAAGAGCCGAGGCCGAGGCTAACCAACGGCGAGCGGCGCTTGACTAGCTCACAGAGGCCGAGAGCGCGATTGAGGCCCGCAACCTCGACATATCCGATTTAAACTCGGCCATCCAGGTGGCCGAGGATCGGGCGAAGCAGGCCGAGGAAGAGGTAAGCGCCAAGGAGGCCGAGAGGGCGGTGGCGGCGGCCTCTTGGCTGCGGAGAGGGAGGCCCGAGTCGCTGAGGTAGAGGCTGCCGCCGAGGCCAGAGCTGCCGCGGCTGGAGGAGTTCAAGGCATCGGAGCACTTCACCCACGAGCTAGTTGAAGCCAATGCCGATTTCTATGTCCAGGGGTTTGTCGATGCCAAGAAGAAGGTTGCCCAAGTTTTGAACCTCCCCTAGGTCATGGATATCAAGCCGGACCAGGAGCCCGATGAAGCCTCGGATGGCGAGCCCTCCGCGGCCAGACCTTGATTTCGTATTTCTTCATTTTCGTTTTTGTACTAAGTCTGATTTGATCAACATTTGTAAACACCGATATCAACGAAGTGTAATTTTTCTATCAATGAGATTGTTTTTGACCAACCGCACTGTTATTTTTATTTATTTATTTGTTTATTTATTTATTTTTTGACCCTTTGGGTCGCTGACGTGGGACCCCTAGGGGCTTCGTCGGCACCGAGGGGCAGCTTCTCCCCACTCGTGAAGG
Organism: Calamus simplicifolius; assembly: GCA_900491605.1. NCBI lineage: Eukaryota > Viridiplantae > Streptophyta > Magnoliopsida > Arecales > Arecaceae > Calamus > Calamus simplicifolius. The sequence goes on along the minus strand of UESW01003865.1, from coordinate 1,015,242 downwards.
ACTTAGCCGCGTAGGACCAAACCTCCAGGAACACCAAGGTCGAGACTGGGGCCGCGTCCGCCCCAAAAATTCGGACCTCTAGGGGCTGATGGAGCATCAGCCTCGGAGTTGAGTGCTGATGAAACACGAGCTTCTAAGGGCCGATGGAACACCAGCCTCGGACTGCCAAGGATGACTTGGGCTTCTGAGCACTGATGGAACATCGGTCTTGGACCGCCAAGGATGACTTGGGCTTTTTGTTGAGAGCCGATGGTACATCGGTCAGCCAGTGGTACACTGGGCTTTCCATGCCGAGTCTGGCCTCGGGTTTTTTGAATCCGATGGTACATCGGATCTTTGTTGCCAATGGTACATTGGGCTTTTTGTGCCGAGTCTAGCCTCGGGCTTTTTGAATCCGATGGTACATCAGGCCTTCGTTGCCAATGGTACATTGGGCTTTTTGTGCCAAGTCTGGCCTCGGGCTTTTTGAATCCGATGGTACATCGGGCCTTCGTTGCCAATGGTACATTGGGCTTTTTGTGTCGAGTTTGGCCTTGGGCTTTTTGAATCCAATGGTACATCGGGTCTTCGTTGCCAATGGTACATTGGGCTTTTTGTGCCGAGTCTAGCCTCGGGCTTTTGAATCCGATGGTACATCGGGTCTTCGTTGCCAATGGTACATTGGGCTTTTTGTGCCAAGTCTGGCCTCGGGCTTTTTGAATCCGATGGTACATCGGGTCTTCGTTGCCAATGGTACATTGGGCTTTTTGTGTCGAGTCTGGCCTTAGGCTTTTTGAATCTGATGGTACATCGGGTCTTCGTTGCCAATGGTACATTGGGCTTTTTGTGCCGAGTATGGCCTCGGGATTTTTGAATCTGATGGTACATCGGGTCTTCGTTGCCAATGGTACATTGGGCTTTTTGTGCCGAGTCTGGCCTCGAGCTTTTTGAATCCGATGGTACATCGTGCCTTCGTTGCCAATGGTACATTGGGGTTTTTGTGCCGAGTCTGGCCTCAGACTTTTTGAATCCGATGGTACATCGGGTCTTCGTTGCCAATGGTACATTGGACTTTTGTGACGAGTCTGGCCTCGGGCTTTTTGAATCCTATGGTACATCGGGCCTTCGTTGCCAATGGTACATTGGGCTTTTTGTTGAGAATCTGAGGTGCTTGAACTCAAATTTATTAATGGCGGGTCAAGAGCCCGAAAGAATGCAAACATGGAATTTAACGCAAGGAAAGGGTACACTATTGATAATACCGACGGAGGTTGTCGGCGTTCCATGTCCGCGGAGGGGCTTTCCGTCCAGCTCTTCTACTTTGTACGCTCCGTGGTGGAGCGCCTCGGTGATCCGATATGGCCCTTCCCAGTTCGGTGCTAGCTTGCCTCCTTCCGTCGGCTTCAAAACTTCAGCTCACCGAAGGACCAGGTCCCCTGGCAAGAAGGTCCTGGGGCGGATGCGAGCGTTGTAGTTCCTGGCCGTCCGCTATCGGTAGGCTGTCATCCGGAGTCACCCCGATCCCGTACCTCCTCCACCAGGTCGAGGTTGGCCCGCAACTGATTCGGGTTGTTTTCCTTGCTGTAAGCTTCCACTCTGGGGCTTGGGGCACCGATTCCACAGGAATGACGCCTCGGATCCGAAGACGAGGCTGAAGGGGGTCTCTTCGGTGGGGACTCGTGGCATTGTGTGGTAGGCCCATAGCACGTTGGGAAGCTCCTCCACCCAACGTCCTTTGTAGTCATCAAGCCGGGCTCTTAATCCTTGGAGAATGATGCAGTTGGTTACCTTGGCCGCTCCGTTGGTCTGAGGGTGCCCAACGGAAGTGAACCCTGATGGATGCCGAGATCAGTACAGAATCCTCGGAAGGGTGCGTTGTCGAACTGCCGGCCGTTGTCGGTGACCAGGGTATGGGAGAGCCCAAACCGGCATATTATAGATTTCCAAAAGAAGGACCTCACCTTATTCTCAGTGATCTTGGCAAGCGCCTCAGCCTCGATCCATTTGGTGAAGTGGTCGACAGCCACCAGCAGGAACTTACGCTGGCCAGAGGCAGGAGGGAATGGCCCCAAGATGTCCATCCCCCACTGGGCGAAGGGCCAAGGTGCTGCCAGTGGGGTCAGCTGGGATGTCGGCTGCTGCTGGATATTAGCATGACGCTGATAGCTATGACACTTCTTAACAAGCTCAGCTGCGTCCTCCCTCATGGTCAGCCAATAATACCCCTGCCGTAGGGCCTTGTACGCTAGGGCCCTGCCCCCCAGATGACTCCCGCATATGCCTTCGTGAATTTCTCGTAAGATATAGTCAGCTTCAGTAGGCCCAACGCACTTGAGGATCGGGTATGAGAATGATATTCGGTAGAGTTTCTCATCCATCATCAGGAACCTCAGGCCCATCGTCTGAGCAATCTAGCCTCGGTCGAGTCTTCAGGGAGGGTGCCGTCAGTAAGATATCAGACATAAGCATCCATCCAGGAAGGCTTATGCTCGACCGGCATGGCCTCCTCCACCGCTGCTTTGATGCTCGGGACTTGCAGATGCTCTACGTACGTCCTTCCCAAGGTCCCATCGGCCGAAGTGGCCAAGCGGGACAGCGCAACAGCCCTGGCATTTTTGCTTGGGGAATGTAGCCGACGCAGAAATATGCAAACCGAGAGGCTTGGGACCGCACCTTAGTCAGGTAGCGGGACATAGTAGGGTCTCTAGCCTCGTATTCCCCAGTGACCTGCCCGAAGACAAGTTGAGAGTCCGTGAAGGCCCTCAGATGCTCAGCACCAAGCTCCTTGGCTAGCTTCATCCCTGCCAGCAGGGCTTCATACTCCTGGTTGTTAGTAGTCAGAAAGAGGAATCGGAGAGCATACTCCACCACCTCTCCCTCGGGGCTCGCGAGGATAAGTCCGGCCCCACTCCCCTGAGAGTTTACCGCTCCATCCACGTAAGGATCCAGTCTTCTTTCTCCACTCCCTCGGCCGTAGGGGACTCCATGCATGCCTCGGGTGCAACTCCTCTGGATGCTCCTCGGCCCAAGTGCACTCGACCAAAAGTCGGCTAACACTTGGGACAAATCAAACTCCCCCAACTTGATGGCCCATTTGGCCAGCCGACCGGAAGTGTCTGGATGGGACAAGATGGTCCGAAGTGGTTGGTCCATGAACACCACGATTGGGTGAGCTTGGAAGTAGGGTCAGAAGCGCTGGGCAGAGACCACCAGGGCAAAGATGATCTTCTCGGTCTTGGAATACCTGGTCTCAGCATCGTGGAGCACCTTGCTGGTGCAGTAGACTGGCTTCTGCGCTCCATCGGCATCCATGCGGATGAGCACGAGCTGACGGCTTCGGGGGAGGCTGCAAGATACAAAAAGAGTTTCCTCCCCACTCCTCGGCTTGGACAACAGTGGAGGAGTAGATAGAAATTTCTTCAGCTCCTCGAAAGCTTCCTGACACTCCTTCGTCCACTCGAAGCTGTTGACCTTGCATAGCGCCTTAAAGAAGGGCAGACACCACTCTGCCGACCTTGACATGAAACGGCTCAGGGCTGCCATTCTCCCAGTCAGACGCTGCACCTCCCTCTTGCTAGCTGGGGGCCTCATATCCAAGATGGCCCGGATCTTGTCAGGGTTGGCTTCAATTCCTCGCTGCGTCACCATGAAGCCCAGAAACTTGCCTGCTGCAACTCCGAAGACACTTGCGGGGATTCAGCCTCATTCGGTACCGGTGCAGGTTGGCGAAGGTCTCCGCAAGGTCGGCAACATGGTCCGTGACATGGGTGCTCTTGGTCAGCATGTCGTCCACGTACACCTCCATGTTGCTCCCGATCTGGTCCTCGAAAACCTTATTCATCAACCTTGGTAGGTGGATCCCGCATTCTTCAACCCGAACGGCATCACCTTGTAGCAATATCCCCTTCTCGGTGATAAAGGAGGTCGCCTCTTCATCATCCGGTTCATCCTGATCTGGTTGTACCCCGAGAATGTGTCCATGAAACTGAGGATCTCGTGGCCGGACATAGCATCTACCAGCTGGTCAATCCGAGGCAGGGGAAGCTGTCCTTGGGGCATGCTTTATTGAGGTCGGTGAAGTCTACACACATCCTCAGCTCCACTAGCCTTGCGGACCATCACGACATTCGCTAGCCAGTCGGGGTAGTGCACCTCACGAATGTGCCCTGCCGCCATCAGCTTGCGCACCTCTTCGTCTATGACCTTTTGTCTGTTTAGAGCAAAGCTCCTCTTCTTCTGCCGAACGGGTCGACACTCCGTCTTGATGTTGAGTTGGTGGATAATCACTTTCTCAGGAATGCCTGGCATATCGGATGCCGACCAGGCGAAGATATCAACATTGGCTCGCAGGAAAGCAAGGAGCTGGCTGCGAGCCTCCTCCGGAAGCAGGGCCCCAACTTGGATAGTCCGCTCCGGGTCTTCTCCTAGGGGAAAGGCTAACAGGCGTTCGACCAGTTCTCCCCTTTTTGCCAAGTCTCGGGGGTCCAGTGCTTCTGGTGCAGGTATGGGCATCTCCCCCTGAGGGCTAGGGGCCATGTGACAGCAAAGTGGCGGGGGGTTCTGCTCCCCCCGCATCTTCCCGACTCCTTCGCTGGTAGGAAACCTCACGAGGAGCCTCTTGGTGGAGATGATATCCAAGAGATTAAGCCCAGGTCTTCCAAGGATAGCATTATAGGCGAGGGGCACCCGGACCACCAGGAAGCTCATGAGGACTATACTTTGGTGCGGGGCCGTGCCAGCCGTGACAGGAAGAGTGATCTCCCCTCGACCTTAACGGAATCTCCGGTGAACCCATCAGGGGTGTGGCAACAGGCTGAAGCAGGTCGGGTGATAGGTTATGCGAACAAAATCATCATAATTCAAAACATCCACCGAGCTCCCACTATCACCAAATTCTTTTTACAGGATGCTTAGCTATCGTCATGGATACAACAACGCTATCATCATTTTCATTGACACCCCCTCTAAATCCCTTTTAGAAAAAGGGATTACAGAATCTAACTCTCCCTCCCCCTTGGCCTCTTAGGTGGGCCATCTGCCCCCTAGGAAATCATCGTCACGTCTTCTCAGTTGGAGCATTGTCAATCATCGGTGGCGGAGGCATGGGCCAGGAGCTCCGGGTTGTTCCTCTGAATGAACTTCCCAGGTGGCCACGCTGGATAAGGTCCTCTATTGCTTTCTTCAGCGAGCACAGTCGTCGGTGTCATGGCCATGATCCCGGTGGTAGCAACAGTAGAGGTTCTTGTTGCGGGGATCTTTGGGTTCATTGGAGGAGGGCGATGAAGATAGGGCTCGCCCTCGATCTCGAGAAGGATGTGCGATACCAGGGCGAGCAGTGGAGTGTAGGGCCCGTCTCTCGGTGCAGGAGCTCGGGGGCGGTTGTCTGGTCGGCGAGGGGGCTCGGGCCTTCTAGGCCGGACTTCAACAGGCTCTGGATGAACCGGCTTCTTGGTGGTGCTCCCGTTGGCCTCACGCCGAGAGGAGTCAGCTTCGTCGGCGCGGATGTACTTTGGACCCGGCTCAAAAGCTCTGCGTAGGAGCTGGACGGCTTCTTGTCGAGGGAATATGCGAAGCGAAAGGACGGAGCCCTCGCTTCAAGGCCAGGGTGGCCACCGAATCCTCGAGGTTGTAGACCTCCAGGGTGGCCTCCTTAAACCGAGCGATGTAGTCCCGCAGACTCGCCACTCTTTTTCTAAACTAGAAAAGATTGTATGCCACCCTCGGAATCTTTTGGCAGGCATCAAAATGGGCCAGGAAGGCCCTCTCCAACTGGCAGCGGGCGGCAGGCGGGAGTACCAAGCTCGAGCAGCTTTCTTTAAAGTAGCGGGGAAGGCGATGCATAGAAGCGAATCGGTTGCCCCTGGACCTGCATGAGGACCTTATAACTTTCAAGTGGTTAGGGGTCCGTGGTCCCGTCATACGGGTCTAGCTGAGGAAGGCGGAACGGGTTGAGATCGGTTCCTCCATAATCGGCGGGACAGCGTGGCCGCTGTCGTAGTCCGCCTCTGGTGGGTTGGTGATCCGACGGCTGAGCTCCTCCAACCATTGATTGTACTCATCGAGCCGTCGCTCAGCTCGCGGGCTATTCTACCATCAAAGGACCCCTCCCTCGAGGAATCCGAGGAGGGGGAAGAGCGGCGGCGATGCTGGCGAAGGCGCTCCGCTTCCTTCCCATATCGCCGCTTGGGAGATGCACTAGCGCAGTGAGAGGGTGACCGGGGCCTCTTGGAGGCTTTGCGGCGGTGAGGCTTGGGCGAAGCATGGCGGTGGCAAGCTTCTCGAACAGAGATCTCCTCGAAAGGAATGCTGGCTGGGCTGGATGGCTCCTGGCACTGACGGGAGGGCCCCGGTTGCTGCAGCCACCGCTTGGTGTTGTAGGCCTTGGACCACTGTTGCCAAAGATTGGACTTGTGCAGCGAGAGCGGCAAGCCGGTCTTCTTAAATCTGCTATGGTGGAGGTGCAGGAACGTTAGCTAGGGGAGTAGAGGGGCCAACTGCTAGCGGGTCAGCCCCTTGACGCTGCCCCCAGGACGACTGGTGGAGACCTCTCGTGCATGGGTCGTCACCATTGCTTGAGAGCTCGGGGAAAGAGGAGTTGTCACTGACAGGTTCGAAGCTTTTCTCTTTCCCCCCTACCTGGCGTGCCAATCTGTTGACGCCGAGTCACCCTCCTTGAACACCAGGGAAACAGAGGTCCTCCTCACCGGACTCCTGCAAGAAAAGTCCCCGAGACCGGATGTTCTGTGGGACCCTCCAATGCTCAAGTCAGTCACTCGGAACAGACAGAGGTTTAGCTAGCAGAAGGAAGCTAGAGAGTTAAGTTCTGAATCCTTCCCTTCTTGTAAGCGCAGGCTTTTATACCTTCCAAGATCTCCTCCTTTTTTCTGCTTCCAGAAGATTTTGATCTCCAGATATCCCCGTCCGATAACGGACAAAAAGGAGGGGCTGACAATGACATGCCATATCGTTACTTGCGTCGAGGGCATCCTATTCGATTTGCCATCCGCCAGTACGGTATCATGCATGTCGGGTGGCTATGGTTGCACCAGGCATGCGCCGTTATGACGCATGGCCGCATGCAGCCACAAGCAAGCGGTGGATCGTACTCCGTAACGGATATGACCATACGTGGTTGCAAACGAGTGATGGACTACGTACCATAACGGGGTATGGCCATGCATTGTTACGGGTGCGTGGTGGGCCATACGTCTTAATGGGGCATGGCGATGCACTATAGAAGGCTAGTAGCGGGCCACGTGGGCATGCTAGGTGGCTCGTTGCTATAAGCTGACCTTGGGGGTTGGCCTCAGAGGTTGGCCTCGGAGGTTGGCTTTGGAGGTGGGCCTGGAGGTTGGCCTCGGAGGTTAGCCTTGAGGTGGGCCTCGGAGGTTGAAGTGGGACGCCGTCAGTCGCCTTACCATTAATCCTGATGGCGTTGGATCAGCCATATCAAATACTGCTGAGAGTTTTAGACCCAAAGCTACATCACACCTATTGGATAACACTCGGTGCTGAGGGGCATGCCAGCATTAAACGATGGTTGCAAGACGAGGTTAGATTTGATATATAATTATAGAGTAAGAAAAGAACTCGTTGGTGGTGGCTTTATAATTTACAATGCTTTAGATATTATAAACTAGAGAATCATTTGTTTTTGGAAGTTTTACCTCCATGTCGAGTATAAAATCATGGGCAGATACGGTAATTTTTCCTCGGGGTATAATGCAATATGAAAATAATAAATCTTAAGGATAAAAATGATTTATTGATAGATGTTGGTAGTAATTTCTCAGCCATGTATCAAGAAACCATAGTTCAAAAGATTTGTTTGTTAGAATTTTCTTTAATATTTATGGAAATTGATCTTGGGTTTTATTTCTATCTTGTAGAGTTCTGTTTGTGAGATTTATTTCCATCTCCATGGAGATTAGTTCTTAGAATTTGTTGGAATTTTTTTGCTACGATTTGTTTCTATCAGGAAATGATCTTTGAGATTTGTTTCCATCTTTTTATCAGCACAATAATATTTGTTGTAACTATAAATATGAATGTTGACCACCTCACAATTTTTCAACCATATAAATTTCTTCTTTCAATAATAGAAAACTTCATATGATCAGATTGACATGGAGAAGTATTAACCATCCAGGCATATATATTTGGGAGGTAGATAACTAGGGACAAAGTGAATAAATTAACGAGTAGATCCATCTACAGCAAAACAAAGTATTTGTCTGACAAGTTGGCTCTATTTTTTGAGGAAAAAACTTACAAGTTGACTCATATATAAGTTGATTTATTATATCTGAATAATTAAACTGTTAATTTTTGATATTTTCAGAAATGGAATAATCACAGCACTATCAATCTATTATCAACCCACAAAAAAAAAAGATTATTGTTTATTGGTTCACAACAGTATTGCTTCTTTACCAAATTGTCTGTATTAAAAATGCTTGTTTAGTTTCAGTTAATCCATCACATTTATTTTAATAAGAATTGTATGAGAGCAGCAATGCAAATAAGATAACCCATCGAGTTGTACTTATCTTATGGCCGGGCACTGGTCTATTTATATTTTAAGGTAGAACATATGCTTAATTGAACAAATGGTGACCTTGTTGTTAGTATTTGTAGGTAATTGGATGAGATTGGTATAGTCCTTAAGCCATAAGTTTTATTGCTGAAAAAAATGACCTCATAATAATAGATTCAAAAAGTAAATTTCATCTCCTTAAAAAACATCACCACTTGATGGTTTGGAAGAGAACCACCACCTCCTAAGTAAGAGCACATCTATTTCAATGGTGGCCATGTGAGACTGGAGTTCAGTCCTCTACTCTTATCTTCTATGGCAAAACAAATATTTTGCAGCAAGATCCACACCATAAACATTGGATGTCTTCCAAGAAAATAAACTTTAATTGATCGAATTACTAGCATGCCAAATCGATTGAGTAGATTAATCAAGTTCAATTAAGTTAAAAGACAAGATTTACTTATGTTTCAGTCATAAAATAATAATAATAATAATAATCTACATGCAAATTCTCCATTATTCCTAGCATTGTTCAGTTATAAAATAGACCAATTAGAGGCATGATTGAGCTAATACTTATTTGATTCCGATTAATGACTATATCCCAGCCTCCATTTGCTACATAACCAAATACTAAAGATTAGGATAAATTGTGAGATCTTTCCTGATCATATAGTAAATAAAGAGTAAGACAAGGAAAACCTTTCCTATAATTGTGGGAAGGGCGGGGAAGGATAAAATTTTGGAAGACTGAGGATTTAATACCAGAAGACTCTGAAATCATTTTCTTTTATGAATCTACCATCACATGCTGAAATCCTCTTAGGTATGTGGCCTAACCAGTGGAGTCCATAGCTTGTTGACACAAGTAAATGATCCATTGATAGATAACTCATAAGGAAATCATAATTCTAATCTTGCTTGAGATCAAACATTGACTTACCTACAAGAGCTCATGAAAGTCCGATAACCACTCATGATAGTTGTAAGAAATAAATATAAATCTAGATTGTTATAATTTGTTCACATTTCTTATCAATGGTTTCATGAATATTGTTAGAGTCCTAAAGAGCTCTTTGAAGACTCCTTTATCTGCAATTCCTATTAAAATTACATTCGAAATAAAGGATTTACCAGATCTTCTCACTATGGTCTTATTAACCTTGCTCCAATCTCTAAAGCCTTCAAAATACTGTCGAACATACCTTCTCTAACAACTGAAACTTCTAGGCTCCAGGAACAGAGCCATTGGAAGATTTAAGCAGAGGAAATATTTGGTAAATTATATTTTGAAGGCTTTGAGCTGACAACCAGCGTAAAACTCTGTCAAATCCTTTAAAATATGAATCTATTAAATTAAACTATGCGAAAGGCTAGAACGTTTTGAATGCCGACTTGGTCTTGAGTAGCAGAGTGGAGGAAGCAGATTCATGTAGCTGACCCCCATGTAGTTGGAAAAAGGCTTAGATGAGTTAAGTTGAGTTGATATTTTGGAGCCTTTGCACTGCACAAATACGCACTCACCCCTGCATGCATGCACCCATGCGCACAGAAATGCACACTCTCTCCCACATATGCATGCATGCAGATCCACATAACACAAACACAAACAGGCTTCTACATTCCCTGCAAGCATGCATGCACAAAGTCTTCACATTACATGAACATCGATGATTCTCTACTTCACATAACGAGTTACATCACACCCATAGCCATCAAATGTTAGTGCAGCAGCTAACTAGTTTTCAACCTACTCCTTTCAAGTGCTGTTTAGAATAGCACTAAGTCTAGTTGTCACTCATCTGTCTCTATTTTTCTTTCTTTATGATGCTCAGGTTATGCTCACTGACCGAAAAATCCTCAATCATATAACTTTTCCAGCCTTTGCATAATAATGCAGGACCGTGAAAACTGCTGACAGATTTTGGCTATCAACAGGATGAAGGCTTTATTTTTGTTTATAATTGGGTCAAGATTGAAGTTTATTCAAGCTGCTTTAATTTCATGGAGTTCTAAGCTTTGTCCATTCACAAATGGCATATATCACTTTTAACAGGCATAAATAGTGTATGGCTAGAGGCATCAATGTAGAGGCACCACTTCAAAACTAGTATTTCTCACTGCAGCTTCAAACATGTGATGGATTCCCTGCAACTTCCAAAATTCCCATAACAAAACCTTATTCAAAGTGTGAGTTTTAACCTTTTCCATTGGTCACCTCAGCAAGAAAATATCATCATGGTTGACCTTAAGCTTGCGTGAAGCCAATGTTTTTTCCAGATAGTTTAGTTAGTGTCTCATAATGGGTAAATACTTCATATTGCTGATCATTGACTTTTTAGTGCAAACAACCATGGTATTTCCCATTGCTGGGCGACCTTTAGTTAGTTTTCTTCCTCCTAATCAATGCTGCCTTTTCTTAACATTTTAACTTGCCATAGATGTCCAACACATTGACATGGCACTACCATTAATGTGGCCCTTTCCATTATGATGTAACTTGAAGAGAAATATTGGACTAAATGCAGGGAAAAAAATGAACAATAATTTGGTTTCATCTGCATGTTATGGTGAACTTTTCAAAGATGTGGATACGGAATCTTTTTTTCTGCTGGTTTCTTTGGCACCAAAATCAAGATATGTCAAAAAGTGGCACCTCTCTTCAAAGGGATTAAAGTCCACAAAAGGCTACATCTTTCTCCAAAGGCTGGGCCTAAGAATCAGAAGTGAACTGGAAAGTCTGTAAACTGTCATGATGTCTCTTAAGAGAATATTGACAAGGTTGAGATTCTCTTTGTAGAAGTTAAAAGAAATAAACCATGTTCAAGTGTTACTATTAGTGAAGATGCGCACAATAAACTTGATTACTTGAGTGAAAAAGTTCTATCTCAGATGATCTATCACTGTCATCAGCTCTGATGGGCTGTTATGAAACTCGTTGAGCTCTGTCACTACTTTCAAAAACTTAAAAATGGGAAACTAAAGGCTGTACGCAAAAGCCACCCTTACTGACATCAAACTTTTGATGAAGGGCAATCGATTGGTAAGGTGTAGATAGGGGGACCCTTTGGTAGACCTTTCTTTATGTCACATGGATTTCATCACACGGCTGATAAGACTTTTCTGGCATGATGCTCCTACGCAGTACAATGAATGGCATTGGGTTGATTCCCGTCACATTCAAGTTATTATGACTTTGAAGCTGCTGCTGCTAATTGGTACCGCTGTTAGCAAAAGGAATGGTTATTCGCACAGTTGCATGGCGCAGGCTTTTATCAGCTTAGGTTGGCCTGTGGCTCATGTCTCACTGAGGCCTTCAATCTTTGCAGCTGTGCTCGTCCTGTCTATAATCTTTTTGTTCAAGGGGCTTATAACAATTGTCTCGTGATCTTGCAGTCGAGAAATGGATGCGTTTCAGAGGCTCATTTCATTTTAAATGCTAAATAAATGTTAGTGCCATTGCTGATGATGGCATATGCTGATCAGATATGTGATTTTATTCTCTTGGCAGTTTTCAGCCTTGTATTTTTTTTTTTTTTTCTTTTTTTTTTCTTTCCCTAACTAGTTCAATTTAAAGGCAAGAGGGCAACAAAACAAAACAGTGGGATGGCCCTTCAAGAGAAGTGAACCGCTTTCCAATTGGGTTGGAATAAGCCAATTCATGGATAAAGTGAGTGAAACCAAGTTTGAAGTACTTCAACCTGCTAGCTGCTCTGAACTGGGCTTTGAACTGCTACAAATTAATCTCCCCAAAACAAGGCTATTTGTCTACTTTTTCTTTCCAATTAGTGCTATGCTGAATCAAAAACAATTGTGCAATATCAAGTTGATCATTGATTCATTAAAAAGAAGAAGAAGAAGAAGATCAAAGTTAGAACTTCCAAGGAGTTTTGAATGGAGAACTGCTTTGTTTGGAAACAACAAGCCAATTTAGTAGGCCTTTTCTTCGGCTCAATTAATAGTTGTCAACCTTGTGGTATGGTGGAAGGAATGATAAATATTTCCACTCGTAGGTTGATGGAAAAACAGCAGTTGAGTGCTAGAACCCAATACCGAGAAATTATGCGGAAAGGCTGAAGCCATGGGAAGGTGGAGATAATTTACTTGAAGAGCACAGGGTACATGGATTGGAGACTGTCAAGCCGTAACAGTTTGCTTTCAATTATTGGTCCCAAATGGCAGGCTGCAACAATTTTTAGGAAAAAAAAGTTCTACATGACTACGTGCAGCTGAGCTCAATCATTGAGGAAACATTGGGACATCCCAGATTTAATCAATCTAGATTTAACCATGTATGCAGCACAACTAACCTAGAGTTGGTTTAACATGTAGCTACCGCTGTGTAACAGCTTGTTGTGGTTGTTGTGATGCTGTAAACAACTAAATTTTGTTCTATCTTTTTACTTGCGTCCAACTTTTTTATTGTTCTATATATCATGATATAGCTTGTAAACTAAGATTTTTTTTTCTTCCCTGGGCTAAGCTATTCATTTCTTCATGATGTCAAGCTGCTCTTTTCGAGGGTAATCATTCTGAACTTTATTTGGCCACACCATGGTAGCAGCAGCAAAGCATACTGGCTCCAGTTATTATACCAACCATCCACTTGAATTATATCCTCAGGGTAAATAGTTCTGTTATCGTTGATTCTTCACCCTCAAGTCTGAGAGAAATATATATATATATATATTTTTTTAAATCCTGAAGAGCTACAAATCTAGATGATGGCAAGCGTGGCCAACAAGTTGCACTTCTTGAAGCAATAGGATGGCCTAAAATAGACGGTAAAACTATAATATTTTTTTTGTGAAAATAATATATGAGAACATTATGTAGCTTTTATATCCATAAATCTTCCAAACTGATAGTTTAAATACTTCTAGGTGACAAAATCTAAAGTAAACAACACACCACAAAGTCTCAAACCGACTTCCTAAGAACTGAAAAAACTTAACATACATAGATACCACAAATGAAAGAGAACAGCACACAAAAAGGATCGCATAAATCCATAGATCAGAAAGTTGGAGTGGAGGCACATCATCTAGTTGTGAAGGGTTGTGGTAGTCGGGTTGGTGGTGAAATTGGCATTGAGGTGGGAGAGCAAGGCTTGGTTCTCCTGGCGGAGGAGGAGAGCTTTCTCCCTCAGCCTCTCATTCTCCTCCATGATGCATTGGTTCTCCAAGAAAAGCTTTAAGTTCACCATCTTCATCATCTTTGCACCCATCTTACGTCGCTCTTCCTCCTCTTCCTTCACACTTCCTCTTCTCCTTCGCAACCTTGGGCGATAACATCACTTAGAAATCAGTTTCGTTCAAAAAGTAAGACAAACAGAAATCTATCATATGCATGGATTTTAACTAAGAAAGAATAGGATTAAGATTTGAGAAGAGGGGAAGGATTGTTTAACAACACCTCCTCATCCTCGCAGTGGGCCAGAAGCGAGCTCTGGAGTTCTCTCTAAAGAGAAGAGAGGATGGATATTCTTTGATGGAGTCGAAGGTGTCGGAACGCATGTTGGTTCCCATGATCTCCTATGGTTGTATCTATGTTTGTAGCATGCATAGAACCCAACCAAAAAAAAAAAAAAAATGGAGAGCGTGTGAGGCGAATGAATTGCATACAATCGGATCATATTATTTATAAGCCAAGGTGGTGACATGGATGTTTCTGGGCTGTCAGAGCTAAATTTTCTTTATTGAATAATAATAATAAGGCTAAAATATATTTTTAGCTCTCAAACTTTTACATAAAATTTATTTTGATTTTCAAACTTTTGATTATTATAATATAACATCTAATGTTTTGAGAATGTTGCCAACATTTTTGATGTAAATACGTAAACTAGTTAATAAATCAATTATTTTATCAATTTTAATTGATTCTATATATCAAGATGTTATAAATACGACTAAAACGTAATAATTGAAAGTTTGGGATCAAATAAATTTTGAGTGAAAGTATGAGGACTAGAAATATATTTTCATCTAATAATAAAATTGCATGGACAAAGGGATAGGAAGGCATATCTCCAATGATAGGTTAAAGCGTTTTGATGAAAGCCGCCAGCCCCTCCTCTATTTCTCCTAGTAGTTAAAATTGATCCATATAGTCATTTTGTGGGATAGAGTACTTGTCTTGCCTCTCATCAACCGTTAGAAGAACCCCTGCTCAAAAAAATCTTTTATATTTATATTTTTATCTATATCCTTAATTATATTTATGTTTTTAATAGAGAGAGAGAGCACAATTCTATCGAATTACCTAATTGGCTGCAGTAACACACTTCATATCATGAACTTTTTTTATTTGATAGAGCTTTGAAGACATTTCAGTTCACTGTCCAATCATGTTGTTAAGTTGGCCATACCATAAAAGTGCGAGTTAAATCTAATCTCTTGTAAATCATACCCTCATTTCATATATGATAACTAAGATCCTATTTGAGAGGGTTCGCCATCAGCTATCTCAGGTAGTCGTTTTTCAACCATTGGAACCAATAGTTATTCTAAACATAATCTAATAGTGCACACATAAATATGGCAAACCCTAACAACCATACTCATTCTCTCCTTAAAGAAGATTATTGATTTGAGACTAAATGGTCCGGTTTCTACTATTTGAATCTAGATAATTGACGTTTGATAGGTATTCCTTCCATTAAGCAACCCAATTCATAAGGGATGTTAAATTATGCCATGAATTACTAATGCATGCACTAGTATTTTGATTCAAGCTAAAGTACTCAACCAATTAAGATACACATCAGGCTGGTTACATTAGGCCAAAGTTAATATCAGATTCAGCATATATTATTGAAGCATTGGCTAGTACGTTACAGCCTAATCTTTTTCTTGTACTTTAATTAGCTTACCAGGAAATAAAGGAGAGGAAAATAACACACTCGTGTCAAGCATAACTCTAGCTCAAAATTGACTCAATCAATTGAACTACATACGTGTGTGTGGATGAATTAGGTCTCTAATTGTAATCTACATTTCAAATTCAGAGTTCCAATCCTTTATTTTATTTTATTTTATTGAAGTTAGCATTAAGACTGCAAAGAACTAATCACGACCCATTGTTGATTCTCACCCAACCCCATCTAGGCTAAAGGAGTCTAGACCCAAACAAACGGAGTCAAAGCTTGTGAAATTAAGGTTTTGTTAATCAAGGATCGAAGTGAAAGCTTAGAATCAAGTTCCTGCCTTCCTACTCAAGGAACAAAAAGCAATACCACTCCAGCAAACATTCAGTGGTACCTTCTAAAGTATTTGAGGCAAATAATGATGTAAGTTCCAGAAAATATCTATGTTTTTAAACTAGTCTTGATTGATTCCCATAGGAAAAGTTCTAAAAAAATTTCGTAATATATATACATACGTACATATGATTTATTACATTCAAATATATCTAAATTCAACTATATATATAAAGACAAACACATATATACATATACATATATAAATGCATACATACATATACACACATAAGTACACACACACATACACACACACAGATATATATATATATATATATATATATATATATATATATATATATATATATATATATATATATATATATATATATATATATATATATATATGCATATCTCTCTATAGGAAGTTAACCAACCCACAAAAGTTTTGCTTGTTAGCAACTTTCCATCTCAAAAACCCTTGGGAGAAAGTGAAGCAAATTAGGAGACACATTATTCTTTAATTTTTTGAGATCTAACACCAATTATTGCTAAAATGAATTATGGACTAAGAAAGCAATTTCAAGTCAAATAAATTGCATTTTAGGGTGGTTTCACCTAAATCAGATTTATTAAGGTTATGGCTCTGGATTAAGGACCTAATCTTAAACAAAAGCTTAGGTCTTAGGTTTGGATAGATTATATTTGATTGGTTGTAGTTCGTGAGAGAGAAGTTAAACAAGTTGATCCAAGTTTTTTTATTAAAAAAATTATAAAAATTCAGCCTTATACAAAATAAAGTGTGAATGCATAGACAGTGAGAGAGAGCAACGTAATTTTTTCTTTTTTTTTTTAAGACATTATGAAAGAATCTCTATTTATTCATGCATTTGCTTGCTTACCAATAGCATATATCTTAGGATGCATGTTCATTTTTTTGTTTCATGGAAATAAGTTACAATCTTTTTTTGATTGGAAGGAAACAAGTTGTGATCACATTCCTTCTGCTATTTGAAATTTTTTTCATTAATTATTTTGATAAATAGCTAAGATTTTTTAAGAAAATTTTTATGAAATACTCAACTTAATTAACTCAACTCATCTCAGCCTTTTTTCCAACTACATGGGTTCGGCTACATGAATCTGCTTCCTTCACTTTGCTCTATTTAGGACTAAGTCGATACTTATATTACAAATAGTTATATCTCTCTTAATTATTTATGTTCATATTAGTTTAGGTCTACCTCCACCTCTATCATTACTATAGGCTGTTAAAAAATTATTTTTTTACCTGGAGTATTTAAAGGTCATTGTTGTATATATCCAAACCATCGTAATCAGTTTTTTCTTATTTGTTTTCAATTAGGGTTACTCCTATCATTTCTCGTATATGTTTATTTCTAATTTTAAACTTTTACCACATATCCATCTTAATATACGCATTTTTGTTATACTTAATTTATTCATATATTATTTCAATATTGCCCAAAATACTCTATTCCATATAGCATAGCTGGCCTAATAGCGATTTTATAAAAATTTTCTTTCAATTTTAATGAGATGCGTTGATCATATAATACTTCCGAAGCACTTCTCAATTTAATCCATTCTGTTTTAACTCTATGATTCACATCTTCACCTATTTCACCTTCTTGCCGGATAATTGAACCCAAATATCTAAATTTTTTACTCTTTGATATCTCTTGACTTACCCTCTTCATTGTCTTTTCATTTGTATTTCTACTTTTACTAAAATTATATGTTATGTATTCAGTTTTAGTTCTACTAATCTTGAAACCTTTAGATTCTAAAGTTTCTCTCCAAATCCTAGCTTAGCATTTATTCAGATTTAGTTTCATCAATCAACACTATATCGTCTACAAATAACATACACCATAGAATATTATCTTAAATATGTTTAGTTAATTCATCCATAACAATGCAAAAAGATACGGACTAAAGGCAAATCCTTGATGTAAACCTATAGTAATATGTAAACTCACTAGTTTCTCCTATTATTGTTTTAACAATAGTTATTACTCTATCATACATATCTTTTATCAATTCTATATAACTTTTGATAACTCCTTTTTCTAAAATCTATCATATTATTTCTCTAAACGCTCTATCATATGTTTTTTCTAAATCAATAAAAACCATATAAAGATCTTTTTTCTTTTTTCTATACCTCTCCATTGATCAATCTTCTTAATAAATAAATAGCTTCTATGGTCAATTTTTAGGCATAAATTCAAATTGATTATTTAATACCAAAGTTTCAACTCTTATTCAGTTTTTTATTACTCTCTCTCATAATTTTATTGCATGACTCATCAACTCAATCCCTCTATAATTTTTGTAATTTTAAATATCTTCTTAATTTTTGTATATAGATATTAATATGCTTTTTTTTCAAGCATCTGACATTCTTTTAGTTGCTACAATCCTGTTAAATAAATTGGTTAACCACATAACTCCAATTTTTTTACGCCTTTTCAAACCTCAATAAAGATTACATTTGACCCTAATGCCTTTGTATTTTTTTTTACTCAAAACATTTTTAACCTCAAGCATACTAAATCTAAGAAAAAATTTATTTTTATTTGATACTTTTAAGCTACTACGTCCTTCTACCCTTAAATTTATTAAATTATTTTTATTTAATAAATTTTTAACATAACTTTTTTATCGTTCTTTTACTAAGATTCTTTCATCTTTATCTTTAACTCATTTAAGATAGTCAAGATCTTTTATTTTTTTCTTTATTTTGATAGTTTATATATAGTCTTTTCACCTTCTTTCGTATCTAATTTATTATATAATCATCATAAGCTTTAAGTTTGGCATTATTACCACTTTTTAGCTTCTTTCTTTGTCTTCATATATTTTTTAAGACTTTCTTCATCATTAGCCTCTTGCCAAATTTTGTAGTTTATCCTTTTAAACTTGATGGCAACTTGAATTTTCTCATTCCACTACCAAGTTTTTTTTTAAAATATTCTTACCCCTTTTGATTCTTCTATAACCTCTTTTGCTATATTTTTTATACATTTAGTTATTTTTTTCATATTAAGTTGGGTTCACTACCTATATTCGTAGTTATTTCTCTTACTAACTTTTCTTTAAATAATTTTAATTTTTTTCCTTTCAAACTTTACTATTTAATTTTTAGATTAATAGTTTTACGCTTTACTTTAGATTTTATTTTTATCCATATGTCTACTACCATTATCTTATATTATAAAATTAAATTTTCTCCTAAAATAACTTTATAGCTTTTTTATGTTATTTTATCCACCTTTCTAATTAAGAAAAAGTCTATTTGACTTTTATTATATCCATTTTTAAATATTATTAAACGTTCATCTTTTTTTGAAACAAGTGTTTGCTATTGTGATATCATACGTCATTACAAAATCTAATATGCTCATGTCGACTTTATTTCTATCTTCAAATTCATACTCTCCATATACCGTTTCATATCCATCCCTTTGTTTACCTACATATCCATCAAAATCTCCTTCCATATATTTTTTCTTCTTATGGTATTTCTTACATAACTTTATCTATGTCTTTCCAAAATTATGTTTTAGTTTGTTGGTCTAATCTTACTTATCGTGCATATGCAATAATTATATTAATATATTATTTTTAATTATAAATTTTAGTGATATAATTCGGTCTCCTTTCCTAGTCATCTTAATAATATATTTCTCAAAATTTTTATCTACAATTATTCCTACTTCATTTCTATTTTTTTATTTTTTAGTGTAATATAATTTATATCATATATTCTCTATTTCTCTAAATCTTTTATCTACCCATTTAGTCTCTTGTAAGCATATTATACTTTTCTCCTAATCATAGTCTTCACTATCTTCATTACTTTACCTGTTATTATTCATATATTCAAGTTGTTAATCTAAACTATCATGGACTAACTTCTTTACTCACACTCATCCGTAGTGCAGAAATCCTTACTTATTTATCACCATACCCGAATGTCAGTTCGGTATCTCTAGCCCATTTTTTAAAACATTCGGAGACAAATACAATGCATCTCTTAATGGTGGCGTCCTAATCCTTCGATAGTTTGATTTAATATATTCATGTTTTAAAAAAAAATATAAAATATTCTTTTAAATTTTTTGAGCAAGTAGAACATAATTCTCCCATATGTATTACACATGGCAGGGTCCACTAGTTATTTTCTTCTTCAAAAGAGCACATAAAAAGGAAAAAAAATAATGCCTTGTGCTATCCAGCAATCTTTGTAACTAAATACCTGAAGACTGTTCCTTGTGTATATCTATTTTAATTGCTTTTTTGTTTCAACTAATTAATCTTTGAAAATGAGTCATATTTCATGTTCCCATCTTATAACAATATAATGGCTGCACTATTTGGTGCAGATGTTCTAAGATATAGTTGATCAAGTTTCTTTCTAAGGTTTGAACATTGAGTGTCTGACTTAGGATTCAAAATAAACCAGCTTTCCTTGCCTTTAAACTTAATTGAAGAAATCAATGAAATTATTTTGAAGTTCTTATCTTACAAAATCAACTACCTACAGTGGAATACCTGGGTATGTTCTTTTCAGTGAATATATATTTTAACTGCTTTTCAATTCCATCTCATTGTTGAAAATGAGCCATTATTTAATTAGCATATGTGATAACAATATGATTGTTATCTTAATACTAAAGTTTTAGTTCAATAAGTCATCCTCCCAAGATTTGAGCAATGGGGATTTGGCTGAGGGTTCAAATTGGAGTAGCATCACAGCCTTTAAATTTAAGTGAACAAATCCAACTATCTAAAATACTATAAAGAACTTTTAATATAACTACTCTTTAGAGAACTAAAAATATGACTAAAGTTCTAAAATTGAAGAAAATACCAAGGATCATAAGACATTAATTATAGATCCCAAAAAGCGCATTCTAATAAGTTGAGTATCATTGAAATCCTACTTCTATAAAGATATGCCTCACAAAGAATTGGAAGTAGATCATTATTAAATTGCAAATATAACTTTTGTTTACTTTTTGACTCCAAGAATATTGAAATTCAATGAAAACCATGAGATATCAATTATAAATCTTAAAAAAATCTTTTAAGCAAATCTAAGATCATCAAAAGCTGATTGCTTTTGCAAAAGATTGCTAGTTTCGCATGGACCATAAAACACTTCAATCATCTTATCTAACATGTCTCAAAAGTACAATTTTAACATGAATTTAAATATAACATTTATACAATTATTTAACCAGATCTTATGCAATGTAAAATTTGTTTATTTAAAAAATATAAAAGCTATAACATGGATATATATATATATATATATATATATATATATATATATATATATATGAACTTTCATCATGAAGCTACAATCAAGTTTAATTTGATCATATTTCTTGGTGCAAGTGACCCTTACCACCTCAATTGAGATAGATCAATAGTAACTCATGCAATACTAATACATAGTTAAAATTTTATTTATTTTTTATTTTTTAAAGATAATAATTAAAATATGAAAATTGATATGTCAAAAAATAATTAATTATCATTTCACGTTATTAGTTAAGATCTCAATATGTCAATTTCAATATACAATCCTGCTCTAGTAATTTTCTGGTATGAAGTTGGAGATCACTCATCTAGAAATAAGAATGCCAAGTAGAACAATTGATACTTTGTGATAGATTTAAAATAAATTAATAGTGATAAGAAGACATTTTTGATAACTGAAAAAAAAAATCTTATTTCCTAAGAAAAGCAACATCTATAAGAGCCAGCATACAGCAAATATTTCAGCTCAAAAGATAATCCTCCACTCACAAAAGGATCTCTATGGAAGAAATGGCAATCGACAATCCTATTTCTAGCTAAATCTAATTGTTGCCGCTGGGATCCGTCCTCCGACTCGGGCGTAGTTGATCTCCAGGGGGCGGACCTGCATACAAGTCCTTGCGCGAGAGGCGTTGGGGGTGGCCCTCCGCGGAAGACCCTCCGACGCTCAAGTCAGTGAGAGAAAATCGGCGATCAATCAGAAAACGGGGAAGTGGATCCCTCTGGAGAGTCTCTCCGGAGGGCGGCCAATCGGAAGCTCTAGGGGAGCGAGAGCACCGACGAGCAGCAGGAGAGTGGGGAGTGAGGGTGTGAGCGCACGCGTACCTGAGGGAATCTGTGAGTGTGATACTTATAGGCTGTCATATGGATCTTGAGCGTCTTCTGGAAGGTTCAGAGGTTGTTAGGATACAGGAGTGGATCGAATCAGGCCGTTGTGGGGCTGTTGGGATTCGTATCTTGTCCGTTAGGGGATCGACGGCTGGGAGAGCTTTCTTGATGGCTTGAGATCTGGTAGATGGGTAGGTCTCGGGCGGCCTTGATGGGTTCTAGACCACTTCTCGGCATGATTCCTTGCCTAGGGTGCCGTTATAGTAGGCTTAGGCTCTCCCGCGTCGGGTTCCGCGGAGGTGGGTATTGGATCGTGGGTCGTTCAGTGAAGCCTGGCCATGGAGGCTCGGGGGAAACAAACTACAGGAAGTTCGGGAGAGCCGAGCTATGGAAGCTCGGGAGAAGCCGAGCTATGGGAGCCCGGGGAGGCCGAGCTACGGAAGCTCGGGGAGCTGAGCTACGGAAACTCGGGGGAAGCCGAGCTATGGGAGCCCGGTAAAGGCGAGCTACTGGAAGCTCGGGGAAGCCGAGCTATGGGAGCTCGGGGAGAGCCGAGCTATGGAAGCCCGGGAAGGCCGAGCTATGGAAGCTCGGGAGCCGAGCTACGGAAGCTCGAGAGGGACGAGCTACGGAAGCTCGGGGGAAGCCGAGCTATGGGAGCTCGGGGAGGGCCGAGCTATAGAAGCCCGGGAAGGCCGAGCTATGGAAGCTCGGGGAGCCGAGCTATGGAAGCTCGAGAGGGACAAGCTACGGAAGCTCGGGGAAGCCGAGCTATGGGAGCCCGGTAAAGGCGAGCTATTGGAAGCTCGGGGAAGCCGAGCTATGGGAGCTCGGGAGAGGCGAGCTACTGGAAGCTCGGGGGAGATGAAAGGAGGAGGTCGGTCTTAGCCTTCTCGCACGGATATTAATGCAATGACGGTTTTACCCTCCAACACATGCCCTCCACTCCCTTGTTCGAAGCGTAGGTTCGGGCATAGGGAGTATAGGTCCAGGTGGCACGCTTTGTATGGGGCGATTTGATTTAGACAGCCCGCGCAATGATGCTTCAATTAATGCGGTAGGGTCCTCGTGCCTTCGTGGGTAAGGCTCCCCCAAGAGTGACGGTTGGGAATACGCCACGTCGCGAATCCCGATCGATTCGGCATTTGTCGAGGCAATTTCGGACGCCTCGGGCGGGACGCCCCGTCTTCTCAAGGCGGCTTCCTTAGCGGGGAAGCAAAGCGATAGCCGCACTATATATACGCATGTTTGCAGCATCCTTTCGTTTTGCTTTTGAAGAGTTTCGTCTTTCGCCCTTCGCGACACCCATCGTTTTGCCTGGAGTTTTTCTCAGTTAAGATGACGATGAGTCCCGACGACGTGGTTTCAGAGATCGTCGCTGAGGATTTGGGAAGGATTCATCGGAGGTATGGCTTGCCCCCAGATGTCATTCTGCGGGTGCCGAAGTCTGGAGATAGGGTCTCGCGAGATCTGGAGTCTGGGGTCTTCGTTTATGAAGACAGCTTGAAAGCAGGCTTCCGCTTTCCTCTCCATCCCTTGGTGAAGGAAATCATGACTCATTATAACATCTGCCCGGCGATGGTGGCCCCAAACAGTTGGCGAAGCATCATCGGATTCATCTCCATGTGTCACCAAATTCAAATTGTCGCCACTCTTCCCCTTTTCCGCGCCTGCTACCATCTGATACCTGGAAGGAAATCAGAGTGGCCCTACATTGGACCCCGGAGGTCCTTCAATGTTATTGTGGATAAGTCATCCTCTATAAAGGGATGGAAGAGCCAGTTTGTTATTGCAGAGGGGAACATTGGTTCCGACTTCCCTCGGAAATGGGGAAACTTTGTTAGGGATGCGGAAACACATCCAATTTTGTCAGCGCAGGAGGAGAGGGATTTGGACGTCCTTCGCAATGGCCTAGTATTTTCGGCCAACGACCTGTTATCGGAGGGAGCCCTCTTCGCAGCCGGGCTCAGCCCCCTGGACCCGCAAGGTGAGTCCTCCCTTTTACCTTTCTCGCTATGTGTTTTCTCGATGAATGTGTTTAGATCTGATCGTATATGTTCCATTCTTTCAGCCAAGAGGTTGGCATTGTCGAGCCTCGCCAAGAGGAAGAGAGGAAAGCGCCTAGGGGAGAGCAGTGGCGCGGGTAGTGGTAGGCCTGAGAAAAGGGCTCATACCTCCGCAAGAAGCCCGCCGGACGCCGGGGCGGTCACGACAGGAGCGCCGGGGGCGAAGGAGGATCCAGGGAGAACAGCTATGATCCTTTGCCCTCCCGTGTTGGAGATATCGGATAGTTCAGATGAGGCTCCATTGGTTCGTCTGACCGCGTCCCCTATGAAAGAGGAACCAGCGACGGATCTGGTGGAAGCGGTCGTTTCTGGGGGGCCTTCCGTCTCCGCGGGACCACTACTGGCTCCAGCAGGAGAGGGAGAGGGGACAGCTGCAGTCGATGAGGTTAAGGGAGAGCTCCCTCTTGGTCTCCCTGTAGGGGAGTCCAGTGGTAGTGACGTTGGGTCGCCCATGGCGGTTCAAGAAGCAGGCCAGACAGAGGCTTCGGCGGAGCCTGCAGGGGAGGCGCAGGTGACAGCGACAGAAGGAGGCGCGACGGAAGAGAGATCACAGCGGGGTAAGGGTCCCACGATGGAAACTCCTCCGAGAAGGATTTTGGGGAGGCTGGCGCTTGGGTTGGCCGAGTTATCCGAAGAAACCCAGGCTAGGGCACTGATAGAAGAGGCTGGGAGGTTGAAGGCCTCTCAAGCGGAGGTCGCCCAGGTTGGTCCCTCAGGCGGGGATGGTCAACCCAGTAGCTCGAGCGCCGGCGTTGAAGAGGCGTTTTCAGCCATGATGAGGTCGGCCTTGTACCCAGGCGCTGATCCTTCGGCGGATAGATTCGCAGATTTGGAACTGGTTGATGTCGCGTTTGGGCAGCAGGGAGTGGCCAAAAGTATCCACCTTCTCCCCGATATCGACAATCCGACCCTCATGAAGATGACGCGGGCCTATGCATCTCGGGTGAGTTACTGTTCTTTGGCAGCGGATGCTTTCTAATTGACCTGATCGTGGATTTTTACTCATCTTTTGTCCTGCAGAGTGTCTTGCTTTCTCGGGCGATGTGCTGGCGTTTGAGTTTGGCGACAGGGGCCAGCGTTCAGGCCAGGAGAGACAACGCTAAACTTCGATCGCGAGTGGTGGTGTCTGAGAAGTTCAAGGAGCTTCTGGCTAGTAGCAACATAGGTTTGGAGGGGATGAAGGCGGCGTATCAGGCCGCTCTAGCCGAAGCGTCCAAGCAGAAAGGCAGAGCGGAGGAGTTGCAGGGACTCCTGGCGAAGAACGAAGACGCATGCCTGAAGCTGCCTAGAATTGAGTCCAAACATTCCGCGGAGGTGGCGGCGATACGGCGGGAACATAGTGAGAGCCTGGGTCGCTGGGAAGGGAAGCTACTGACGAGAGAAGGCGCCTGACCAGAATGCTCGACGAAATAGAGGAGAAGTTGAAGCGACGCGATGGCAAAATTGCTCACTTGAGGGAGGGCGCTAAATGGCACCAAGGGACGATAGCTCGGGTGAGCAACGAGCTATCCCAAGCCCGGGAGGAAGCTGGGGCCAAACAGTTAAGGATCAATACTCTGCAGGAGAGAGTTGAGCTGATCGGGGCTGACAGAACAAGAGCCAGGAGTGAGGCTGAGGAGCTGACCAAAAGGTTGGCCAGATGAGAGGATGAGGTACGATCTCATTCCCCCTTTTTAGCTTCGTCTGTTGATCTCTTATGATGCCGACTAACTTTGGTTTTTCAGATGGCGAAGTTAGGGTTGGAGAATCGGGCTCTCCAAGGCGAGCTTGCATCTAGCCGCAATAGGAGCTCAGAACTCGAGGTGCGGTCCGGCGAGTTCGAGGAGCAAAACGCCATTCTGCGAGCTCAAGTTGCGGAGGCTGAGAAGCAAGTCGCTGAGACTAAGGTGCAGCTCGCCATAATCAAGGGAGAACAGGACGCGATCGGCGTTGACTCCTTCCAACTTGGAATGGAGGAGTGCAAAGACAAGATATCCAATGAGCACCCAGAATGGGATCTCTTTTTTTGGATATCGAAGCTCCCGATGACGGTGAGTCCGAAGGAGAAGAGGAGGATGAATACGTCGACATCTCCGATACCGATCCCGGTGCCGCCCGCAAAGC
Organism: Calamus simplicifolius; assembly: GCA_900491605.1. NCBI lineage: Eukaryota > Viridiplantae > Streptophyta > Magnoliopsida > Arecales > Arecaceae > Calamus > Calamus simplicifolius. The sequence goes on along the minus strand of UESW01003865.1, from coordinate 989,171 downwards.
CGCAGCTTCTGATGGACGATCGCCAACTGCCGCTGAAGGGGCGAAGGCGTTAGAGAAAGGCGAATCTAGCCACACCTCTACGGATGTAGCTGAGGGTTCTTCTAGAACTGATGTGGTTCCCGGCCCTTAAGAGTCACCTCCGTGCCTTGCTTTCTGAAAATTTGACTGATGTCTCTCAAATGAATGAATTTTTGCTTCTATTTGAGTGTTTTTCTTTGGATAGCCCTTTGCTCCAAATTTCGCTTCAATCGCAATTGTCTTATGGCCTATCGGCGCTTTTCGGTCATCTTTATTTCGGGGTTAAGGGAATGCATTGGTTTGGCCCAATGCGGGGCAATAGCCCTGATTGGCGAACCGATAGACGATCTAGTTCAGCTTGTGTCTAACCAAAACTTGAGAAATGAAACTAGTTGGTTAAGGCCGATGGACAGGACAGGTCGGCTCGGGCCGACGAGCGAAGTAGGTCGGCTAGGGCCGACAAGCAAAGTAGATCGGCTGGGGCCGACGGGCAAAGTAGGTCGGCTGGGGCCGATGGGTAAAGTAGATCGGCTAGGGCCGACAGGCAAAGTAGGTCGGCTAGGGCTGACCGGCAAAGTAGGTCGGCTAGGGCCGACATATGAGGGTGGTCGTCGAAGTGTTTTTCGCTTCCTTTGGTTACTTCATCTTTCGTTGGGCGAAAGAAAAGTTTGCGTAGCCTTCGCACTCGTTCTTGCTTTAAGATGCTCAATTTTGTCGCACAAGTTTTCCGAGCGACCAACTTTGTCAGGGAGCGATCGGCGGACGATCGGTTTTCGCGCTTTTTTGCGGTTCTGCCAGCGCTCTACCACTTTGTAGGGAAATCGGTTTTTATTTCACCGAAATTGATGATACGACACTGTAGGTTGAGAAAAGCTGTTCTGGTGCTTTCCGAAAGGCCCTCCTTTCCCATGTGGGCCGTTTTGACGTACGGCGCACGCAGCCGTTTACCATTGGAGGATATTATTTTCGTAGGACGGTCCCCTGATCCTGCCAGTTTCCGTGATGCCAGTGGACGATCCTCTGCATTTAATGACCGTGATTCGGAATTAAGAGAAAATCTTCGCATGCGTCATAGTTCAAGCGGTGGGCTCGGCGTGCAATAGGGCGCTGCTTTCATCCTGGGAGGCCACGTGGAGGTATGGCCCAGGTGTTTGAATCTCGAGGCTTGTAGCCTTGGCGATTATTCCTGGCTCATCTTTGGCCTATAAAAAGGAAAAGTGGGGTAGTGTTAAGTCATCCCCAAAAGTCTCCTTTCCACCAGAGCTTTCGTCATGCTCGTTTCTCTGCTGCTGCAAGTGGGAGGACTGAGCTTTTCTCTTGCAAGCTCTTTGCCTCCGGATAGTTGGGGCGATGAAGGAGCTGCCGAAGGATGGCTCGCCCTTAGGGGATGAGTCCCGGAGATCATATGGAGAGCGCACATAGAGGGCGCAGAGATCACACGGAGAGCGCACACATACTCTTCCCGTGTGACCTTTGTGGTTCCCCTTCGGAGACGTACGGTAGGGGGTGCATGCGGGCTCCCCATGGCTCGCTTGAACTTCTCTTCCTCCCTTGATTTGGATCCCTGGGCTCGTCCGCCTGAGGAATCTTTTGCCACACGGGGAGGAGGTGAAAGTGTGCCGCCCACCGATGCCTGGTCCTTGAGCCATGGCAAGGTAGGGCGGCACACACTCGGTTTGGGAGAGCGTTCCGACGCCAGAGTCCGCTGGCTTCCTACCTGCTCGCCGGGGGGTCCCTCGATGGGGTGGTCTGGGATGGCCATCCTGATATCTCGGTTGGGTCACCGAGATATCATTATTGACTGAAGCTGGCCACAACGATTGGTTCACATCGCCCGGCCATTATCGGCTCGAGCTGACTGGATGCGGCTCATCTGGTTCGGCAGTCCGGACGCCGGAGCATCACAGTTGCCCAGATCTGCTTTGGAGCAGTTGCCCGAGCTTTGTACTTATCTTTATTTTATGCATTTTGATGTTCTTATAACGCCTTTCAGGCATTTGTAATTAGTTTTAATGGTAGTGAAATAAAGAGAGTTTTGTTCGATTTCTCGATCTTTCTCTTTTGTGCTGAGTTTGTTGTTATTGGTCATGGGGTACAAAGGCGTCCCGCTCGTTCTTAAGCAAGGATCCCGCGCTATTCGAACTAGTTGAGGTTTGCAAGCAACGGTTTGGAGATTGTTCGGCGGAACACGTTCTTTATCTCGATTTGACACTTGGTGATTTATGTCTCACTCGAATATTCGTGGCTTGGCCTAGCCGAAGCTCGAGAAAATCTTTACTTGGCCTTGCCAAGATTCGGAGAGTTTGTAGCTCGGCGCAGCCGAGGTTCGGAGAACTTTTTACTTGGCCCTGCCAAGGTTCGGAGAAGTTGTAGCTCGGCATAGCCGAGGTTCCGAGAATATTTTACTTGGCCCTGCCAAGGTTCGGAGAAGTTGTAGCTCGGTCCAGCCGAGGTTCGGAGAACTTTTTACTTGGCCCTGCCAAGGTTCAGAGAAGTTGTAGCTCGGCACAGTCGAGGTTCGGAGAACTTTTTACTTGGCCCTGCCAAGGTTCGGAGAAGTTGTAGCTTGGCACAGCCGAGGTTCGGAGAACTTTTTACTTGGCCCTGCCAAGGTTCGGAGAAGCTGTAGCTCGGCACAGCGAGGTTCGGAAATTCGGGGCTCGGAGAAATGACTCAGTTGCCACTGCGAGCCGTAGTGTTAGGTCTCTACGGCGCTTGGCGAAGGGCATCAAGATGGGATGGGCGGCACATAGCCATGCTCTTTATGTATGACGTTATTCCTCCCGAGGGACGAGTCACCGCCAGGCGTCGGATTTCTTTCTTTTTTGCTCTTCCCGAGAAGGGAGCCAGCTTTAAAAGAGCTTGGGGAAGTGTTGGGAGCATTTATTGCGGGGGGCCGGTAGATTGGGAAGTACTCTGTTCCGGGGGGTTTCCGAGTAGCCCGTATGTGTTTACCGATCCTCCTCGGGATGGGGCATGGCCCTTCGGATTCCACAGGCACTAAAGTGACGACACGTGGCGAATTCTCGTAGGTCGGTGGCTACGGCGCGACCGATCGAGATACTTGTCTGGCAAGTATAAATATGACCGAGGGATGTTGGCCTTAGCCATCCCTCGTTTTAGGTCTTGAAATAGCATTAGATCATGGCTTCTCAAGGGTGATCCTCCGAAGAGTTACGTGCATCACTTGACAATCTGTTACACCCGCAAAGGGGGCGTACCACAATCATTGTTGACGGGTTAGGTCTGGCGTCGACCCTTGCGAGCCAACAGCAGCTTGTAAAGGTCGTCGAAGAGTACGTAGATGTCTCTACTCAGGAGACAGAGGCCCTGCGCCGGGTGGCGGACCGGCAGAGGGAGGAGATTGCATCGCTCCGCCAGCAGGTCGCCGACCTCACCGAGCGGCTAGAGGACCTACTGGCGTCTGGGAGCGATGCCGAATCTTAGATGGGGCCCCTTTACTTCTTGTTTTTGCTTTTTCTGTTTCTTTTTGTACTCCCTTTCCTCCATCAATGAAAGAAGGGCTTGTTTGGATAATTTTCTTATCTCAAGAGTTTTCAGCTTTAAAAATGCTATTCGCACAATAGTTGGGGAGTCAATGTGGCTCCACTTTTTTTTTTTTTCATGCGCCGAGTCATGGCTCGGTTTGGGATAGGCGCTTTGTTCGGAAAGTTATAGGGGTGTTGCCAAAAAGCTTTAGTAGCGCAGAGGGGGACCTTCCCGGCTTTTGCTCGGGGTCCGCGGTTGGTTTTGTGGGGCTTTATTGGGCCCTTTAGGGATTTGCCGGAGGCACATCCTTTGTGCGCGCTGATTGTTTTTCGCGTAGCGTTCCTCTTTTTAAACCGTCGGGAGTTTTGGGGACTATTTGGAAGTCTTTCGGCTTTAATCGGGGCCTGCGTACTTCAGTTTTCCGCCGGTATTTTAACCTGAAGAAATTTTACTCGGCCTTGCCGAGGTTCGGAGAATATTTGACTTGGCCCTGCCAAGGTTCGGAAATTTGTTGCTCGGCCCAGCCGAGGTTCGGAGAATATTTTACTTGGCCCTGCCAAGGTTCGGAGAATTTGTTGCTCGGCCCAGCCGAAGTTCGGAGAATATTTTACTTGGCCCTGCCAAGGTTCGGAGAATTTGTTGCTCGGCCCAGCCGAGGTTCGGAGAATATTTTACTTGGCCCTGCCAAGGTTCGGAGAATTTGTTGCTTGGCCCAGCCGAGGTTCGGAGAATATTTTACTTGGCCCTACCAAGGTTCGGAGAATTTATTACTCGGCCCGGCCGAGGTTCGGAGAATATTTTACTTGGCCCTGCCAAGGTTCGGAGAATTTGTTGCTCGGCCCGGCCGAGGTTCGGAGAATTTGTTGCCCGGCCCTGCCGAGGTTCGGAGAATAATTTACTTGGCCCTGCCAAGGTTCAGAGAATTTGTTGCTCGGCCCAGCCGAGGTTCAGAGAATATTTTACTTGGCCCTGCCAAGGTTTGGAGAATTTGTTGCTCGGCCCAGCCGAGGTTCGGAGAATTTGTTGCTCGGCCCTGCCGAGGTTCGGAGAATATTTTACTTGGCCCTGCCAAGGTTCGGAGAATTTGTTGCTCGGCCCAGCCGAGGTTCGAAATATTTTATTTGGCCCTGCCAAGGTTCGAAGAATTTGTTGCTCGGCCCTGCCAAGGTTCGAAGAATTTGTTGCTCGGCCCAGCCGAGGTTCGGAGAATATTTTACTTGGCCCTGCCAAGGTTCGGAGAATTTGTTGCTCGGCCCGACCGAGGTTCGGAGAATATTTTACTTGGCCCTGCCAAGGTTCGGAGAATTTGTTGCTCGGCCCAGCCGAGGTTCGGAGAATATTTTACTTGGCCCTGCCAAGGTTCGGAGAATTTCTGTCCAGATAAGTAGCTCGGTCATGCTGAGGATTGGTAAGCAGCATCTATTTCTTTTTGCAACCTTTGGCAATGTAGTGCATAATGATTTGCATTGAAAAAATGTGCCGACAGGAAGGTATAACGAGGCATACGAAAATAGACTTGGAGAGGACGTCCCCTATTGATAATATTTTTGGAGATTGTCCGAGTTTCACGTCCGGGGGATGGATTTCCCATCCAAATCTTGTAGCTTGTAGGTTCCCGGTCCAATGGTCTCCGCCACTTGGTACGGGCCTTCCTAGTTTGGTGCCAGCTTTCCTTGTTCCAGCGGTTTGAAAACAGAGGCTTTTCGAAGAACAAGGTCGCCAGGTAGGAAGGCTTTTCCTTTGACTCTGGAGGCCTGGTAATGGGCCACCCTTTGCTGGTATGCAGCCACTCTGATCCGGGCCTTCTCTCTGATCTCCTCCACCAGGTCGAGGTTAGTGCGGAGCTGATCGTTGCTGGCTTCCTCTGAGTAGCTTTCCACCCGCAACGATGGGAGACCTATTTCCACCGGGATAACGGCCTCCGTGCCAAAGGCCATCCGGAATGGGGTTTCACCTGTCGGGATTCTCGGGGTGGTGCGGTAAGCCCATAGGACATGATGCAGCTCGTCCGCCCACCTGCCTTGAGCTCTGGAAAGGTGAGCTTTGATCCCCTGAAGGAGGGTTCTGTTGGTCACTTCAGCTGCTTCGTTGGCTTGTGGATGCCCGACCGAGGTGAGGTGGTGACAGATTCCATGCTCCTCACAGAACTAGCGGAATTTGGAGTTATCGAACTGCTTACCGTTATCGGTGATTATGGTATGTGGGAGGCCAAATCGACAGATGATGGACCTCCATACAAAGTCTCTGGCCCGTGCCTCGGTTATTTGTGCAACCGCTTCCGCCTCGACCCATTTAGTGAAGTAATCAATGGCGACAAATAAGAATTTACGCTGTCCCGTGGCAAGCGGGAATGGGCCGAGGATGTCCATCCCCCATTTGGAGAAAGGCCAGACGGATGATATGGAAACTAGTTTGGCGGAGGGGAGCCTTTGGATGCTTGAATGCCTCTGGCATGGGTCGCAGGCTCGGACTAGGTCGTCCGCATCCTTCTGCATGGTCGGCCAGTAATAGCCTTGCCGCAGTACCTTGTGGCATAGGGACCGACTTCCCAGATGGTTGCCGCAAATCCCCTCATGTACCTCGCGTAGAGCATAATCTGCTTCGGATGGGCGAAGGCACCTGAGCAGTGGCATGGAGAAGGACCGTTTGTAAAGCTGGTTGTCGATCAGCACATAGTGGGTGGCCTGTAGCTTCAGCTTTCTAGCTTCTCTCCGGTCGGATGGAAGCAACCCCTCTTTGAGATATTTGAGGATAGGGTCGAACCATGATGGTTCAGCCTCCACTTGCATTATTCGGTCGGCTTCCGCGATGCTGGGCCTTTCTAGAGTCTCCAAGTGGAACTTTTGTTCGGCATCCATCGACTCCGTGGTCGTCAATCGAGAGAGTAGATCGGCGCGGGCATTCTCGGATCTGGGAATTCGAATGATTTCAAATTCAATAAAATGGGGAAGCAGACTCCGCACCTCCTGGAGATATCGAATCATGTTCGGCTCCCAGGCTTCAAATCTCCTCGCACATGATCGGCCACCAGCTGAGAGTCGGTGAAGGCACTGAGTTTCTCCACCTTTAGATTGTGGGCGATTCGGAGGCTGGCTAACAGGGCTTCGTACTCGGCTTCGTTGTTGGAGGCTGGGAAGGAGAATCGGATGCCATATTCGAAGGTTATCCCCTCCGGACTGGTGAGAACCAGGCCCACACCGGAGCGATGGGCATTAGATGACCCGTCGACATGGAGGAGCCACCGGGCTCCAGCTTTTGGTTCTTCGGGGGAATCTAGGGTAGAACCGTCCTCCGGGATGGTACACTCAAGGAGAAAGTCGGCTAGCACCTGGGCTTTGATGGCTGGACGAGGCTGAAAATGTATGTCATGCTCGCTTAGCTCGACGGCCCACTTGGTCATTCTTCCCGACGTCTCGGGATGGTGGACTACCGCCTTGATGGGTTGGTCAGTCAGAACCGTCACGGAATGTGCTTGGAAGTACGGCCGCAGCTTCCGAACTGAGGTGATTAAGGCCAACACCATCTTCTCAATTCTGCTGTACCTCGTCTTCGCATCGCGGAGTAGCCTGCTGACATAGTAGATTGGCTTCTGGACTTTGCCTTCTTCCTTGACCAGCACCGAACAAACCACACCCTCTGAAACAGCCAGGTACAAGAATAGGGGTTCGCCCGGGGCCGGACTGCTGAGAAGTGGGGGCGAGCCGAGGTACTTCTTGAGATCTTGAAATGACCTTTGGCATTCGGGAGTCCACTGGAAGTTTTTGGCCGATCGGAGAGTTTTGGAGAAGGGGAGGCATCTCTCAGCCGACCACGCCACAAAGCGGTTGAGGGCCGCTATCCTCCCGGTTAGGCGTTGGACTTCTTTGACAGATGCCGGGGGCGCCATTTGTTGGAGAGCTTGAATCTTCTGGGGGTTAGCTTCGATACCTCGCTGGGAGACCATGAAGCCAAGAAACTTCTCGGAGTTAATGCCAAAGGCGCATTTGGTTGGGTTGAGTCTCATCCCGTACTTGCGCAGCGTTGCAAAGCTCTCTGTGAGGTCCTCGACATGCTGTGATGCCTCCTTGCTCTTGACCAGCATGTCGTCCACGTACACCTGCATATTCCGGCCGATTTGCTCCTTGAATACTTTGTTGACCAGCCTCTGGTAGGTCGCACCTGCATTTTTAAGACCAAAAGGCATGACACGTTAACAGTAAGTACCTCGGTCGGTTATGAAGGCGGTCTTTTCTTCATCCTCAGGGGCCATTCGGATCTGATTGTGGCCTGAATAGGTGTCCATGAATGACAGCATCTGGTGACCTGAGGTGGCGTCCACAAGCTGGTCGATCCGGGGGAGGGGAAAGCTGTCCTTCGGGCAGGCTTTGTTGAGGTCAGTGAAGTCGATGCAGATTCTCCATTTGCCGTTCAACTTCTTCACCATGACGACGTTTGATAGCCAGCTCGGATAATTTACCTCCCGGATGAAATTAGCCTTGATGAGTTTGTCTACCTCTTCTTCAATGGCCCTTTGTCATTCTGGGGCGAAACTCCTCTTTTTCTGCTTGACGGGCCTATGCATCTCATCCACGTTGAGACGATGGACGAGAACCTCGGGGCTGATCCCAGGCATATCAAAGGCGGACCAGGCGAAGATGTCAGCGTTGCTTCGGAGGAACCTGATCAATCTACGCCGAGACTCTCCCTTCAGCAGCGACCCGATCTTTATAGTTTGGTCGGGACGAGCCTCATCCAATGGCACCTCCTCCAATTCCTCTGCCGGTTCTCCTCGCTGTTCGGCGAAGTCTTCCCGGGCATCCAGCCCATCAACCTCCGGCATTCTAGACTGAAGGCTTGTAACGAAACACTGTCGAGCCATGGCCTAACTTCCTCGAACAACTCCAACTCCTTGCTCGGTGGGAAATTTCATGGACAGATGCGGGATGGAGACAACTGCCTTGAGGGACATTAGGCCGGGCCTGCCGAATATCGCATTGTATGGAGATCTGAGGTCGGTTACTAGGAAATCCGTCTAGATAATGGCTACAAGGGGCCAGGTTCCCGCGCGGATTGTCAGGGTGACGACCCCTTCTGGGACGATGACGTCGCCAGTGAATCCCATCAAAGTGGAATCCACGGCTCACAGGTTTTCCATGAGTAATTTCATCCTGGCAAACACACCAAGGTACAAAACATTCACCGAACTTCCACTATCAACAAGGATTCGACTTACATCATAATTATTTAAATTAAGGGATACAACTAGTGCGTCTTCATGGGGAAGCTGTATCCCTTGGAGATCATCATCGGAGAAGGAGAGCTCGCCCGTCCGTGCCTTCTTTGGCGCCGATCCTTCACTGTCGCCCCTGGGGTTCGATCCGCCGGCCTCCTCAATCATGTTAATGCGGCCGATTACGGGCGGATTCGGTGGAGGAGGTTGTTGAAGCTCGGGCTGGCGGTCACCTCCTTGCTGTGGCTTGGGCACCCTCCTGAATTGATTCAGTCGCCCCCGCTGGATCAGCCTCTCAATTTCGTTTTTCAGCTGCCAGCATTCTTCAGTGTCGTGGCCGTGCTCCCGGTGGTAACGGCAGTACTTGGTGGGATCTCTTCGGGTCGGGTTCCCTCGGAGAGGTACTGGCCGGGGGAGCTAGCGCTCTATCTCCATAAGGATCTGCGCCCGGGGCATGGTCAGTGGAGTGTAGTGGTCGAATCGCCTGGGAGGGCTCCGGGAGCGATTCCTTGGCGGTAGCGGAGGGACTCTCTGGCTGCGAGGCAGACTTGGTCGCCGGGCGGGACGGTGCCTGTCGGGCACTTTGGGCTCCTTCTTCTTTGCCTGCTCAGCGCGGGCAACTCTCCGCGATTCTTCGACCCTAACGTACTTGTCCGCCAGGGCCATCATATCCGAGAGGCAAGGGGGATAACTGACTTCCATAGCCAGGTAGAAGTTGCTTTTCTTCGAAACTCCCCCCGCCAGGGCGGACATGGCCACCTCATGATTAAGGTGGTCCACCTCTAGCATGGCCTTATTAAAACGGCCAAGATAATTTCTCAGGGACTCCCCCTCTCTCTGCTTAACTTCAGAGAGGGAGTCAGATCTTCGTCGGTGGCGGCGGCTGTTGACGAACTGACCGATAAAAAGGCGGCTCAGCTCATTGAATGAATCGATGGAACCTGGTTTTAAAGCATTGAACCAGGTCCGAGCAGATCCCCTGAGGGTAGAGGGGAAAGCGCGGCAGAGGACCGCGTCGGATGCTCCGTGGAACATCATTATTGACTGGAAGCTGCTAAGATGATCGTCCGGGTCAGAAGAGCCGTGGTAAGGCTCAACGGCTGGTAACTTGACATGGGAGGGGATCACTTCCTCCATAATCTCCTTAGAGAAAGGGATGCCCTGCTCCGCTTTGGGCTGGGGCGGATGGGCCTGCTTGGCGGCGTCCAGTTCCTGACGCATTTCTTGGATCTGACGACGGATCTCCTCTTCGCCAGCCAGAGGAGGAGCTCGGCGAGAAGATCGCAGAGACGGCGTCGAATCATGGTGGGAGGTCATCGGAGAGAGAGATCGGGCTCGTCGAGATCTGGGAGGATCTCTGTCGTGACCACCTCGTGGGACTGTCTTGTCCCCTCTAGGTCGATATGGGGGGTCCACAGATTTGCGTGGACTGGAGGAGGAAGTCGTCGGCGAAGAAGGAACCGCCGCTTCCTTATGAAAGTGTGGAGCAGGAGGAACCGTAAGGCGCTCCTGGACCAGGTGGGTCAGAGTCTAAACTTATTGGACCAGCGAGGCAAACTGGTCCTGGGTCACTGGGATGGCAGGCGGTGACGGAGTTTCGACTGGTGGTGGTTGCGGCGCTACACCGCTCGTCGGATCAGGCCTCTGGGAGGCGACCTGATCTTGAGCTTCAGAGGTTGTTCTTCTTCGATTGGCCATTAGAGAGGTTCTACTCCAGATTAGGATCCTTGTCTCCTTTCTTCAAGTTTTAATGGGACTTGAGGCCCTTTCTCTAGCGCCAATCTGTTGCCGCCGGGATCCGTCCTCCGACTCGGGCGCAGTCGATCTCCAGGGGGCGGACCTGCACACAAGTCCTTGCGCAAGAGGCGTTGGGGGTGGCCCTCCGTGGAAGACCCTCCGACGCTCAAGTCAGTGAGAGGAAATCGGCGATCAATCAGAAAACGGGGAAGTGGATCCCTCTGGAGAGTCTCTCTGGGGGGCGGCCAATCGGAAGCTCTAGGGGAGCAAGAGCACCGACGAGCAGCAGGATAGTGGGGGGTGAGGGTGTGAGCGCACGCGTACCTGAAGAAATCTGTGAGTGTGATACTTATAGGCTGTCATATGGATCTTGAGTGTCTTCTGGAAGGTTCAGAGGTTGTTAGGATACAGGAGTGGATCGAATCAGGCCGTTGTGGGGCTGTTGGGATTCGTATCTTGTCCATTAGGGGATCGACGGCTGGGAGAGCTTTCTTGATGGCTTGAGATCTGGTAGATGGGTAGGTCTCGGGCGGCCTTGATGGGTTCTAGACCACTTCTCGGCATGATTCCTTGCCTAGGGTGCCGTTATAGTAGGCTTAGGCTCTTCCGCGTCGGGTTCCACGGAGGTGGGTATTGGATCGTGGGTCGTTCAGTGAAGCCGGGCCATGGAGGCTCGGGGGAAACGAACTACAGAAAGTTCGGAAGAGCCGAGCTATGGAAGCTCGGGAGAAGCCGAGCTATGGGAGCCCGGGGAGGCCGAGCTACGGAAGCTCGGGGAGCTGAGCTACGGAAACTCGGGGGAAGCCGAGCTATGGGAGCCCGGTAAAGGCGAGCTACTGGAAGCTCGGGGAAGCCGAGCTATGGGAGCTCGGGGAGGGTCGAGCTATGGAAGCCGGAAGGCCGAGCTATGGAAGCTCGGGGAGCCGAGCTACGGAAGCTCGAGAGGGACGAGCTACGGAAGCTCGGGGGAAGCCGAGCTATGGGAGCCCGATAAAGGCGAGCTACTGAAAGCTCGGAGAAGCCGAGCTATGGGAGCTCGGGAGAGGCGAGCTACTGGAAGCTCGGGGGAGATGAAAGGAGGAGGTCTTAGCCTTCTCGCACGGATATTAATGCAATAACGATTTTATCCTCCAACACTAATGATTGATTAAGAGGAGGGATCTTATCTCATATGATTTAACAAACCTCTTATCAAGTTACAAATCAAACACACTATTGAAGTTTTCTCTTGTAGTAAATTGAGACTGGCAGGTACCAATTCAGAGTTAATTAAGCCACTTAATATCTCCTCCACTCCCTCCTCTTGACAGGACCGATACCCACTCACAATTATTGACAGAAGCCAGGGACATTCAAATAAAAGGTTATGTGAGATAGGGTGGAGGACATGCCCCAACCCCAATGATACAGACCCAGAAAAGGAGTGAAAAAAGTGAGGAGGAGACTGTCACCTCCTAGATAACGTTTCATGGTCTCATTATGGGAGAAATTTTTGGGCTACCGTGTTAGACTCTTAGTTTGAGATTCAAATGGGGATTCAACTAGATTTTTTTAAGTTCTCTCTCATGCATACTTTCTCATTGTCCATGATTGTCGTATGTACAAGAAATATTGCTTCAACCTAGAGATGGCAATTGGATCGAATGAATTTGAAGGATCCAAAAGATCCAAAAAGAGCTTTTAGAAACCCAAAAGCATTTTTAAATAATTTTATGATATTAATAAAATTTTAAAAAATACTTTGTCTCTACCAAAAGCTTAAAAGCTTTACTAAAAAAAAAAAGTTTCAATTTAAAACTTTTCTCAAAAGCTCTACTTTCAAGTATTAAAAAGTTATTTTTAATAAAATTTGAAGGCCACAAATTCAAACTAGAAGAATAATAATATTTAATATAATAATATAATAATAATAATATGACAATAATAATATATATATTCAAATATTATTATAATATATTATAAATAAAAATATAATTATTATAATTATATAAAAATTATAATAATCATAGTATATTATGTAGTGTAATATAAGATAATATAATAATAATATATATGATATATATAGAAATATATATTATCAATATCATATACTATTATTATTATACTATATAACGTTATAATTTTATAATATTACTATAATATATCACAATATTATGCTATTATATTAGATAATAATGGACATAATTTTAATAATGTGTTATAATATAACTACTAAATAATAGTAACATAATATATTATTATTATTAGAATATTAATTATATTTTCTTATACTATATTATACTACAGTATGATATATTTTATATTATTATACCATGAAATTATATTATTTATTAAAATAATTTTTAATAATTTTTTAGGTTAGATGGTTAAAAGTGCTATGCAATATTCTTTATTATTTTTATTTTAAATTTTTTTAGTTTATTTATCAAACAGATATTTAAGTTTCGTATAACACCATAAAAGTATTCACAAAATAATAATATTTTTTCAAAAAAATTTATTTTTAAAAGCTCTATTATCAAAATATTTTTTTTAAAAGCTCCACTGCTAATGACTCTATTGTACAAACCAAAGCCTAGGTTGCTTTAATGTTCATCGAAGCTATTGATTCTTTTGTCTATGATATCTTTTCTACCGGCTCAAAAAGCCTCAATCAAACTAATATCATTCATTATACGAAAAAGCTTTTGTGCATCGGATGCAGTACAGGTTACATACACTATGTTAGATGATCATTTCTGACACATATCGTACGCTAATTATTGGACATGGTACAGCTCCTGCTGCACCGCATCCGATGCACAAAGGCTTTTCTATCATTATACACGCCAAAGCCCTTTTCAGTGCCCCTTTTTTAAGTCCGTGGCCAACATAGATTGTTAACTCTTACCAGAAGGTGAACATTTTGAAAGCGACGACCAACATCATCTCTCTTAATCCAATTCCAATGAAAAGGGGCCCTTCCTACCGTACCATTGCACTCAAAAAGATCAAAGCCAACGTTGTTGTCTGCAACATAACAATCATCATGCTTTTGAATATGGAAGGATGGATGGAGCTCTGAAGCAGGAGCTCGCAGGGCACTAGTGCCACTTCCATCGCAAGAGAAAAAAGACCAGTGGAAAGGGATTCGAAGGATCTCTCCCAGTAATAACTCTGGGCGCTTCAAGTAGTGGCTTTCTTACTCTATTGACGTAGCCCGCATGTACTTCTTGATGTCACACTACTCAGCAGACCTCGCAAGGTCCGCTCTCAAACATTATCTCAAGAAATCAATGGCTCTATAAGACACGGAATTAATGCTCCATTATCGCAGTCGTCGTCTCATAACCAATACGTAGATATGTCTCTCGCCAGTACTGCTTGGATGCCACACTTTTTAAGTTTCCTGTACCTCCATGAAAGGTCTCTTGCAGTTACGTTATTAGTCTCTCTGCATCATACGTTGCGTAGCAGTGAACTCTGGTAGCAAAACAGAAAAATTCAAGCATTATATATATATTTGTGCAGAGTTGTCGAAGATTAAGAAAATTTCAACCAAAGGAAACCAACTTCACACTCCACAAATCATAAACACGCACGTTGCATTTGCGAAAACAACAATATATTAATTATCTTATTGATGAGTAACTGGAACAGCTAAATATCAGAATAAAGCATTCCCCAGTCCGGAGCAAATTAGCAGAGGATAAATTAAGCTAACGTGCCTTTCGTATTCTTTCCGTTAAAGAATTATTTGAAATAACAATGCCATAGAAAATTATATGAATCCTTTCAATTCATTTCATTCATTTTATAGCTGTACCTTATTTTAAAATGTAAAAATCAAGTCTTTCTTTATCATTTTATTATATATATATTTTATTTTTCTTTAATTTTCTTTTCTTATTGTACATATTCAAACTCTTTAAATCAACATTCTTTTAATTTATTTTCAATTGATATTCCTTTCTTTTCCCTGATAACTTCATTTTTTTTTTCTATTTATTCATGCATTATCATGCAGCCAACTCATTATTTTCAAATAATCCAAAACTCTGTAAAGCATTGTTTTAAACTTTTTAGACAATTTTTAGCCTAAAGGTAAAGCAAAACTCAAAGAACATCATCTACTCAGAGTCATGATACTCAACAAGCATGCTTTCCACACATGCACATGGAATGTCACCACAAGCTAGACTCCCTCACCTTGGTTTCTATAGTTAAAAAGGATAAGCAAGTTTTGGATGATCCAAACGGTTGAAGATATCTTCCTACCATTGGGAATGCTCACAACGATTCAACATTGCATTGCTGAATAACTGCTACTTTCTGGATTTGGTCCGATTGAATATATCTCCAAGACTCTTCTAACGCGCTGCAGATGATATTTGCAAACAGCCTTTCCCAAATGGGTAAACTCCTGTTTGCCAATTTCACCTTTCTTCCATGATCCCTACATACCCAAGCTTTCTCCATTATTTGCATAAAAGACTCTAAATTGAAAAAGCCTCTCACCATTTTCTTTTGTTTTGATGTCACACGAAAGAGGGGAGTACGGGCAACATATATAGTGTCCAGCTTCTTTCAAACTTATAGAGCAATAATTTTGCAGGTCTACACCAAATGGGAATGTCTGAAGAAAATTCATCCAGGCATTTCCAACCAAAAAAAAAAAGACAAGAAAGATCAAAAATATTAATAACAGTGTTGACGCCAAGTCACTTTCTGCAAACGCTGGGAAAACGGAGATCCTCCTCGCCGGATTCCTACAAGAAAAGTCCCCGGAAACCAGATGCTCCGGTGGGGACCCTCCGACGCTCAAGTCAGTAACTCGGGAACAAACAAGAGTTAGCTTTACAGAAGAAAGCTTATGGGTTCTTGTTCAGGATCCTTCCCTCTTCGCAAATGCGGGCTTTTATACATGTTCCAAGATCTCTTCTTCTCTATGCTTCCAGAAGATTACCGATTTCGTGATATCTCCGTCCGTTAACAAACAAAAAGGAGGGCCTAATAGTGTCAGGTCACATCGTTACTATGTGTCAGAGGTGTCCTGCTTGAGTTGCCAGCATGGCCTTACAAGTGTCGGGCAGTTGCGCCTGTATTAGGTACGTGTCGTTAAGAGGTATGGCCACATGCGGTTGCAAGCGAGTGATGAGTCGTACACCGTGATGGGGTACGGTCATACGTAGTCGTGGGCAAGTAATAGGTTGCACGCCGTAACGGGGTATGGCTACGTACCGTTATGGACATGTAGTAGACTATACGCCTTAATGAGGCATGGTGACGCACCGTACAGGCAAGTAGTGGGTCACATGGGCGTGCAGATGGCCTGTTGCTATCGCCCCCAATGGCTGGACTGTGACGGTTGCCTAAAGTCGTGGTTGGAGCTGGGGGCTGAAGGAAGCTGGAGCGGACCTCGGGGGTTGGCTCCGGAGGAGGACCTCGGAGGTGGACCCCGGAGGTTGGCCTCGGAGGTGGAGCTAGGAGGTTGGCTCCGGAGGAGGACCTCAGAGGATGGCCTCGGAGGTGGACCCCGAAGGTTGGCCTCGGAGGTGGACCTCGGAGGTTGGCTCCGGAGGTGGACCTCAGAGGAGGACCTCGGAGGAGGACCCCAGAGGTTGGCCTCGGAGGTGGACCCCGGAGGTTGACCTCGGAGGTGGAGCTCAGAGGTTGGCTCCGGAGGAGGACCCCAGAAGTTGGCCTCTGAGGTGGACCTCAGAGGTTGGCCTCGGAGGTGGAGCTTGGATATTGGCTCCGGAGGAGGACCCCAGAGGTTGGCCTCGGAGGTGGACCCCGGAGTTGGCTCCAGAGGAGGACCCCGAAAGTTGGCTCTGGAGGAGGACCCCGGAGGTTGAGCTCGGAGGTTGGCTCCGGAGGTGGACCCCAGAGGTTGGCTTCGGAGGAGGACCCCGGAGGTTGGAGCGGGACGCGTTAGTTCTCTTTACCGTTAATCCTGACGGTGCGGGATCAGCCCTATCAGATGCCCCCGCCCTGAGACGGAGTGGGGCCACCCAGGTGAAGCAAAAGGGGTGTCATGTTCCTAGTGGCTGATCCCCTTCCATTGCCAACTGATCCCAGACACGTGTCTCCAGATGCAGCGATAACTTAGCGCGGGCAACTTGGGGGATGTAAAGGGGCAGTCGCTACTATCCGTCCGATTCGCTGCGATCGTCCTCGAAACGGGGTTGTCCTTTTAAAGCTTGCGAAAAGTAGCCGCCATCATTGCCATCATGGTGGCGTTACCTATTGGCCGGAGGCAGTTTGTTCCACACGCCGTACGCTTGCCAAGGCGGCCCAGCCTATAGCGGGAGTCCGCGTGGCTGGAAAATCGAGGCGGGATGATTTGAAACTTGACAAAACCCAGGCGAAGGCAGAGAATCCGCCATTCTGCTTCAGTTATCTTCTTCTTCCAGCTATCTGCTCCTTCTGCGACCCGAGAATCACCCCCTGCTGTCTTTTCCTTCAGGTTAGCCCTCTGTTCCTTCCCATCCTTCCCTCTTCCCGAAACCTTCTCCATGGCCTCATCGCCATCCTGGACCTCTTCAGCTCCATCTGATGACCATATTTCCCCTTTGAGGCTCCGCGCCTCTTCGTCTCCTTCTTCTTCTTCGTGGTCTTCCGATTCGAAGGACCATCTTCCTTTGTCCCAGCGGTCGGTCGCTGGCAGAGTCCCTGCAAGGGGACGCTCGGCGGCGGCCGGCGGGCCCCAACGAGGAGGTGCCAGGCGGCAGCCAGCACCTCCATGAGGGTGGGGGCGAAATCCCCGAAGGGGACCACCTTCACGGTAATGGGCCAAGACTTAGTCAAAATTAGGGCCCGTTATCATGTACCCCGAGAGGTGGGGCTCTTCCTCCCAACTCCCGACGACAGGGTAGTTTCCTCCCGGCCCGGCAGAGTGGCCATTTGCGAAATTTCCCTTAGGCTAGGGCTTTGCTTTCCCTTTCATCCCTTTTTTGTTAGCTTGCTGGATTACTACTCTCTGACTCCTACCCAACTGGTCCCGAACTCCCTTAGGACCATTTGCGCCTTTCTCATTCTTTGCAGCCACCTCCAAATCACCCCCCGACTTTCCCTTTTTCGAAGCTTCTATTTCCTTAGGCAGCAGATGGGTTGGTGGCTGTTCCAGCCCGACCCGATCGAGTCCTCAAACTTCTTCTTCCATCTTCGGTTAAGGGGTGAAAATCTCGCTTCTTTTTCGCTGACCTTGGCCCAGTCAAGTCTCGATGGGGGATCTCGATCTTCGGCCCAACATGAACTCCACCGTCCTCCCAGGAGACCAAGAAGTGATGGGGCAACTGTTAACTGCTGACATCCTCAGATACAACTTGCTCCTGTCGAGGAGAATCTCTGGCTGGCAGGCCTCACCTCCCAGAGCGGTGAGTAACAAGAGTCTCGACACTTAACCAAATCGCCTTCTCATTTCTTCCTTTTCTTTCTCTCTCTCTCTCTCTCTCTCTCTCTCTCTTTTTACTGACCCCGACTGATGCCATGCAGCAATGAAGCCTCCAACTGCCATGGTCAGGATGGCTGCGATCAAGTGGATGAGGCCTCAGGGGGGCCCAAGGGAGGAGCAGCAAGTGCCGGCCCCAAAGCATCGCGCCGCGTAGGCGTCTCCGCCGGCTGAGCAGCATGGGTCTCCACCAGTCCCAGAGGTGGATCTGACAGCTGACACCACTCCAGAGGCGGCGGGGGCTGAAGGGGCAACCACAGAGGAGCTGGTGGCTGTGGGGCCGATAGTTATGGAGTCCCCACCCTCCCATGGACCACCCCCGGCCGAAGTAGATAGGAGTTGGGGGGAGGGGCCGTCGGGGACAAGTCAGCCCCCCGAACAGATACCCACAAGCGTCCCCCCACGTGCTGAACCGAAGCACATCGAAAGTGCTGAGGGGAGTAGGGCCGGGCCAACCCCTTGCGGGTTTTCATTGATAAACGATGGGCGCCGGGCTGAACAACTCATATCCCACACCGTTCAGCCGGATATTCAAGAGGAGCTCCGAACCCTGGGGGTGAACAGGTTCTTCCGAGAGATCTTCTCAGCCCTTGTTCGAGTAAGTATTTTCCTCCTTACCCTTAGTTTAGAATATTTAGGCCGTTCTCACAACTGACGCTCTGGATGCAGGTGTCCAACTCCGTGGTGCTCACTCAGGAGGCCCTTGAGAAGGGGAGGCTGTCACCCGCCAAATCCAACAAGACGCCGAGGATGCTCAGGCTCGGGCCGAGGCCGCCGAGAAGGCCCTGGAGTTGATAAGGGTCGAATGCGCCAACAAAATAAGGGAGGCCGAAAGCAGAGCCGAAGCCAAAGCTAACCAACGGCGAGCGGCGCTGGACCAACTCACAGAGGCCGAGAGCGCGGTTGAGCCTGAAACCTGCACATAGCCGACTTGAACTCGGCCATCGAGGCTGTCGAGGCTCGGGCAAAGCGGACCGAGGAAGAAATAAGCATCAAGGAGGCCGAGAGGGCGGTGGCGGAGGCCCGAGTCACGGTGGTGGAGGCAGCCACCGAGGCCAGAGCTGCCGCGGCCATGGAAGAGTTCAAGGCATCAGAGCACTTCACCCATGAGCTAGTTGAAGCCAACGCGGATTTCTACGTCCAGGGGTTCAACGATGCTAAGGAAAAGTAGCACGGGTCTGGAATCTCCCCCAGGTCATGGACCTTGAGCCGGACCCAGGTCCCGACGAGGCCTTAGGCGGCGAGTCTGTGGCCAGGTCTTGATTTTGTCCTTCATGTATTTTTGTACCAAGTCCGACTCGGTCGGCATTTTGTAAATACTAATATCAATGAAGCGAAAGTTTTTTCCCTTAATGATAATGTTAATTACATTCTCCTCCCCGAGTCCCCGGGCTGCTGACGTGGGACCCTCGAGGGCTTCGTCAGCACCGAAGGACAGCTTTTATTTTCTTGTAGCTCTATTTTGGCCAAGGATGATTTGGGTATCTGAGCACCACTGGAACATCGGCGTTGACCATATGGAGCATTAGCCTCGGTGCTCAGATAGAAACTTGGGCTTCTGGGAAACTATTGGGACGCCAGCGTCAGACTGACGGGGCATCAGCCTTAGAGCTCCAGTAGAAACTTGGGCTTTTTGTTGAGAGCCGATGGTACATCGGTCCGCCAGTGGTACACTGGGCTTTCCATGCCGAGTTTGGCCTCGGGCTTTTTTGAATCCAATGGTATATTAGGTCTTCGTTACCAATGGTAGATTGGGCTTTCGTTGAGATCCGATGGTACATCGGTATGCCAATGGTACACTGGGCTTTCCATGCCGAGTTTGGTCTCGGGCTTTTTTGAATCGGATGGTACATCGGGTCTTCATTGCCAATGGTACATTGGGCTTTTGTTAAGATCCGATGGTACATCGGTACGTCAATGGTACACTGGGCTTTCCATGCCGAGTTTGGCCTTGGACTTTTTTGAATCCGATGGTACATCGGGTCTTCGTTGCCAATGGTAGATTGGGCTTTCGTTAAGATCTGATGGTACATCGGTACGCCAGTGGTACACTGGGCTTTTCATATCGAGTTTGGCCTCGGGCTTTTTGAATCCGATGGTACATTAGGTTTTCGTTGTCAATGGTACATTGGGCTTTTGTTGAGATCCGATGGTACATCGGTATGCCAGTGGTACACTGGGCTTTCCATGCCGAGTTTGGCCTTGGGCTTTTTGAATCCGATGGTACATCGGGTCTTCGTTGCCAATGGTACATTGGGCTTTCGTTGAGATCTGATGGTACATCGGTATGCCAGTGGTACATTGGGCTTTCCATGCCGAGTTTGGCCTCGGGCTTTTTTGAATCCGATGGTACATCGGGTCTTCGTTGCCAATGGTACATTGGGCTTTCGTTGAGAATCTATGATGCTTGAACTCACATTTTATTAATGAAGGGCCAAGAGCTCGAAAGAGTGCAGACATAAAATTTGACATAAGAAAAGGGGGCACTATTGATAATACCGACGGAGGTTGTCAGCGTTCCACGTCCGTGGGAGGGGCTTCCTGTCCAGCTCTTCTACTTTGTATGCTCCGTGGCGGAGCGCTTCGGTGACTCGATACGGCCCTTCGCAATTCGGTGCTAGCTTGCCTCCTTCTGTCGGTTTCAAGACTTCGGCTCGCCGGAGGACTAAATCTCCAGGTAAGAAGGTTCTAGGTCGGACATGAGCGTTGTAATATCTGGCCATCCGTTGCCGGTAGCGGCCATCCGGAGTCGTGCTCGGTCTCGCACCTCTTCTATCAGGTCGAGGTTGGCCCGCAACTGATTTGGGTTGTCTTCCTCACTGTAAGCTTCCACTCTGGGGCTCCGGGCACCGATTTCCACAGGAATAATTGCTTCGGATCCAAAGATGAGGCTGAAGGGGGTCTCTCCGGTGGGGCCCGCGGCGTTGGGTGATAGGCCCATAACACGTTGGGAAGCTCCTCCACCCAACGTCCTTTGTAGTCGTCAAGCCGGGCTCTTAATCCTTGGAGGATAATGCGGTTGGTCACCTCGGCCGCACCATTGGTTTGAGGATGGCCTACAGAGGTGAATCGCTAATGAATGCCAAGCTCGGTGCAGAATTCTCGGAAAGGTGCATTGTCGAATTGCCGGCCATTATCGGTAACCAGGGTATGGGGGAGCCCGAACGGGCATATTATTGACTTCCAAAAGAAAGACCTCACCTTATTCTCAGTGATCTTGGCAAGCGCCTCAGCCTCGATCCATTTGGTGAAGTGATCGCGGCCACTAGCAGGAACTTGCGTTGACCGGAGGCCAGAGGGAACGGCCCCAAAATGTCCATTCCCCACTGGGCAAAAGGCCATGGTGTCGCCAGGGGGGTCAGCTGAGATGTCGGCTGTCGCTGGATATTGGCATGGCGCTGGCAGCTATCGCACTTCTTGACAAGTTCGGCTGCGTCCTCCCTCATAGTCAGCCAATAATATCCCTGCCGCAAGACCTTGTATGCCAGGGCCCTACCCCTCAGATGACTCCCGCATATGCCTTCATGGATTTTTCACAAGATGTAGTCAGCTTCAGTAGGCCCAACGCACTTGAGGACTGGGTATGAGAATGATCTTCGGTAGAGCTTCCCTTCCATCAGTAAAAACTTTGGGGCCCATCGTCTAAGCAGTCTGGCCTCAGCCGGGTCTTCAGGGATGGTGCCATCAGTAAGATACCGGACATAAGCATCCATCCAGGAAGGCTCCTGCTCGACCGGCATGGTCTCCTCCCCTGCGACTTCGATGCTTGGGACTTGCAGATGCTCCACATACGTCCTTCCCAAGGTCCCATCGGCCGAGGTGGCCAAACGGGACAAGGCATCAGCCCTAGCATTCTCCACCCGAGGGATATAGCTGACGCGGAAGTATGAAAACCGAAAGGCTTGAGATTGCACCTTGCTCAGGTAGCGTGACATGGTTGGGTCTCTGGCCTCGTACTCCCCAGCGACCTGTCCGAAGACGAGCTGGGAGTCTGTGAAGGCCTTCAGATGCTCCACCCCAAGCTCCTTGGCTAGCTTCATCCCTGCCAGCAGGGCTTCATACTCCGCTTGGTTATTGGTGGCCGGGAATAGAAACTGGAGGGCATACTCCACCACCTCCCCTTTGGGGCTCGCAAGAATGAGTCCAGCTCCACTCCCTTGAGAATTTGATGCTCCATCTACATGCAGAGTCCAATCTTCCTTCCCCCTCTCCTCGGTCTCAAGGGAATCCATACGCGCCTCAGGGTGCAAGTCCTCTGGATGCTCCTCGGCCCAAGTGCATTCGACCAGGAAGTCAGCTAGCACCTGGGACTTCATTGCATGCCTTGGCCGGATAGATAAATCAAACTCCCCCAGCTTGATAGCTCACTTGGCCAGCCGACCGGAAGTATAAGGGCGGGA
The DNA here is from genome assembly GCA_900491605.1 of Calamus simplicifolius. Lineage (NCBI taxonomy): Eukaryota > Viridiplantae > Streptophyta > Magnoliopsida > Arecales > Arecaceae > Calamus > Calamus simplicifolius. The sequence continues at coordinate 966,886 of UESW01003865.1, read as the reverse complement.
CAGGATAGTCCGGAGTGGTTGGTCTATGAGCACCACGATTGGGTGAGCTTGAAAGTAGGGTCGGAAGTGCTGGGCGGATACCACCAGTGCGAATATGATCTTCTCGGTCTTGGAGTATCTGGTCTTAGCATCATGAAGCACCTTGTTGGTGTAGTAGACCAGCCTCTGCATCCCATCCGCGTCCATACGGACGAGCACCGAACTGACAGCCTCAGGGGAGGCAGCAAGATACAAAAAGAGCTCCTCCCCGCCTCTCGGTTTGGACAGCAACGGGGGAGTAGATAAAAAATTCTTTAGCTCCTCAAAGGATTCCTGATATTCCTTCGTCCACTCAAAGCTATTAACCTTTCGCAGCACCTTGAATAAGGGCAGACACCGCTCTGCCGATCTTGACATGAAACGGCTCAGGGCTGCCACCCTTCCGGTCAAACGCTGCACCTCCTTCTTGTTAGCCGGGGGCCTCATATCCAAATGGCTCGAATCTTACATAAAGCACAGAAACTTACTGGCTGCCACCCCGAAGGCGCACTTACGGGGGTTCAGTCTCATTCGGAACTAGCGCAGGTTGGAAAAAGTCTCCGCAAGGTTAGCAATATGATCCGCAGCGTGGGCGCTTTTGGTTAGCATGTCATCCACGTACACCTCCATGTTACGCCCGATCTGGGCCTTGAAAGCCTTGTTCATCAACCTCTGGTAGGTGACTCCCGCATTCTTCAACCCGAACGACACCACCTTATAGCAATATATCCCCTTCTCCGTGATGAAGGAGGTCACCTCTTCATCAACCGGGTTTATACTAATCTGGTTGTACCCTGAGAATGTGTCCATGAAACTAGAGTCTTGTGACCGGACATAGCGTCTACCAGCTGGTCGATCTGGGGCAGCGAGAAGCTGTCTTTGGGACATGCTTTATTGAGGTCGGTGAAGTCCACGCACATCCTCCAACTCCCACTGGCCTTACGGACCATCACCACATTCGCCAGCCAGTCGGGGTAGTGGACTTCCGAATGTGCTCGGCCGCCGTCAACTTATGCACCTCCTCGTCTATGGCCTTCTGTCTGTCTGAAGCAAAGCTCCTCTTCTTCTGCCGAACGGGTCAACACTCCGGCTTGATGTTGAGTTGATGTGTAATCACCTCCTCCGGAATGCCTAGCATATCGGACGCCGACTAGGCAAAAATATCAGCGTTGGCTCGCAGGAACGCAAGGAGCTGACCGCGAGCCTCCTCCGGAAGCAAAGCCCCAATGTGAATAGTTCGCTCCGGGTATTCTCCCAGGGGAAAGGCTAGCAGGCGCTCGGACGGTTCTCCTCTCCTTGCTGAGTCTCGAGGATCCAGTGCTTCCGGTGCAGGTGCACAGACTTCTCCCTAAGGACTGGGGGCCATGTGGCAACAAAGTGGTGGGGGGTTTTGTTCCCCTCGCATCTCCCTGACTCCTTCGCTGGTAGGAAACATCACGAGGAGCCTCTTGGTGGAGATGATAGCGTCCAAAAGGTTAAGCCCAAGCCTTCCCAGGATAGCGTTGTAAGCGAGGGGCACTCGGACCACCAAGAAGATCATGAAGACTGTGCTTTGGCGCGGGGCCGTGCCAGCCGTGACAAGAAGAGTGATCTCCCCCTCTACCTTCACGGAGTCTTCGGTGAACCCCATTAAAGCCGTGGTGACAGGCCGAAGTAGGTCGGGTGACAGGTTCATGCGAACAAAAGCATCATAATTCAAAACTTCCACTGAGCTCCCACTATCAACTAAAATTATTTTTATAGGGTGCCTAGCTATCGTCATGGTCATGATGACACTATCATTATCTTTATTAACCACCCCCTCTAAGTCCCTTTTGAAAAAAGGGATTACAGAGTCTAACTCTCTCTCCCCTCTTGGCCTCTTGGGCGGGCCGCCTACCCTCTAGGAAATTATAGTCACCGTCTTCTCGTCGGAGTATTGTCAACCATCGGTGGCGGAGGCGCTGATGGACCAGGAGCTCCTGAGTTGCTCCTCTGGACGAACTTCCCAGGTGGCCATGCTGGATAAGGTCCTCTATCGCCTTCTTCAGCTGACGGCAGTCGTCGGTGTCGTGGCCATGATCCCGGTGGTAGCGGAACTAGAGGTTCTTGTTGCGGGGAATCTTTGGGTTCATCGGGAGAGGGCGCTGAAGATATGGCTCGCCCTCGATCTCAAGAAGGATATGCGATATCGGGGCGAGCAAAGGGGTATAAGGCCCGTCTCTCGGTGCAGGAGCTCGGGTACGGTTGTCTGGTCGGTAAGGGGGCTCTGGTCTTCTGGGGCGAGCTTCAGCATACTCTGGTCGGGCCGGCTTCTTGGTGGTGTTACCACCAGCCTCACGCTGGGAGGAGTCAGCTTCGTCTACACGAATGTACTTCTGGGCCCAGCTCAAAAGCTCAGCGTAGGAGCCGGACGGCTTCTTGTTGAGGGAGTATGCGAAGCGAGAAGGACGGAGCCCTCGCTTCAAGGCCAAGGTAGCCACCGAATCCTTGAGGTTATAAACTTCCAGGGCGGCCTCCTTGAAACGAGCAACGTAGTCCCGCAAAGACTCACCGCTCTTCTGCTGGATGGAGAAGAGGCTGTCCGCCACCCTTGAAATTTTTCGGCAAGCGTCGAAATGAGCGAGGAAGGCCCTCTCCAATTGGCGGAAGGAGTCGATACTCTGTGGCGGCAAGCAGGAGTACCAGGCTCGAGCTCCTTTCTTTAGGGTGGCGGGGAAAGCGATGCACAGGAGAGAGTCAGTTGCCTCCTAGACTTGCATAAGGACCTTGTAGCTTTCCAAATGGTCCAGGGGGTCCGTAGTCCCATCATACTGGTCTAGCTGAGGGAGATAGAATCAGGTTGAAATCAGCTCCTCCATGATCCGGCAGGACAGTGGTGGTCGACTGTCGTAGTCCGCCTCTGGCGGGTTGGTGATCCGGCGGCTAAGCTCCTCAACCGCTGATTATACTCGTCGAGCCGACGTTCAGCTCTGCGGGCTACTCTGTCGTCAAAGGACCCCTCCCTCGAAGAATCTGAGGAGGGGGATGGGTGGCGTCGATGCTGACGAAGGCGCTCCGCCTCCTTCCCGCGCCATCGCTTGGGAGATGCACTGGCACGGCAAGAGGGCGACCGGGGCCTCTTGGAGGTTTCGCAGCAGTGAGGCCTGGGCGAAACGCGGCGGTGGCCAGCTTCTCGGGCAGGAGGTTTCTTTCGAAAAGAGTGCTGGCTGGGCTGGATGGCTCCTGGCCCTGACGAGAGGGGCTCCGGTTGCTGCGCAGCCACCGCTTGATGCCGCAAGCCTTGAACCACCGTTGCCAGAGATTGTACTTATGCAGTGAGGGCAGCAATCCGGTCTTCTTGAAGTTGCTGCGGTGGTGGTGGTGGTGGGGCAGGAGCGTCGGCTAGGGGAGCTGAGGGGCCAACCGCTAGTGGATCAACCCCTTGACGCTGCCCCCCAGCATGACTGGCGGTAACCTCTCGTGCGCGGGTCGTCACCATTGCTTGAGAGCTCAGGAAGAGAAATTGTTGCTGACAGGTTCGAAACTTTTTTCTTTCCCCCCTACCTAGCGCGCCAATCTATTGACGCCAAGTCACTTTCTACAAACGTCGAGGAAACAGAGATCCTCCTCGCCGGATTCCTGCAAGAAAAGTCCCCGGAGACCGGATGCTCCGGTGGAGACCCTCCGACGCTCAAGTCAGTAACTCGAGAACATACAAGAGTTAGCTTTACAGAAGAAAGCTTATGGGTTTTTGTTCAGAATCCTTCCTTCTTTGCAAATGCGGGCTTTTATACCTGTTCCAAGATCTCTCCTTCTCCATGCTTCCAAAAGGTTACCGATTTCGTGATATCTCCGTCCGTTAACAAACAAAAAGGAGGGCCTGATAGTGTCAGGTCACATCATTACTGTATGTCAGAGGTGTTCTGCTTGAGTTGCCATCTGCCAGCACGGCCTTACAAGTGTCGGGCAGTTGCGCCTGTATCAGGTACGCGCCGTTAAGAGGTACGGCCACATGCGGCTGCAAGTGAATGACGAGTCGTACACCGTGACGAGATACAGCCATACGTAGTCGTGGGCAAGTAATGTGTTGCATGCTGTAATGGGGTATGGCTACGTACCGTTATGGATATGTAGTAGACCATACACCTTAATAAGGCATGGCGACGCACCATATCAGGCGAGTAGTGGGTCACATGGGCGTGTAGGTGACCCGTTGCTATCGGCCCCAATGGCTGGACCATGACGGTTGTCTAAAGTCGTGGTTGGAGCTGAGGGCTGAAGGAAGCTGGAGCGGACCTCGAAGGTTGGCTCCGAAGGAGGACCTCAAATGTGGACCCTGGAGGTTGGCCTTGGAGGTGGAGCTAGGAGGTTGGCTCTGAAGGAGGACCTCGAAGGATGGCCTCAAAGGTGGACCCCATAGGTTGACTCCGGAGGTTGACCTCGAAGGTTGGCTCCGGAGATGGACCTCAAAGGAGGACCCTAGAGGTTAGCCTCGGAGGTGGACTTTTAAGGTTGGCTCCGAAAGAGGACCCCGGAGGTTGAGCTTGGAAGTTGGCTCCGAAGGTGGACCCTGAAGGTTGGCTCCGAAGAAGGACCCCGAAGGTTGGCCTCGAAGGTAGAGCTCGGAGGTTGGCTCCAAAAGAGGATCCCGTAGGTTGACCTCGAAAGTAGATCCCAAAGGTTGGCTCCGAAAGAGGACCCCGAAGGTTGGCTCCGAAGAAGGACCCCAAAGGTTGGAGCGAAACGCCGTCGATTTCTTTTACCATTAATCCTGATGGTGCGGGATCAGCCCTATCAAACAGCGACGATTGATGATGACAGACCAATTATCCTTTGATCATCTTGCCTCTTGAGCAAACAGGCTAGTTTGAACGGTCTCAGCCAGCCAGATGTGGCTGCTATACCATCCAATCTGTGCAACCGCTTGTCAAGCAGGTTAATATCAACTTTACCCAACCACATCGTATCAATTACATTTACTAAGTTCTCAGAAGGGCACTGCTGTAGCAAAACAAATGATCAAATAAGGATAATGTAGGATTCACACAGATTACGGGGGAATGTACACAAAATATCTGTAACTAGGCCACACCATATATTACCACATTAAACATATCAAGGGCTTGAACTCTTCCAGAAATAGAGATTAAGGAACCGAATTAAACTGATCAAGGGCTTGAAAACTTCCAGAAATAGAGATTAAGGGCTTTACTTTCCTGCAACTTGACATAAATCAACAAAAGGACATACAGTAAACCGGACACTATAGGAACTCTCTCAGGCTTCATCCAGTGGGGACATAATCATCTAGATCACGTTTTACAACAAAGATTGCCCTAAATTATTTTACAGAAAATACAAAGTCTTGGGTGATAAGATGGAACAAATAGTCTCTCCAGATCCAAAAAACCAGGTTGTATAGCAGATTAGGCACTTGCATCAGAAGTGCAGATGCAGCAAGATATGTTAAAAGATCAACTGGTATAACATTTTTCCCACAGATGTGTACATCATCTTCACAATGAGTTGTTATGCCTTGTACTTTTTTTAAAGTTCACAAATTCTGTAAAAAGTGAAACACCATCAACACCATTGTGAAGCACAAGGAACTTGTAAAAGTTGAGTGGCCCGCCAATAAACATCACCTGCTAAAGGTATCTCCAGATATTAAACGTAAGCAGTAATGGATAATCCCTACAAACAAAAAGCTGTGATCGAATAGATTGTAAGCAACAAGATCGATTTCATTAGCCCATGTTTTCAATCAATCACAGTTGGATCTTCAAGAGCTAAAGGAAGAGATGCCTTACCTAGGAGAGTTCATCCAGCAAGAGGATTTGCATGGATGGTCACACGATTAATCCTGATCTCAGCTAGAGGTCTATCCCCAGGTCCTGTCGGTGTCTGGGCAAGCCAACAAGCTCAAGCAGTCAGTCACGATTTTAATGCGGGACTAGCAAACAAACATGCGTTCAATAACCATTTGAAAAACAACAACAACAATAAATACAGATGCAAACATAACCATCAATATTCCTATAATTCATCAATACGATGTCTCTGTTTGCCATGGATAAAAATAAAATGGAAAGTATTTTATATCTTATTGTTTGAGATGCAATGCATTATATTATATAGAAATAGAAATTTTACTTAGTTATTATTTGTTTACAGAAATATTGATAAAACTATCGATCTGTGGGAATTTTAATAAAGAACTGCAAAAATAATTGAACGCTTAAAATAGAAAAAGATAAAACCTTCAACCAAGCATGGGCCTTCACATGTGCCTTAACATAACATGCCAATTTGGCAGCATGTAATTGGCACCCTCCCAGGGGTATTGGTGTAAGAAGGCACACACTGGAATAATGGTATTCAACAGCAAAGTCTCTTAGACATTATTCCATTGCAAGCTAAGTGGGGAAGAAAAAATCTTATGGTGAAAGATAAATATAACTAAAAAGTTCAGGCACAGTACCAAAACAATGAAATCTGATGAAAGCTTAAAGCATACGAGAGAACTATACCTCCATGGTTTGAGAGGCAGCAGAGATCGAAATAGGCTTGCAATGATTTGGTTGGGTGTGGGTTGCAGGGTAATCGTGCTTCCTTGGATGGAATTAGGAATGGAACTATGATTAATGGGAACTGCTGGAATCATGCCTTGATAGGGAGTGACAAATATGATAGGAATTTTTTCCCAACAGCCCATCCAAAAGGCTCTTTGTTGGATTTAATGTAGCACTAGCACGTCATGCTAATCTGCTACTGCATTATAGGAGACACGGGAGAGGGCCATGGTGAACCATCCATTATGGTATCAAATTCTTGTATGATTTGACAGAATCTTTGTGGGAACCCTAGCTCCCCTTGGTTCTGCAGCTTCTGCCCCTAGCAAGATAGGGGGCTAATAGGGGGTTAAATTATATTGGATGCTACATGAGAGAGAGATGGTTGCCAGCTAAATAGGGAAGAGAAATTAGCGGGAAAGAAACCAGATTGAAAATGGACAAAGAAGTAGTGCTGAAAAAAGAAATTATAATTGAACAACAATAAAGAGGTCAAGGGTATTTTGGGCAATAAAGTGATAAGCAGAATCAATTGGCAAAATTCTAAGATATCAAAACTTCAGCCTTCCAATATAATAGAGAAATAGTAACACAATGCAAGTCTACCTCAAGAGCACAATTACAACAATCTTGTGGTTTGTGCTAAAAATTCAATAAATTGGTTTAGGCACCAAAATCCACCTACCTTTTCCATAAGGTCTAAAACTTCAAACCCATGGATTACTCGTCCAAAAACTGTGTAGAGTCCATTTAAATGTGGTTGCTTTGCATAAGCGATAAAGAATTGGCTTCCGTTTGTGTTGGGCCCACTATTTGCCATTGAAAGTATTCCTCTTGCATTGTGCTAGAAAACAACAAGATATCGCATCAGTATTCCTCTAGGAAAAAAAGTAATTTACAAATACAGCTTGATAGTAAAAATTATGGCATTATCAAAATAAACTCATTTAGTATGTAGCAAGTACCTTTAAGGAAAATGGCTAGATTCAGTGAAAACTAGACAAAATCATCTTTGTCAAGCAAATATTCATCAGACAATTACCATTAACAAGATAAAAAAACCAGTGTAGGATAAAATAGAGCAAAAAAAATTATCCATCGTTTGGTGAAAAAGTCACTTCTGTTGGTAGAAGCATTTTGGCTCCACAATTCTGGCACTAATGAAGAAATCAAGTGCTAGCTATCATGTCAACCTAGAACACCCACACCAATACAAGAGATTTAAGGATATTGACATATGATACCTTAAGCGACTCTCGGATTTCATCATTGAATTTCTTCCCCCATATGCTGGTCCCTCCCTTGCCAGTGCCCGTAGGATCTCCACCTTGGATCATGAAACCCTTGATATTTCGATGAAATATAGTTCCATCATAATAGCCACTAGCACAAAGTGCCAAAAAGTTCTGCGTCAAAATTGAGCCCAATTAAGTTCAGCAAGTACATATTTCAACAATATAATATGCACAAGATATATTCCTGAATTTGGTGATTTTTATGGAAATGGAAGAAAAAAATAGAATCAAAGGCATTTGTTGTAATCTTTACCCAGCAGATATGTTGTTTATAAAAACAATATTTTTTGAATGGCTCAGCAGGTATGAAGTGACTGATCTAATGATAAGACAATCCTGTAGTCTTTAACTGACCATCCATAGCCCAAGTACAGAACAACATAAAATTTAAATCATGGCTTAAGTAGACAACAGCAAATTTTCAATATCATGCCAACCAACATGGACTAAGTAGCTACTACTACAAACAGCAGCCAAGCATACAGGTTCACGTTCATGCCGAATCCTAGGCAGTGATTTTGTCGCATATTGCCAATGAGTTGGCACATAGCAACATTTGTCAAGTTAGTTTGTACAAGCCCTGTACATGTTATTGCTAATATATCACCTTTTTTCTGAATTGGGGTATGTTTACTGTCATGGTGCAAATAAGCACTGATAGTGTGTTTTATATACTTAGGCCAAGCCTGGAGAGAATGTTTCATTATCTACCCTTCAACCAACACTGTACAAGTGACAAAACTCAATCAGCATCATCGACTGCAATTGCCATTAAAGACTGTCATAGCTCCTCTTCCATGACAGGACCAGTGGTCTAATTTCTGTTTCAACTAACTGACATATGATTCATCAGGCCCACATTGTTTAGATCTTGATTTTGCTTCCCCCCATACAACTTATGGTGGCCATGACTTGCCCATAGGATTAAGTTTTATATCATCACATTCCTTGAGCTTCTTTTACAAACTTTCAAAAAATAAATAAGACGTAGGCAATGTTGTCAGCCCAAATTCAATCCTTTGCACAAAAAGTTGCTGAATTCACAGACCTATTCCTCAGCATGACACTACATCATCCAAGCAATTTGACATTTGGGACATTTGGGAACTGGAGCACAATATTTGATGATTCTTTTTATTTCCTGACAATTATCATTATTGTTTCATAAAGGTAATTGCTGAATTTTGTTTTGTATTGAGTTAATACATTTTACATATTTTCCAACATAATATCTATTTTTATTGTTTTATTTTATTTTTTGAATGTCTTTGCTCCAGCAAATTAATCCAGAGGTCGAAACAGTGACTGAACCATAGTCTAGTTCTGATGACCATGCTTAACAAAAAGGAAGATATGATAAGGGGGAAGAGAATAATAAAAACAAGAAGAATAAAGGAAAGTGGAGTGGCTGCAACAAATTACTTTTCTTTGAAATAAAATATGTCTACAAATTCAATTCTACTCCCACAAGAGTTTTTAGATGGCAAACAATATCATTCTCTTACATGCATCAAGATTCAAATCATGAGCCACATCAACTGACTCAACAATTACTTGGTAAAATGTCTCAAAAAAAAAAAAAAGAAACTAATCAGACAATGAATCCCCGTACTAAAGGAATGGCCAGCAATGTTACTCGAAAACATGACAAAGAGGTCAACCATCTAGATACCTTAAAGAATATAACACAAGGACATGCTTATATCATTGAGATGTACGTGAGAGTATGCATACAAAAAAATAATTAGTTGGATCAGTTGTTCCTTAATGTTACAAAATTCATAAAACTTGTTAAATATTTTGTTAGGCCTGAAAACGTCTATGCAAGAGTACTAAAGTTAGTCTTTTAATAGCACCGATTTCATTATTTGGTAATTTGAGGTGCCAAGGAGGGACATTAAGTGTCCAAAAGAAATAATTGCCCAAGAGTCTCACACATCAAGAAACCAAAAATTTAGAGCATCTAGATACCCCCAGCCATCATAACTCCCAAAAGGCTTGGACTAGGAATCTCAAAAGGAAACCAATTAAGGGTGTATTTGGTATTTCTCAAAATAATTTCTTTTGTAAATTTTAAAGTTAAAGAAAAGCACTTTGAAAAATCATAGTGATTCATAGCACCACTTCAGACATGCTTCTTAAGGAAGAGAATGTCAAAATGTGACTTTTGGCTCTTGTTCGTGGCCTTGCTCCTCTTTCAAATATGTTAGCCCATCCACCAAAAGTAGTTCTACAATATGTGATTATCAAATATGAAAATACAAAAAATGCTTTTTATTTAAGAACCAAAATGAAAATGATTTCTGAGAATGACTTTTTAAAAAGCAGAAGCAACTCCAAATATAATCTAAGCATATTTTTTGTGCACCTAAATCATGTCCATATTGATCTCAAAACATTTCATCAAAAATTCCTAAAACTTCTGAAAAAGAATAAATGGCAAAGAAAAAAAGACATTAAATGCGCATCTAAATCATGATTTTGCATGTTCTTAAAATCATCAGTCATGATTTTATGATGCTCAGCATTTAGCTGTACGAGAAAATTTCATAGAAGTCCTAAATAATTTTATTGAAATTTCTACCCTAAATAGAAATTTTAAATTCACGATTTTCTCTCTTTATCACCTCATACCTTTTCCTTTTTTTGACCCTTATTTTCTTTGACAGCTGAATACCTTGCAAAAAAATCTGAAATTAAAAATAAAAAATTCAGGAAAAAACTAAAATCAAATTTGAAATAAAAAAACCTCCAAATGGAGCCTACAACAAATTTGAGGCCCAAGAAGATGGGCAGATCAAGGCCGATTTACAAAGGAATCTTTGGGGCGGAATGTTGCAATAGCTGGATCACTGATTTGTCGCTATGAATTATGTGGCCTTCTACATTCTTGGCTAGCATAACAGCAACATTATCACATTTGTATTGTGTAAATCTAATGCATCAACAATATGATCCATTAAAAATTGAGAAAGTTTTACTACTGATACTCCATCTAATTTTAACCCTCTGTGAATTGGAGGTTATTTGTATGCAATATGATTACAAGCATTGGAGAAATTTGTGATCATCGATGGATAACTCTACCTAAAAGTTTTTTGACCAAGACAGCTCTCCTATAAAATTGTAGAGGAAGAAAACATCACTTCTTCTTTTTTTTTTTTTTTTTTTTTTTTTTTTTTTTGGGGGGGGGGGGGGGGGGGGTTGATGCTAAACTATCAAACACACAACCTGGTTTCTTTAAGTCTCAAAACCATTTCATAACATCCTCAATTATTCAAGGTTACATGCCCAATTTGTCAAGAATTGATAAAACACCTCTAGTTTGAGGTTTTCAGCAGGTTTTGAATGAAACCCTATTGCTTTCAACTCGCTGCAATCAATTCTGGTCAGCATAATTGAAACCCTACTGTTTTTATTTTGATTTAATTATGTGTAGAAGTTCTTAGCTCTGCTGCAAACATATAAATAGAAAATGTATTTCCCTGGTTTTCAACAAACTAAGTCAAACAAATGATGTACGAAATCCTCTTATGACCTAGGTAAAAGTAGAATATTGGACCTAGATTAACCACTAATTTATACAGATCTCCAGGTTAAGAACATCAATCATTCATCATGATCAAGAATTCTTGTATGTAATGGCTCAAACCAAAAACACTGAAATTATAAGGGAAGAAAGACAACTGGACCCCCAAAATGAAATAATTTAGCGCCCCAACGACATAGGCAATCAAAGACTAGGAACCACAGATACTTCAAAATGCATCCTTATTTGCTTCCAATACGTATTGATTTTATATGCTTCTAAAATTAGCACTCCAACGGCATAGGCAAAATAGGAACCACAGATACTTCAAAATGCATCCTTTATTTGCTTCCAATACGTATTAACATTATATATTTCTAAAATATGTGTCAGATACTTATTTTAAGCATACTTAGTTTAAGCATACTTATTTTAAGCATATTGTTTTTTCTTTAGTAAGAAAGAGATCCAGATAATCCCATGGATACATTCAGGTTACTCCCTTGATACCTCTGAGGATAAGGAACGGGCCTTTTTACCGATGAACATTGGCACTTTAATGATTAATGGTTAATGGTAAAGTCCGTGATTCTAATTATACCACATGCATGATATGGATTATTTCATCCCATTATCTACAAACCGACTATTATAACGATCGCATTGCACTAAGGATGCAACTATCAACCCCTCCACTACATTCGTCCCTTGCCAATCACCAAATCAGAAGCTTGAGAGAAATTTCACCCTCGTTGTAAAAATTTAAAGCAAACAATTTATTAAAAAAGCGAACCTCGGCTGCTTTGGGGACCTCATCGCATGCGATCTCGCACTTGATGTCGCCCAGATTCGTGTGCAGAGTGACTGACTGCATAGAATTGGAAGATTAGAAAGAGTTAGGGTTTTCGAGACTGGAGGCGTCAGAAATGGTAACGAAAATTAAAGATTTTAGAAGAAAAGAGTTGGAAGCGAGAGAACGAGTACTCTACCATCGGCTTTTCTTCCACTAGGATGGAAAAAAGTTCTCTCTCGGAGAAGAGAAGCTTTAGAAATTTGGGAAGGGAAGCAAAGCAAGACGCGAGGCCCTGGAATGGAGTTCTAAATCGAGCTCGAGCGAGCCTTCGGCCTTCTGAGCAGCGGATGCTTCTGGAGGCATGTGGAACTGGCTATGATTTGGGCTTTATATTGAGATGTTGGTCCAGATGAAATCCGGCCCAACCCAGTCCATTCTCAGGTCCAGTGACTAGAAATAGTGATGAGATTATAATCTCAACTTAACTCATCTAAGCCTTTTCCCAACTCTTTTCTATTCAGAGCCAAATCGGCATTCAAATTATAAAAAATTATTTTTTAAATTATTTCTGTTCTATTCGTGTTGGTTTAGGTCTACTTCTACTCTATTTTTATCATAAATTATTAAAAGATCATTCTTTCTAACGAAAATATAAAAGGATTACATTGTATATGAGATTATAAACTATATTCCATAATTAACCAAGCAACAAGCATTTCTATCTTCTATAATTTGTAGATGAATTAAATTCAATAAATTTTGATAAATGAGATAAAATAATATTCCCAAATATAGAATATTTGAGGCCCATAAGTATCTTTTAAATCAAATAAGAGCCTAAGAGGTCGAGCTATTATTATTATTATTATTATTATTATTATTATTATTATTATTATTATTATTATTATTTTAAGGAGATATAGAGCATATCCTATTTCCTCTTCTCCAAATCACATATGCCAAGATTTTTTTCGTAGTCTCTACTGGTCACGTGATTGACATCAAATAAGTAATGATATTTTAAACAATTTCAAAAAAACGAAAAAGGGAGAGAGAGCAAGCAAGCTATCGAATTAAAAATTAGCCTGGCTGGTCGCACTGATACAAACACTGAAAAAAAAAATTCTCTTGATTCGAGTGCACGCATTCCAATATTAGGCTTGTCAACCAAGAGGCAAAGATAGAAGGCAGAGACATATTTCTTGTTGAGTCATGATTCCTTCATTTAAAGGCCGATTTGGCTCTTATATATTCCATGAAAATAAGAATCAATAATATTTTTAATAATAAAATAAATCAATAGTGTTTATGACATAAAATTACAATAAATATATTTATTATGAATTAGTTGTCAATGATTTTGATGTCAATAAAAATAAATAATTTAATAAATATTTAAATGAAAAATATTATTCTATTAGAACCAATAGAGTATAAGTTGGATTATTATATCAATTGTTACTTAAAGATTTATTACATATTAAAGAAATATAAATTATTAAATTATATAATGGAGAATATAACATATTATATTAAAATAATGAATAACTAGCATAAAAATACAAATAAAAATATATTTGTAAAAATATGAATGAAAATAGAAGTATAAAGTATAACAGATATAAATAAATAAGATTAATTTTTTGATAACTTAAATATAAAATATAAACTGTAAAATTTAAATAAATATAAAATATAAATTAAATAAAAAAATTAAATATAGAACACAGAAAATAAAGAGTGTAAGTTATGATAAACAAAAAAAAACTAAAAAAATGTGATAACAACTCCCAAAAAAATTATAAGGATCAGCCTTATAAGCTTAGTTACATTCATCAGGTAATGATTCATCTAGAAAATGATATTTACTGCATTAAAATATATAACTGGTAAAATTAAATATTAAAATTGAATTGCTATTCCTTTGCTCTGCGTTTCTTCATTTTATTTCCAAACAATAGATTATGAAATGCAAATCCAATTCCCTGCCTTCCATTTCCATTCCATTCTAATCCACATTATGATTCTTTTTCATTCCTGAAAACAAAACATAATGCAAAAAAAATAACCGCAGTGGCAGTCAAAATCTAACTCTCATGAAATTATAATAAAAAATTTCGGACTATTCTGAAAAATATAGAAGATATATGATGCCTTCATTCCAGCATGCACCTTCACTTGAGTTCACAATGCAAACAATAGAAAACACAAGCCAGATGCTTACAAAATATGCTGCTTTCAGAATCCCTTAGCTGTTAACAAAATGTTCAACCTATTCTCCTGTTGTCCTGAAACTATTTTGAAACTGTTCAAAGCATAATAGCAAATACCAACCAGAAGCTTTCACTCTACATTCATGAGGAGACAAAAATATAATATATATTTTTACCAATATCAAGGTTCCTACAAAACGTTAGCAATCAAGGCGAGAATGCTCACAAAATTTTCATACTTTCTAACCTCTCACAGCTATTCTTGCCACGCCAGCGCTTCTCCCAAGCGGTGGCATGGGAACGATATGGAGCACACACGCCCTCATCGGCGCCATCCCTTCCCATCCTCGAGATCTTTGAGTGAGGGATCCTTTGACGGCCGAATCACTCGTCGGACCGAGCGACAGCTATATGAGTACAACCAGCGGCTAGCTAGAGGAGCTCAGCCGCAGGATCACCAATCCGCCAGAGACGAATTATGACAGTCGTCTTCCGCTGTCCCGCCCATCATGGAGGAACCGATCTCAACCCGGTTTCGCCTTCCTCAACTGGACCCATACGACGACACCACCGATCCCTAGACATCTGAAGAGCTACAAGGTTCTCATGCAGGTCCAGAGGGCGACCGACTCCCTTCTTTGCATCGCCTTCCTCGCCACCCTAAGGAAGGCGGCCTAAGCTGGTACTCTCACTTGCCACCGTGCAGCATCAACTCCTTTCGGCAGCTGGAGAGGGCCTTCCTAGCGTACTTCGACGCATGCTGGAAGATCACGCGGGTGGCAAACAGTTTGTTCATCGTCCAGCAGAGGGGCAGCTAGTCACTGAGGGACTTCGTAGCCCGGTTCAAGGAAGCAGTGCTTGAAGTCTACAACCTCGAGGACTCGGTGGCCACTCTGGCCTTGAAGCGAAGGCTCTGCCCATCCCGCTTTGCCTACTCCCTTGACAAGAAGCCCCCTGATTCTTACGTCGAGCTGCTGAGCTAAGCACAGAAGTATATTTGCCCCGATGAGGCCGACTCCTCACGGTGCGAGGCGGACGGGGGTTCCAGCAGGAAGCAAGCCCATTCCGAACCTACTGAGGCTCAACTCAGGAGACCTGAGCCTCCACACCGAGCAGACAACCGACCGTAAGCACTAGCCCCCAGGGAGAGACCCTTTACCCCCTGCTCGCCCTGATATCCCATATCCTGATGGAAATCGAGGGCGATTCGTATCTTCAATGCCCCCCTCCCATGAAGCCAGGGACCCTCGCAACAAAAATTTCTATTGTTGTTTTCATTGGGACCATGGCCACGATATAGAAGACTATCGCTAGCTAAAGAAGGCGATTGAGGACCTCATCCAGCGTGACCACCTGGGGAAGTTCGTCCAGCAGGAGAACCCAAATGCACCCGGTCTATTGGCACCTCTGCCTCCCTAGGCCAACATCGATAACGCCTCGACCGAGAGGACTATGGCTATGATTTTCTGAAGGGCATGTAGCACTTCCAAAAGGCCACGGGAGGGTGAGAGGCTAGACTTTGTAATTTTTTTTTTTAAAAGAGATCTAGAGGGGGTAGTTAATAACAATGATGACAGCGTCGTCATGTCTATGGTGATCGCGAAACGCTCTGTAAAGAGAATTTTGGTTGACTGTGGAAGTTCAGTCGATATTCTTAGTTATGATGCCTTTACTCGAATGGACTTATTCCCTAGCTCCCTTCGACCTGTGACCACGCCACTAATGGGCTTCACCAGAGACTCCATGAGGGTTGAGGAAGAGATCACTCTCCCAGTCACAACCAGGATGCTGCTGCGTTAGAGCACGATCTTCATAAACTTTCTGGTTGTTCGAGTATCCTTGGCCTATAATGCCATCCTTGGAAGACCCAATCTGAACCTCCTAGATGCCATCATCTCCACCAAGAGGCTGCTCGTAAGATTTTTCACTAGTGAGGGGGTCGGGGAGATGCGTGGGAAGCGAAATTTAATGCCGCTCTGCTACCATACAGCCCCCAGCCCTCAGGGGGTGATGGCTGCACCAATACCTAAGTCGCTCGACCCCCGAGATTCGAAGAGAATGGGGAAGCTAGCCGAGCTCTTGCTGACCTTTATGCTGGGGGAAGATCCGACGAGAACAGTCCCGATCGGGGCCCTTCTCCCCGAGGAGGCGCGAGATCAACTTCTCGCTTTCCTATGAGCCAATTCTGACATCTTTGCCTGATCGGCATCCAATATGCCAGGTATACCTGGAGAGGTAATCACCCATCGGCTCAACATCAACCCAGGATGTTGGCCTATCCGGTAGAAGAAGAGGAGCTTCACCCCCAATCGGTAGAAGGCCATTGACAAGGAGGTCCGCAAGCTAGTGGCCACCGGCCACATCTGGAAGGTCCACTATCCAGACTGGCTGTCCAATGTGGTAATGGTCTGTAAGGCTAGCGGGAGCTGGAGGATGTGTGTCGACTTCACTGACCTTAACAAGGCATGCCCCAAGGACAACTTTCTGACCAGTTAGTGGACACGACGTCTGGCCATGAAACCCTTGGCTTCATGGATGCCTTCTCAGGGTATAACCAAATCAAGATGGACCCGACAGATGACGAAGCTACTTCATTCGTGACTGAGAAGGGCATATACTGTTACAAGGTAATGCCCTTCAAACTGAAGAATGCTAGAGCCACATACTAGAGGCTGATGAACAAGGTCTTTGAGGACCAGATCGGACGCAACATGAAGGTGTACGTGGATGACATGCTTACCAAAAGTATCCGCACCGATGACAATGTTACTGACCTGGCGGAAACCTTTAGCAATCTTCGCTGGTTCCAGATGAGGATGAATCCCCGCAAGTACGCTTTTGGGGTTACAGTAGGCAAGTTCCTAGGCTTCATGGTGACACAGCGGGGAATCGAGGTAAACCCTGATAAGATCCGAGCCATCCTTGACTTGAGGCCCCCAGCTAACAAAAAGGAGGTATAGTGTTTAATCAGGAGAGTGGAAGCTCTAAGCCATTTTCTGTCCAAGTCAGCAAAGAGATGCCTACCCTTCTTTAAGACACTGCGCAAGGTCAATGGTTTCGAGTGGACAAAGGAGTGTCAGAAAGCCTTTGAAGAGCTGAAGGAGTTCCTGTTTACTCCGCCGTTGCTATCCAAACCACACGACGGGGAGGAGCTTTTCCTCTACCTTGCGGTTTCCCCCGAGACAGTCAACTCCATGCTCGTTCACATGGATGCCAATGGAACACAGAGGTCAGTTTATTACACCAGCAAGGTACATTAGGGGAATTTGACCTATCATTCCAACCAAGGTCGGTGATGAAGTTCTAGGTGTTAGCTGCCTTTCTAATCAAGTGCACGTGGGCCGAGGAGCAGTCGAAAGAACCCCATTCGGTGTCCTCAGACATGATGGCCAAAGCAGGAGGGGAGGACTGGATCCTTCACGTGGACGGCGCGTCTAATTCCCAAGGGAGTGGAGCCGAGCTCATCCTAGCAAGTCCAGAGAGAGAGGCCGTGAGTATGCCCTCCGTTTTCTTTTCCCTGCCATCAACAACCAAGCGGAGTATGAAGCCATGTTAGCAGGAATGAAGCTGGCCAAGGAGCTTAGGGTAAAGCATCTCGGAGCCTTCACCGACTCTCAACTTGTCTTCGGATAGGTCGCTGGAGAGTACGAGGCCCGAGATCTCATTATGTCCCATTATCTGAGTAAGGTCCAATCACAGGCCTCCCTTTTTGCTTATTTTCATGTCAGTTACATTCCCAGGGGTGAGAACGCCAGAGCTGATGCATTATCCCATTTGGCCACTTCGACCAACGGGGCCTTGGAAAGGACATGCGTAGAGCATTTGGAGGTCCCGAGCATCAAGGCCGCAGAGGAGGCACTGCCGATCACCCAGGAGCCTACTTGGATGGACGCTTATGTCCAGTACCTTATCGATGACACCCTTCCCAAGGATCCGGTGGAGGCTAGGCTACTCAACCAGAGAGCTCCTAAATTCTTGATATTGGATGGACAACTGTACCAAAGATCTTTCTCATACCCAATCCTCAAGTGCGTTGGCCCTATGGATGCCGATTACATCCTCTATGAGATCCACGAGGGGATCTATGAAAGCCATCTGGAAGGCAGAGCACTAGCGTACAAGGCCCTACGCCAGGGGTACTACTAGCTCACGATGAAGGAAGATGCTTTCAAGCTGGTCCAAAGATGCGATAGCTGTCAACGACACACCAACATCCAGCGGTAGTCAGCCTCTCAGCTAAGCCCCCTGTTGGCCCCGTGGCCTTTTGCGCAATGGGGGATGGACATCCTGGGACCATTCCCTTCGGCCTCTGGCCAGCGTAGGTTCCTAATGGTTGCCATTGATCACTTCACCAAATGGGTTGAAGCCAAGGTGCTGGCAAAGATCACAGAGAGTAAGGTGAGGTTCTTCTTCTGAAAATCTATAATCTGCCGATTCGGATTACCGCATATCCTCATCACCAACAATGGCCGGCAGTTCGACAATGCTCCCTTTAGAGAATTTTGCACATAGTTGGGCATCCATTAACAGTTTACCTCCATCGTTCATCCTCAGACCAATGGGGCGACCGAGGTAACGAACCACACTATTCTCCAGGGGCTCAAAGAGCGGTTAGATGACTTCAAGGAGAGTGGGTGGAGGAACTCCCCAACGTACTGTGGGCCTATCACACAAAGCCGCGAGCTCCCACCGGAGAGACCCCCTTTAGCCTCGTGTTCGGATCTGAGGCTGTCATCCCTATAGAGATTGGCATCCTGAGTCCCCAGACAGAGTCATATGATGAGGAGGATAACTCGAGCCAGCTATGAGCCAACCTTGACCTCGTGGAGGAGGTGTACGATCGGGCGCAGCTCAGAATTGTCGTTTACTACCAGCGAACCACCAGGTACTACAACACTCATGTCTGCCCCAGGGCGTTTCTGTCGGGGGACCTGGTCCTCAGGAAGGCCGAGATCTCGAAGCCAATGGAAGAAGGCAAGCTGTTACCAAACTAGGAAGGACCTTATCGGGTTACCAAATTCCTCCTTCATGAAGCATACTGAATCGAAGGACTTGATGAAAAGTCACTCCCCGAAACATGGAATTCTGACAACATCCGTCGGTACTATCAGTAATGTACAACATTTGGTTATAGATTTAAATATTTTATTCTTTCTTAAATTTGAAATAACTCGCCCCTTTTGGCCAATAAAGATATGCTCGAGTATCTAACTTTTTTAGTGAAAGCTTGACTTCGGTCGGCACTGAAAGCCCGAGGCTAGCTTGGCACAAAAGCTCAACTTCGGTCGGCACTGAAAGCCTGAGGCCAGCTCGGCACCAAAGCCCGACTCCGATCGGCATCGAAAGCCCGAGGCCAGCTCGGCACCAAAGCTCGACTCCAGTCGGCACTGAAAGCCCAATTCCGGTCAGCAATGAAAGCTCGGGGCCAACTCGGCACAAATGCTCAACTCCGGTCGGCACTAAAAGCCCAAGGCCAGCTCGGCACCAAAGCTCGACTTCAATCGGTACAGAAAGCCCGAGGCCAGCTTGGCACCAAAGCCTGACTCCGGTCGGCACTGAAAGCCCAAGGCCAGCTCGGCACAAAAGCCCCACTTTGTTCGGCACTGAAAGCCCGAGGCTAGCTCGGCATCGAAAGCCCAAGGCCAGCTCGGCACCAAAGCTCGACTCCGGTCGGCACTGAAAGCCCGAGGCCAGCTCCGCACAAAAGCCTGACTCCAGTCGGCACTAAAAGCCCAAGAATAGCTTGGCACAAAAGCTCGACTCTGGTCGGCACTGAGCCCAACTCCGATCGGCACCAAAAGCCCGAGGCCAACTCAGCACCAAAGCCCAACTTTGCTCAGTGCTGAAAGCCCGAGGTCGACTCGGCACCTAAGGACTGACCCCAGCCAGCCCTGAAGCCCCAATGACCGATCGGCGCTACAAGCTTATTGCAAGACCTACACCCCAAGGCCGACCTCTAGTTTTCGCGAAGGAAAGTTTTGAAACTGGCCTCAACTCATTCCCAAGGATCCGATCCCACGACAACGAAATTGCGGACTTGCTCATAGCGAGCAAACGACTACAACGACTCCACTAGGGCCGATGCAATCCCATCGGAAATCTTATAGAGGTGGACCATGTAGGAAACACCACTTTGAGCTAAGTATTCAGAGCCTTCAGAGACAAATTTCAAAGAAAATCATTTTCATTACTTGGTGAATGTTTACAAAACGTTGGACTTTAATAAAAAAAACTTAGAATTCTTATGAGGCGGAGCACTTACCCATATGTGAGCCACGAAGGCTTCTCGAAAGAAGGCCGAGGCCCCCTAGCATTGAAGCTCCCCCTGAAACTTTGGCAGGCAGATCTGGAAGATCAGCCACTCCGCCCTACGGCCGTGGTTCATCACCAAGGGCCAGGAGGGGATTGCCCCAGCCTTGCCTCCCTCTGTAGCCTCGATCGATTCCGGTGCTATGGGTACCGTGCCGGAAGCCAATGGCCTCTCCTCCACTGATGGCCCCGCTGCCGTCGGGTGGTCCCCACTCGTCCGCTCTCTTGTGGATGGACCCTCATCTGGGCTTGGCCCTACTTCTGTCTGCATCAGTTTGGTGGCCAAAATGGCAGGCTCTGTCGGCACGGTGACTACCTCAACTCTCGCTCCCTCTGGGGGAGTGTCAGCTGTAAGGTCAGTGGCGGGGCTGGGCACTCGGTCCCCCTGGGACTTGCGCTCCAAGGGAGGGGGGGACCGTGCCGGGGACCAGCTCGGAGTTCAGATCTGCTGCCTCCCCCTCGGCCCCTCGGTGCCTTCGAGAGCCCTCTTCCTCTTAACTGCCGCTCTCCTTGCGACGTGGATCGTTATCTTCATAACTGCACAAGTCAAAGGCCGAGGTATGAGCACAAAAAAAGGAGGAAAAGAAATAGATCAAAGATCCGGGGGGGGCCTGCAGCTGCTCACCACCGCTCGAAGAGATGCCTGTGAGCCGGATATTCTCCTTCGATAGGAGTTGATTGCAACGGGGGACCACGGCAGTAAGCAGCTGCCCAAGCGCCTCCTTGTCCCTCGGGAGCACTACTGATCCTTGTTTGGCCTTGTGTCCGGGTCTTCTCACCTCGGCCTCACCCTTTCAAGGTCAACAAAAAAGAAGTGGGTCTTCCACCCCTTGACAGATGAAGGTAGGCCTAGTTTAAGGGTTCGACTGGGCCTGGGCTGGAACAGCCACCAGCCCGACTGTTGGCGAAGGGTGTAGAGGCAACGGAAAAGTGAAACCCTAGCTTCTATGCCCTGGAGGTGACATAACACTATGAAGCTGCAGATGGTCCGAATGAAATTTGGAACCAACTGTGTGGGCGTTAGGAAGTACCAGTCGAGGAGATTATTGAAAAACGGGTGATAGGACAGACGAAGACCTATCCTAAGGGATACTTCATAGACGGCGGTTCTACCAAGCCGAGAGGAGATTACTCTATCATCGGGTATAGGAAGGAATAGCTGGACGCTACTCGGGATCTGGTAACGGGCCCTAATATTCGCTAATTCTTGGCCTGTTATGGTAAAAGTGGCCCCTTCCGAGGATTCCACCCCCACTCTCGATGAAGGATCGACGGTCGTCGGGCGACCCCTGGCAGGGACCCAACCGGCAATTCACCGCTGGGACATAGGAACGAGGTCCTCGGAGGAAGAAGAGGAAGAGGACCAGAAAGGTGGAGGAGATGGGGAGGTTTGCTATCGCGAGGATGAAAACCGATCCTCGGGTGGGACGAAGGAAGATCAAGACGGAGAGGAGGCCATGGGAGAGAAGCTCGGGGTGATCGGAGGGACTAACCTGAATGAAGGGGGAAGAGCAATGAGAATGACGGGATTCAAAGGAAGAAGGCTCGGGCAAAGTGAGAGCTTGGGGAGGAAGACAAAGATCTCAGAGGTAGAATACTAGGTTCAAAGCTCCCTCCCTGGCTATACACCAATTTCGAATCGTTCCGCCTAGTTTGGTCGGCCACGTGGACGCCCACCATAGGCGGTGATGCCTCGACAAGCGTTCGGCGCGCGGAGTGCTCTGCCTTCAACCAATCGTGAAGCCTCGGTGCCATCAGCACCATGATGGCAATGATGACGGTTGCTTTTTTGTGGATTCCAAAAGGACTCTTTCGTTTTGAGAAGGGTTTCCACAGATCTAACGGTTGACAGAGGCAGTGGCACTGCGACACCCCAAGTCACCTGCGCTAAGAAATTGTTGTCCCTAAGGACATGCACCCCTCCATGATTGGCAACGCATCGGGATTAGCTACATGGGAGTTTTTATGTCCCTTTCGCCTGGCAGGGAGTGGGCCCGTGTCGTCTCAGGGGCAAGAGGGCATCTGATATGGCTGATCGAGCCATGTTAAGGTTGACAGGAGAAGCAACTGACGAAACCCTAGCCTCAGACTCCGAGACCCCCTCGGCCTCTGAGACCCCCTCGGATTTGGACTCTAGGTCCCCCCAGCCTCGGACTCCGAGACCCCATCGGCCTCGGCCTCCGAGACCCCCTCGGCCTTGGACTCCAGGTCACTTTGGCCTCAAACTCCAGATACCCTCAGCTTCGGACTCCAGGTCCCCTTGGCCTCGGACTCCAGGTTCCCACTACCTCGAGCTGCCTGACACTGCCAC
The DNA here is from genome assembly GCA_900491605.1 of Calamus simplicifolius. NCBI lineage: Eukaryota > Viridiplantae > Streptophyta > Magnoliopsida > Arecales > Arecaceae > Calamus > Calamus simplicifolius. Next base: position 943,885 of record UESW01003865.1, on the reverse strand, counting down.
GTGGCCCACTAACCACCTACGGCTGCCACGTGGTCTACTAACCATCTGCAACTGTGCATGGCCACTACCCGTTACGGCGCATGTCTAACTCGACTAGGCCCACCTACCACCTGTGGCATCGCGCTTGGAAGGAAGCTAGCAGGGTGGGACACCTCTGACATGCTCAGTGTCGATTGCGACTTGTTTCTATCAAGCTTGCCATCTGTTCACTACCAAACAACAACGTTTCAGAATTAACCACCTTCCAAAAGCGAGAAAGAGGGATCTCCGAACAGGTATAAGAACCTTTGCTCACAAAAGGGAGAGGATTGAACTCAATCTCTCAAGTTATTTTTCATTACCTCTTTCTTCACTATTCTCGAGTTGCTTACTTGAGCGTCGAAGGGTTCCCACTGGTGCAACCTGTCTCCAGGAACTTTCTTGTAGGAATTCTATTGAGGAGGAGGCTCTTCGTTTCTTGACGTTCAAGGAAACGAACAAGGGCCCAAAAGCATGCATGCTTTGAATCATTTATCCTATCTGTTGACCCCAGATTGATTTTGATGATTACAAAATAATTCTAAGCTTAATACAGGGAAGTTCGGTCGCTTTGCAAGTAAGTATCTTCGTGCAAAATTGATTGGTAAGAGAGTACTTCATTCTATGTTGCCACCTGTTAAATTTGTTTTCCTTAGATAATTTTATTGGCTTGGGAGTTAACTGGTTAGCTAACTTATTATTCCATTTAGCTAGCTGGCACGATATTCAGCTAACTGATAAGCTATCTCAGTGGCTTGGCCAAGCGTCATCCTCTTTGAGCTAGCTGGTTAGCTAGCTTGTTAGCTAGCTGGAGTTCTTTTAGTTAGCTAAAGTGCTCGTCACTGTTGCTGGCCAAACGTCCTCCATTTTTAGCTAGCTGGTTAGCTAGCTTGGGATGCCTTTGAGCTAACTGGAGTGCTTTTTAGCTAACTACCATTTCTTGTTACTTTTCCTGGCCGAATGCACTTCATTTCTAGCTAACTGTTTAGCTAGCTGCATGTTCTCTTAGCTAGCTAGCATATCTTGTTAGCTAACTGTTTTACTTTGGAGCTAACTGCTTAGTTAACTATTTTCATAGGGATGTTCAGGCCGTGCATTTTCAAAATTTAGTTAGCTGGAGAGCTAACTTCCTCTCTCTCTGGTCGTTTGAACACTTTCTGTAGTTAAGTGGAGAGCTAGATACCTGTTGGTTAGTTAGCTGGAAAGTTAGCTGCTTTATCCTGACATGTGGCTGCCTTTTGCTCAGTTAGCTAGTGAGCTAACTAGCTTGGGCGATCTCTATGCTGCTTTTTCCTTATTTAGCTAGCAAGCTAACTAAGTTGGATGGGTTCTCTGTTGCTTTTGAACTTAGTTAGCTAGTGAGCTAACTAACTCTTCTTTAGTTAGCTATTGAGCTAACTCTCGTCTTCTATATCTCCTGCAAGCCGTTAGCCTTCACTTTTTAGTTAGCTGAGGAGCTAACTACCATAGCATGGCCTCTTTCCTCTGCCGTTTGAATTGCTTGTTAGTTAGCTGAAGAGCTAACTATCTTTTGCTTAGTTAGCTGCTGAGCTAACTAAGTGCTCTGCACTTTTTCTCCTGGGCGATTTCTTTTGTTGTTAGTTAGCTGGGAAGCTAACTACAAATGTTTTAGTTGCCTAAGGAGCTGCCTATCTCTCTCTCCTTTCGATGCTTTCTTTGTCGTGGCATCTCTTGTGAGCTAGTTGACTAGCTGCTGGGATTTTCTGCTTGCCTCTTGGCTGAATGCATTCAAGTCTTCAGCTACCTGGAGTTAATTCTAGTTAGCTACCGCTTGAGTTTTGAGCATGCTCTCTCTTTCCCTCTTACTCTCTCTCTATTTCTATTTTCAGCTACATTTAACTTTGATCTTTTGAATTGTTTCAGAAATCTTTCTTCCTCAAATGGAGACCTGCATTCAATGCTTAAGGGAAACATTTTACAACGGTTATATTTTCTTTCCATTTTATTTTCATTTGTTCCTAATGTATCTAACGGATATCTTTTTGTTGGATTATTATAAATAGCTGGGATTAGAAGCACACTATAATGATTTTTGAAAAAAGAGAATTCAAGAGGAAGAAATCCAAGAAAAGAGTTTTTACTGCATATTGTTGAGTGGTTGATAAGAGAGTTGCTGTGCATTCAAGTTCATTCATTGCTCCAAAAAGGTCGTCCAGATCATTGAAGTTTTTCAAGCAATCAAGACTTCAGCTACTTTGACTTTGTTCATTTATTGCTGAAGATATTGCTTCAAAAGTTGTAAAGTATTCTCTGAATATTTGCTTATTGTAGGAGCTTCTGTTTATTATTCTCTGATTATTTTGTAAAAGGGTTAGTGTTAACCCTTGATTATTGTTGGCTTCCTTGTGTCGTGAAACAAGAGGACTAGCCTGGTTTGGCTAGGGTTTTTGGCTTCCTTGTCCCGTAAAACAAGAGGAATAGCCTGGTTTGGCTAGGGGTTTTTTGGCTGCATTGTGCCGTATAAACAAGAGGGCTAGCCAGAGAAGGCTAGAGGTTGTAATCGTTGTGATACGATAGTGGAATTCCCAAAGGTTTTAGGAAGTGGATGTAGGCACTGAGTTTGGCACCGAACCACTATAAACTTCTGTGTTTTGTGGTTGTTTGATTCTCTATTGTTATTATTATGTGCACCCCACTACACCGCTGCAAATCAAAATTAGGGTTTAAGCACATACTTACATAGTAATTAATTTTTAATAACCCAATTCACTCCTTCCCTTGGGTTGCTACATCTGGGCAACAAGTGGTATCAGAGCAGAGTGCTTTTGATTCCTATAGCTTTGATTAGCTTGGAACCAAAGATCAGTAGTAATCCCAATGAGTTCTATATTGACTGAAGGATAAACAACAAATAGACCACCGTATTCAATGGAACAAATTACACATATTGGCAAGCACGAATGAAAATCTTCATTCAAGCACTAGATTATGATTTATGGGGAATCATAATTAATGGACCACACACACCCACTATTATGATTGAAAATATTAATATTGAAAAACTGAATGGGATGAGCAAGATAAGAAATTAGCTCAATTAAATGCTAAGGCTATGAATGTTCTTTATTGCTCTCTTGATGCAAATGAGTTTAACCGCATATCAACTTGCATGTCTGCTAAGAAAATCTAGGATAGACTTGAAGTCACCCATGATGGTACAATCAAGTCAAGGAATCCAAAATAAATATGCTTGTTCATAAGTATGAATTATTTAAGATGGATCCTGCTGAAAATATTACTAATATGTTTACAAGATTTACTAACATTATAATGGACTGAAAAGTCTTGAAAAATCTTATGCTAACAGTGATCTTGTTAGAAAAATCTTAAGATCTTTACCTAGGATATGGGAAGCAAAAGTCATTGCAATTCAAGAAGCAAAAGATCTCAACACCTTATCACTTGAAGAGTTGGTCGGTTCTTTGATGACTCATGAGCTTCATCAACGACAACATATCGATGAAGATGAATCAAAGAAGAAAAGGACCATGGCATTGAAGAGTGCAACTCAAGAAGATGAAAGTGAAGAAACCACAAGTGACAGTGAAAAAGATGATGAAATGGTACTTATTTCAAGAAAATTTAAAAAGTTCATGAAAAGGAAAAAGTTTGGAAAAAGAAAACAATTTGTCAAAGAAGATCATTGCAAAGATAGGAAAAGAGCGAACCCCCTACATGCTATGAGTGCAAGAAGCCTGGACACATCAGACCAGATTGTCCACTATTAAAGAAAGGATGTAAAAGAATAAAGAAGAAGGCAATGATGGCTACTTGGAGCGACAGTGAAGCTACGAGTTCAGAAGATGAAGAGAAAACTGAAGTTGTCAATGTTTGCTTCATGACTGATAATAATGAGGTGTGTCTTGCAACCCGAGCAATTAAAAGATAATGGTACTTGGATAGCGGGTGCTCAAGACACATACCGGTGATGAATCGTAATTCATCACTTTGGAAGTCAAAAATAGAGGTGTTGTTACTTTCGGTGATAATGGCCAAGGAAAAATAATTGGCATTAAAAAAATAGGTATCAAACCTCATGCTTATATTGATAATGTTTTACTTGTGAAAGGACTGAAACACAATTTACTTAGTATTAGTCAATTATGTGACAAAGGATTTAATGTTACATTTGAATCATCCTTATGCATTGTTAAAAATTCTGCTAATGAAAATATGAGATTTGTTGGTCAAAGGCATGGTAATGTATACATAGTTAATTTAAATGATTTGCATAATCAAAATATGATTGCCTAGTTGCTACAAACAATAAATCTGATAATAGTTGGTTATGGCATCGTAGGCTAGCTCATGCAAGCATGGATTTACTATCTAAATTAATTAAGAAGGATTTAGTACATGGTTTGCCAAAACTTATTTTTGAAAAAGATAAGATTTGTAATGCTTATCAATTTGGAAAACAACCCGAGTATCTTTAAATCAAAGAATTTAGTTTCAACCACTAGACCTTTGGAGCTCTTGCATATGGATTTATTCGGTCCTACAAAATAACTAGTCTAGGAGGAAAAAGATACGATTTTATTGTTATTAATGATTTCTCTCGCTTTACATGGGTTTTATTTCTATCTAGTAAAGACGAAGCATTTCCAGCATTTCAAAAATTATTTAAAAGAATTACAAACAAAAAGAATTCTTCTGTTTTATCGATATGAAGTGATCATGGAAAAGAATTTGAAAATAAATCTTTTGAAGAATTTTGTAATGAAAATGGAATTGAACATTATTTTTCTGCACCAAGAACACCACAACAAAATGGAGTAATTGAAAGAAAGAATAGAACGTTAGAGGAAATGATGCGCACTATATTGTGTGAAAGCAATCTTCCAAAATATTTTTGGGCAGAAGCTATCAATACTGTATGTTATGTTTTAAATCGTGCATTAATCAGACCTATTTTGAAAAAGACTCCTTATGAGCTTTGGAAAGGAAGAAAACCAAACATCAGTTACTTTCATGCTTTGGATGCCGATGTTTTGTATTAAATAATAAAAAATCAAACCTTGATAAATTTGATGCTAAGTCTGATGAAGGAATTTTTCTCGGATATTCTTGCATAGTAAAGCTTTTAGAGTATTCAACAAAAAGACTTTAGTAGTTAAAGAATCAATTCATGTTATCTTTGATGAATCTAATGATCTTCCATCAAGAAAGGGAAAAGGTATAGTCATGCAGATGACATTGAAGATCAATTCAAGGACATCACACTAAAGGATAAGAACGACTCAGATACACAAGAGGTAAATAAAGAAGGGAACGCTGACCTACCTGAAGCCTCACAAGGTAATGATGAATTAGAAAGAGGATGGAGGTATGTTCTTAGTCACCCTAAAGATCAATTATTGGTGATCCTTCTCAAGGAGTTAAAACAGATCATCATTTAGAGATACTTATAACTTAGCATTTGTATCTAAAATTGAACCTAAATGTTATGATGATGCTAAAAATGATGTTGATTGGTTTAATGCCATGCATGAAGAACTTCACCAATTTGAAAGAAATAATGTTTGGACTCTTATTGAAAGACCTCATGATCATCAAATTATTAGAACTAAATGGGTTTATATAAACAAGTTAGATGAACATGGTAATATAATTAGAAATAAGGCAAGATTAGTAGCTAAGGGTTATAATCAAGAAGAGGGAATTGATTTTGATGAAACTTATGCCCCAATTGCTAGATTAGAAGCTATTAGATTACTTCTTACTTATGCTTGTTTTATGAATTTTAAATTGTATCAAATGGATGTTAAAAGCTCTTTCTTAAATGGATACATTGTTGAACAAGTTTTGTGGAACAGCCACCCAGCTTTGAAAATCACTTGTTTCCAAACCACGTTTTCAAATTAACAAAGCTTTGTATGGTTTGAAACAAGCGCCCTGGGCATGGTATGAAAGATTAAGTAAATTCTTGATTAGTAATGATTTCATTCGAGGAACTATGGATACAACTTTATTTATTAAAAGATAAAATAAATATATTAATTATTCAAATCTATGTTAATGATATTATATTTGGTGCCACTAATGATTCTTTGTGCAAGGATTTTGCTAAGCTTATACATGAAGAGTTCGAGATGAGTATGATGGGTGAGCTGAACTACTTCCTCGGACTACAAATTAAACAAAGTAAAGATGGGATCTTCATAAGCCAATCCAAATATACCAAAGAAATGATCAAGAAGTTTGGCATGGAGACATCCAAGAGTATCGGTACCCTTATGAGCTCATCATGTAGACTTGAATCCTATAATTCTGAAAAGTCTGTTGATTTAAAATTATATAGAGGCATGATTGGATCATTATTATATTTAACTGCTAGTATGCCATATATTTTATTCATTTTTGCATGTGTGCTAGATATCAAGCCAATCCTAAAGAATCACACTTGCTTGCTGTTAAAAGAATATTTAAATATTTAAATGGAACAGTAAATTTAGGTATATGGTATGACAAACAATCTAGCATTGACTTAATAGGATACACTGATTCAGACTTTGCTGGATGTAAATTAGATAGGAAATCAACCACTGGAACTTGCCAGTTTCTAGGTGTTAACTTAATTTCATGGTTTAGCAAAAAGCAAGCTTCAATAGAACTGTCTACGGCCGAGGCCAAATACATTACAGCTGGAAGTTGCTGTGCTCAAATCTTATGGATTAAGCAACAGCTAGAATATTATGGTATTAAACAAAAAGCCATACCTATAAAATGTGATAATACAAGTGCAATCAGTTTAACTAAGAATCCTATTCAACATTCTAGAACAAAACATATTGAAATAGACATCATTTCATTAGAGATCACGTAAATAATGGAAATTTGTTATTGAATTTTTAAATACTGAAAATCAAATTGCTGATATTTTCACTAAGCCTCTTGATGAAACAAAATTTTATGAAATCAGAAGAGAATTAGGAATGTTTGATCCAACCATTTAATGAATCAATTAATGAATTGATATGATTCATGACATCTTTCAATCACATCAATTAAAAGGAACATCGTATCAAATTAAATGCTATAAGTTTTAAGTCTTTTCTCTTTATGAAAGCCAACTTTTATATTTAATATCCACCAACCGGCCATTTGCAAGCTCTTTCATTCTTTTGATGGCAGTTAACCGACTAGGCAACCAAACAGTCACCTGGCCAGCTAACCATCAAGGATTCTCCCCATATAACCTTTTCTCCAAACCAATTTCATTCAAGCCGTCTCCCTCATTTCAACCGATCGTCTTCTCCTCTCTTCCTCTCATTCTCACCCTCCTTCTATCAATCCTTTCCTCCATTCATTCAATCTATCAATCCATCTTGAAGATAGTTGATGGCTCCCAAGAAGAAGGCAATCGCAAGAGATGACGATTGTGCTGATCTTCGCTGGAAGTCTTCTACTTCTTCATCCCAAATCAACTCTCTTCTAGCTTCAAAATCTTTCGCTCATGGAAGGTTAGTCGATTTTAACTTCTTAGAACAGGAAGGTTTTAAAATTGGAAAACTTTTTGTTAATCAAGGTTGGAGTAAGATTTTCTACTAAGAGACCAATTTATCCTAAGCTTATTAAGGAATTTTATGAAAACATATCTTTTGGTAGTGGAACTATTTTTCCTTCGTGAAAAAGACCAAAATCGACCTTGACTGCAAATCGTTAGGTTCTGCCTTAAATATTTCATCTAATGGTTTCTTAGAAGTCCTTCCTAGTGAACGTGGACATAAAATAGGTTTAATCCTTAATATTGATGACAATGGAGCTAGTAATATTGAAACTCTAGATGCAAATATTTTATCTGTAGAAAATAGGTTATTCCACAGTATCATCGCCAAAATTCTTGCCCCGCGTGCTGATTCGTTTAATGTTGTAAATGATAGAGACATATGTTTAATGTATGACATCTTAATAGAAGACCCTGTTGATCTACCTTAGCTAATGATGACCGTAATGAAAGAATCCCTGTCTAGATCTAAGGCAGAGTAGGTAGAATACCAAATGAGATCCAACGAGACCCAGACCCAAGATGCAACAAACATTGTCGACCATTGGACTGCATCTCTCTCAAGGCTGAGTCATCTCGTAGAGACTTACATCACTCTTTCTGCCACCTCTGCGCTTGATGCTTCTTATTCTCATCTGCACCTCTAGACTCCGCCGACACAGCCTTCCTCCGACAAGCCTGGATCTTCAAACAAGCCAAATATTTCTTCAGTGCATATTTCTTCTTCAGATGACGAAAAATGATTGTGTTTGACTTATGTAGTGAACGTACTTTATGTAATGCATATTTATGACTTTTTGCTTTATGACTTTGGTATGTAAGATTTGAATTGACTCTACTTTTTGTAATGATATGCTTTATGCTTTGTAATGAATGATAACATCTCCTTGATATATTATGCTTAAATTTATTGCAAGAATCTTCAAACTTCATTTTGATTAATGATAAAAAGGGGGAGAAGAATATTGCATACATTAAGGAATGGAGTAAAATAATAACTTCATATATTCAGGGGGAGAAAAGAGTTCACTTATTCAGAGTGACAGGGGGAGAAAGTAATATTTTTCTGATTACACTCCTGTCTATTTATTAAACTTCCTATATTTGCTTCTTTCATGTATAAGGGTTTTGTCATCGTCAAAAAGGGGAGATTGTTGACTCCAGATTGATTTTGATGATTACAAAATAATTCTAAGCTTAATACAGGGAAGTTTGGTCGCTTTGCAAGTAAGTATCTTTGTGCAAAATTGATTGGTAAGAGAGTACTTCATTCTATGTTGCCACCTGTTAAATTTTGTTTGCCTTAGATAATTTTATTGGCTTGGGAGTTAACTGGTTAGCTAACTTGTTATTCCATTTAGCTAGCTGGTATGATATTCAGCTAACTGATAAGCTATCTCAGTGGCTTGGCCGAGCGTCATCTTCTTTGAGCTAGCTTGTTAGCTAGCTGAAGTTCTTTTAGTTAGCTAAAGTGTTCGTCACTGTTGCTGGCCGAACGTCCTCCATTTTTAGCTAGCTGGTTAGCTAGCTTGGGATGCCTTTGAGCTAACTGGATTGCTTTTTAGCTAACTACCATTTCATGTTACTTTTCCTGGTCGAATGCACTTCATTTCTAGCTAACTGTTTAGCTAGTTGCAGGTTCTCTTAGCTAGCTAGCATATCTTGTTAGCTAACTATTTTACTTTGGAGCTAACTGCTTAGTTAACTATTTTTCACAGGGATGTTCAGGCCGTGCATTTTTAAAATTTAGTTATCTGGAGAGCTAACTTCCTCTCTCTCTGGTCGTTTGAACACTTTTGTAGTTAACTGGAGAGCTAGCTACCTGTTGGTTAGTTAGCTGGAAAGTTAGCTGCTTTATCCTAACGTGTGGCTGTCTTTGCTCAGTTAGCTAGTGAGCTAACTAGCTTGGGCGATCTCTCTACTACTTTTTCCTTAGTTAGCTAGCAAGCTAACTAAGTTGGATGGGTTCTCTATTGCTTTTGAACTTAGTTAGCTAGTGAGCTAACTAACTCTTCTTTAGTTAGCTATTGAGCTAACTCCTGTCTTCTGTATCTCCTGCGAGCCGTGAGCCTTCACTTTTAGTTAGCTGGGGAGCTAACTACCACAGCATGGTCTCTTTCCTCTGCCATTTGAATTGCTTGTTAGTTAGCTGAAGAGCTAACTATCTTTTGCTTAGTTAGCTGCTGAGCTAACTAAGTGCTCTGCACTTTTTCTTCTGGGTGATTTCTTTTGTTGTTAGTTAGCTTGGAAGCTAACTAGCAAATGTTTTAGTTGCCTAAGGAGCTGCATATCTCTCTCTCCTCTGGACGCTTTCTTTGCTGTGGCATCTCTTGTGAGCTAGCTGACTAGCTAGCTGGGATTTCTTGCTTGCCTCTTGGCCGAATGCATTCAAGTCTTCAGCTACCTAGAGTTCATTCCAGTCAGCTGCTGCTTGAGTTTTGAGCGTGCTCTCTCTTTCTCTCTTACTCTCTCTCTATTTCTATTTTCAGCTACATTTAACTTTTGATCTTTTGAATTGTTTTAGAAATCTTTTTTCCTCAAATGGAGACCTGCATTCAATGCTTAAGGGAAACATTTTACAACGGTTATATTTTCTTCCCGTTTTATTTCCATTTGTTCCTAATGTATCTAATAGATATCTTTTTGTTGGATTATTATAAATAGTTGGGATTAGAAGCACACTATGACGATTTTTGAAAAAGAGAAATTCAAGAGAAAGAAATCCAAGAAAAGAGTTTTTACTGCATATTGTTGAGTGGTTGATAAGAGAGTTGCTGTGCATTCAAGTTCATTCATTGCTCCAAAAAGGTCGTCCAGATCATTGAAGTTTTTCAAGCAATCAAGACTTTAGCTACTTCGACTTTGTTCATTTATTGCTGAAGATATTGCTTCAAAAGTTGTAAAGTATTCTCTGAATATTTGCTCATTGTAGGAGCTTAATTTATCATTCTCTGATTATTTTGTAAAAGGGTTAGTGCTAACCCTTGATTATTGTTGGCTTCCTTGTGCCGTGAAACAAGAGGACTAGCCTGGTTTGGCTAGGGGTTTTTTGGCTGCCTTATGCCGTATAAACAAGAGGACTAGCCAGGGAAGGCTAGAGGTTATAATCGTTGTGATACGATTAGTAGAATTCCCAAAGGTTTTGGGAGTGAATGTAGGCGTTGAGTTTGGCACCGAACCACTATAAACTTATGTGTGTTTGTGGTTGTTTGATTCTCTATTGTTATTATTCTGTGCACCCCACTACACCGCTGCAAATCAAAATTAGGGTTTAAGCACATACTTACATAGTAATTAATTTTTAATAACCCAATTCACATCCCTCTTGGGTTGCTACAACTGGGCAACACTATCAAATAATCAATGAATTATAGAGCATGGCGTTGAAAAATATTTTTGTTTTTGCAAAAACTTCTTTCTAGAAATTGCTAGAAAATTTAATCTAAAATTTAAATGCACAAAGAAATTAAAATCAAAAGAAGATAAGAATTTTGCCTGAATCGAGGCATGTTAGACAGTGTCCTAAGGACTAATTTTTGTCCCTTCATACAAGTTGTAGGCGATCTGTCCCTAAGGTATAATGATCCGACTCGATCCAAACCTCCTACCACAGACGATCGTGTGGAGGTGCAATCTAACGACTCCTTCAGATGCTTAATAAAAAAATATTAATAGTAATAAAAATAATATAATAAAATAAAGAAAACTTTCTTTCTAAGATGAGAATAAGATTCAGGCTTGTTGATTCATCCCTCAATCCTGAATTCTTTAGCCCCTATATATTTTTTTAAAAATATTTTGGTCGTTTATACCCTTGTGAGCATTCCGTGAGCATTCACGGAATGCTCGCGCTCTCGTGAGCATTCATGGAATGCTCGCGCTCTCGTGAGCATTCACGGAACGCTCACTTGGAAAGCATAACGCTTGCGCCCCACGTGAGCATTTGCTCGCGTGGCTTCCCTTTTCTTTAAACTTTTTTACCAACAATCTCTAACAAAAATTAAAAAATAATAATAAATCAATATAACATAAATTTTAGGGCATTTTATACTTTGCAATAGGTGAGATGTCCTATGAACTTAAATCCCACTTAATATTGATTGCATATATCTGAATGAACCTTAGTGGATTAAACCTTGAACTATGCCCTTGACTCAGACTTCTACTAATCACACACACAGTATGGATCAATTGTGTTTAAGCAGTCAGCACATATTAAAAGCTTTATGCTTAGTACCTTGACTTTTCATGAGAATTTCTTAAGATTAGCTCAAACCTTTAGTCACGGCCTAATATGACAATTCTTATATAGGTGAATCCTCTAAGGATATTTTGACTAATACTCTATAGATAACCTACCTTGGATCCATTGAGAGTATAACTCAACCTTACACATATTTATTTTATCACTTTATAAAGCACTCATCATAGGGATAGGATGAAATTTTTTTAAAAAAAAATGCTTTAATACAATCACTCAATCAGTTTCATTTCTACCATATTGAACCTCTTTCACGGGTTCCAATTAGAGAGGTTGGGTATACACTGCTAGTGAACCAAATAATGGGTTAAGCCCTATCCCTCTCAAAGATTCTAGACTCCACTCCTAGATAATTCTTTGATTAATTGATCTACCAAATTCTTCTCAAACTTGACAAATTCCAAGGAGATAACATTATTTTTGGACTAGATTCAAATAAAAGAATCAAACAAAGATATATTAGAATTGAATACCCAAATATAAGATAAACATAAGTTAGATATTTCAACAGTCATGAGATTATTTAGTAAATTATAAAAAAATTACTAAATTTCATGACAATAGATTTTAAGAGACTCAAAATATGCACCTTACTTCTCCCTATAATCTCATTCATAAGAAAATTTGGATTAGAAAACATATATAGTTTCATGTATAATTACTTGATTACCCAAAATAGAGCATTTACATGATATACCTTGTCGCAACATTCAAGTTCATCCATTTTTTTTATTCCCTAAAACAGAGCATTTACATATATAAGATTAATGACATGTCTGATCATAGTATCCAAATTCATCCATTCTTTGCTAGTTGTACTTCCTTAATATTTTAATTCAGCTTGTTTGAACTTAAAGTTTTAAAAAACTTTAAAAGCATCACTTTCTCCTTTTAAATAACCATCATACTCTAATTGACTTATAGTTTGGAAAGTGATAGTTAAAATATATTGAAGTTCTATTTCATAACTGTTGAGGGGTAAAATCGCTATGCATCAATAATCGTGTTCATGGCTAAGGCTAGCCTTGATTCCTACCCGCTGTGCAACACGCCAGAGATAAATCAACCTCGGTAGGTCGGAGCGCCCTAGCCCCCACCGAGCCAAGGGTTCCCAAGGCGTGAGCTATCGTCTCTCGGCCCCTCTAGCCGAGCTATCGTCTCTCGGCCCCTCCGGCCGAGCTATCGTCTATCGTCTCTCGGCCCCTCGAGCCGAGCTATCGTCTCTCGGCCCCCTCGAGCCAAGTTATCGTCCATCGTCTCCTGGCCCTTCTAGCCGATCTCTTTTATCACTCGGCCTAGCCCGAACGATACCTATACCTCTGCAGAATTCGGTGCGGAAAAGTTTAAAATAGTAAGATTCCAAATGGGAATCATATCTAAAAGTGGCCTAGAGCCCTGGAGCCTATGCCCCCACCAAATCTCAAGATGTCAACAAGCTCTCCTAGCCATCGATCCTCTAACTAACCAGATACGAATCCTACCGATCTCATAACGAACTGGATTCGGATCTCAACGGCCTTCGGACCCATGACGCTCCCAAGCAACCAGGTGATCCTCTATAAATACCACAGCCTCAGATCCCCTCAGGTACGCCATCTCTTATGCACATACTCGCTCACTGATTCTCTCCCCCTCTCTGCCTTTGCTTCCACCATTACCGCTATGCTCAAAGCCCTGGGAGAGACTCTTCAGTGAGAGCATTCTCCTCATTTTTGTTGACTGTCGATCTCCACTGACTTGAGCGTCGGAGGGTCTTCCGCAGAGGGTCACCCCCAACGCCTCTCGCGTGAGGACTGTTTTGCAGGTCCGCCCAGAAGGAAGCCCATCTCGAAGCCCGAATGCGCCCGAGTCGGAGGACAAGATTTCAGAAGCAACAAATTAGCGTTCAGGGGTAAAATCACTATACATCAATAATTGTATCATGGCTAAGGCTAGCCTTGATTCTTACCCGCTGTGCAACACCCGCCAGAGATAAATTAACCTCGGTAGGTCGGAGCGCCCTAGCCCCCACCGAGCCAAGGGTTCCCAAGGCGCGAGCTATCGTCTCTGGGCCCCTCAAGCCGAGCTATCGTTTCTTGGCCTCTCAAGCCGAGATATCGTCCCTCGGCCCCTCGAGCCGAGCTATCATCTCTCGGCCCCTCCGGCCGAGCTATCGTCTATCATCTCTTGGCCCCTCGAGCCGAGCTATCATTTCTCGGCCCCCTCGAGCCGAGTTATCGTCCATCGTCTCTCGGCCCTTCTAGCCGATCTCTTCTATCACTCAGCCTAGCCCGAGCGATACCTATACCTCTGCGGAATTCAGCGCGAAAAAGCTTAAAATAGTAATATTCTAAACAGGAATCATATCTGAAAGTGGCCTAGAGCCCTGGCCTATGCCCACACCAAATCTCGAGATGTCAACAAGCTCTCCCAGCCGTCGATCCTCTAACTAACTAGATACGAATCTATCGATCTCATAACGAACTGGATTCGGATCTCAACGGCCTTCAGACCCACGACGCTCCCAAGCAACCAGGTGATCCTCTATAAATACCATAGCCTCAGATCCCCTCAGGTACACCATCTCTTATGCGCACACTCGCTCACTGATTCTTTCCCCCCCCCCCCTCTCTACCTTTGCTTCCGCCATTACCGCTCTGCTCAAAGCCCTGAGAGAGACTCTTCAGCGAGAGCCTTCTCCTCATTTTTTTTGACTGTCGATCTCCACTGACTTGAGTGTCGGAGGGTCTTCCGCAGAGGGCCCCCCGTCCAGCTGCTCTTGCTTCTCACCCTTCTAAGGAGAATGTAGCCCCTGCTCATCCAGCGATCTCTTCTTCCAGCCCGCATAGGGTTGCGGACCCCCCTCGCCATCCCAGAGAAGCTGAGCTAGCTCCCCAACGAGCCCGCATCAAAGATCTCCCTAGATCTCAGCAGGCCCGATCTCTCTCCCCGATGTATTCTCGCCATGATTCAACACAGTCTCAGTATTCTCCTCGTCCTGCACCTTCTGCTCTTCCTAACAAAGAGATCCACGCCAGCTCCAAGAAATGCGTCAAGAGCTTGACGCCGCCAAGCAAGCCCATCCGCTTCAAAATAAAGTGGAGCAGGGCATCCCCTTCTCTAAGAAGATCATGGAGGAAGTGTGTTGGCCCAGATGACAACCCAAGAGGGGGGGGTGAATTGGGTTCTTTAAAAAATTAGCCTTTTAAATTATTTAGCTTGAGATGAATGAAGGCAAATACAAAGTAAATATAAATTGCAGTGAATAAAACAGAGATAGAGATAGAGACAATAGATCACGGCAAACACTAAGGATTTATAGTGGTTCGATGTATCCAACACCTACGTCCACTCCCAAGATTCACTTGGGTCCACACTATAATCACCCTAGATTACAGCAGAGTTGTTTTACAAGCTCACAACTCGAACTTGTTGTTTTCCCGGGCACACACGAACCCAGCTGGTTTTCAAAGGCTCACCAGCACAAAAACCTTAAAACCAAGCTTAACCAAGCTTGAACTGAGGTAAGACTACCTCCCCTAGTTTAATCCCTCAGATTGAGCTAGTCACAAAGAATAGAAATATGTTTGTTTAAATACAAGGCTCCTTAATGAGCAGATAAACAAATGTATGAATAGAGTTTAGATAAGCCTGATTTGCAGTTGGTTGGCTTTGAGCTTTTCTCTTTTCTTCAACTCCTTGGAGGTGTAGAACCAGGCCTCAGCTTGGATTCTTCACGGAAGATGTGTTGGAGTTGATTTGGGCTTTCCCTCTTTTCTTTGAGCGTTGAAAATCTCTTGAGATACTCTTGAATAGCACTTGGATTTTCTTCAGAAGCTTCCTTGGATTTGAGCTTGAACACAGAAGGAACTTCCTTTGATTTCATACTCTTTCTTTCACTCTATTTTGAATCTCGAATTTTTTCAACTGATGCTCTGTTTTTCCAATTTTTCTCTTCTTTTCTTTGAAATAAATTTCTCTCTATTCGTCTCTCTTTGATTTGAAAATAGCTTCTCTATTTATAGATTCTGCAAGAATATAGCCGTTAGAGACAAAGAAAAATAGTCGTAAGCAAAAATCATACCGTTGGAGCTGAGTTGGCATCCGTAAAAATTTTTTCCAGATTTGCTGGAGTCGACTCATGCTTTTCCCGAGTCGGCTCGAGCTCGTGATACTAAAATAGAAATGCTCATAAAGTTTAGGGGTCGACTCACCAAAAGTAAAGTGTCGACTCCTGAAAGTCGGGGGTCGACTCATGAAAAGTTGGGATCGACTCGCGAAGTGCTCAGAAAAATACTCTTCTGGTGTCTGAGCGGAGTCGACTCGCACAGTCATGGAGTCGGCTCGACAATATCGGGGGTCGACTCATGAAATTACGTGGGTCAACTCGAGATAGATACACATTTCTATTCTCTGAGGGGAGTCGACTCTGAAACTCATGAGTCGGCTCCGGAACGTATCAAAATCAGAAACTTTTCTGATTTATATTCTGAATGAGCAGCTCCCCCTATGAAACTTAAATAAATATCCCATTATTTATCTCATTGATTAACTTGATTTTCTCATAGCATTTACAATCATAAATCTATAAAACTCTCCCCCTTTTTGTTATCAACAAAAAGGTAGAGAAGCAAAACAATTCAATCAAGATAAGATTTAACCAAATCATTCATTCATTGAAAGAAGAAAATACATTGAGTAATCAAATTAATATTTCATTTCATCAAAAAGTCTAATACATCAAAATGTTCAATACATTGATATCAAAATGTAAACATTACATTAATTTCAATACATAGCAAGGATTGAAAATCTAATACATCAGAAATGAGTTCTAACAATCCTAGTCAAGTGATCAACTATGTTCTTCATTCCATCTGATTGGATTTTTACATAATCTTTTAATCTTTCATCTACAAAAGTGCAAGCAGTCAAAATCTTGTCTTGAAGCTCCGCATTGCATCTAGAGTAGGTCTCGCCGTCTCCGCAATATCTTTAAGTTCTTCAAAAATATTCTTGAGATCTCCACTTAAAGACATTGAAGATGTGCTGAGAGTAGACTCAATTTTTGTGATTCTATCATCCAATGAATAAAGAGTCTCTTTAAGATTCATAAATTTAGATTCAAACTCTGATTTAAGCTTGTCTGACTGATCATCAAATAGTGTTTTAAGTTGCTTTAATTATTGATCTGAAAAGCCAGCAGAGGATGATGAAGCTTGATCAAATGACTGAGCAGGTGTAGGAGCAGGTGCTGAAGTAGGAGGGCTCGGAGGTGCAGGTGAGGATATTCTAACTGAAGGTCCTGCAGCCTCAACATCTGTAGCTCTTTCTTCTATCAGTCCTTTCCTCTCCCATATACCATTTCTCTTAATAAAACCCATTCGATGAATGGTGGCCAAGCTATAAAAGTCTGTATGTCTTAGATTCCTTATTGGCTCACTATCAGATATAACAACTCCTTGACTCTGAAAGATCTTTGTGAGAATCATTCCATAGGGCAGGCTAGACTTTCTTTTTCCTCCACAGTCTGCAATGTACCAAAGTATCATACTGGGAAGGTTTATAGGTTTGCCCGTGACAATGGCATCCATCACAAGATATCTCTTTCCGATACATAATCAAATCTTCCTATCTTTGGAAAGAGTATCCTACTGCAAATGTTGTAATAATCTTAGTTCTAATGAAAGTTGGTTGGCAAAAACTTCTTCAAATCCGACAACATCCCGGTTTAATAATCTCGATAAAGTGGGGCTGCGGTCTTCAGAAGAAAAGGTGGTAGTGCCAGATAAGGGTAGATCCAAAAGTCTAGAAAGAAGCTCAACAGTTACAGAGATCCTATTACCTCTCACTGTGCTAATGAGGCCGTGATCCTCTTGACAAATTTTTGTAGAACTCCTTTACCAGAGCGGGATACGTGGGGCAATCCAGTGAACATATCTTCTCCCATCCCATCTCTATCAATTGTCTCCCCAATAAAAATCCTTCTGCCTCAAAAAGCTCAAAATCCACCTTTCTACCCGTTGTTATGATTCTATCTGCTAAACGATTACCTGGGAAGAAGTAGTGGCTGGAGAAGCATTCAGAGTAGAAGAAGAGATGAAGAATCCAAGCTGGGTGATGGCTCACGCACCGGACGCCTTACGATTTTCCTAACGGCTCGCTTCCTCTTGACGCCGGCCGCACAGAGGTTGGAACCTCGAGTTTTGGGGGCCATTTGTCGATTGGAAGTGTCAATAAGGGATTCTAGGAAGTTTGGAAGGTTTGGAAGTGTTTTGGAGAGATATTTTGAAAGATTGGAAAGTTTGAAATGAACGGCGAGTCGACTCTGCCCTAAATAAATCAACCTGGGACCACTTCGAGTCGGCTCGCGCAAAGCCAGGGGTCAACTCCGGACAGTCACAGAAAACCATCCCGACTTGGAGTCGACGCGCGCTGAGGAGGGGTCGACCCGAGAGTTTCAGTCGAAACCAGGAGTCGACTCCGATACTCACCGAGTCGGCTCCAAGACCATTTCAGAGCAAAAACATGAAATTTCTGAAATGTGTCCGGAATATGATCATAAAATTGATTAAAATAATCATTGAATATGAATGGATCAATTAGATATGAATTCTAGATAAGATTTCCTTAAAGATCAAGGATTAGAAGGAATCTTAGATAAAATTTCCTTAGGGGTTTCAAATTCATTCTAATGGATCACAAATCCCTAACTCTCCTCTAAGATAACAGAATCTCTCTTCACTTAAGGGTTTTGTAAATATGTCTGCTAATTGTTCTTCAGTGTTAACATAATCAAGACATATTTCATTATTTGCTACATGTTCTCTTATAAAATGATATCTGATTTCTATGTGTTTAGTTCTTGAATGTTGAATTGGATTCTTTGTTAGATT